>CANTUT010000616.1:2500-139784 GCA_947687605.1 Reutealis trisperma | reverse complement strand
ATATATACACACACACATATATATATAGTATATCTAATTGATATTCATCGGCTCCTATATCTTTTTAATTTTAAATAAGTTAGTCAATATCAATAATAATAAAATAAAAATATGTAAAACTAAAATTGAATTTTCTATTCTTAATTATTCTTATTCTAAATTTTTCTTTTCCAAAATACTTCACATATTTAAATCAAAAGTTAGAATTGGTCAAATAAAAATACTAGTGAAAAAAAAAGACTTATTCTACAAAAATTTTTATTATTATTATTAATTTTATTATTATTAAATTAATTACTTATTATTAATTACATAATTACAGGGCTTTATATACATAACAAAAAGTAAAGGGTTATAAAGTAATATTTTTCATTTTGATAGGGAATAATAAAAAAAAAAGAGGGTTTTACCAGATTTTTAGTGAATCCAATAAACTAAGTAATTTTTATTTTAATTCCTTTATTCAGAATCATTAACTACTGCATTTTGGAATGGATTTATTGTCTTTCATTATATTTGCAGAAAACATTATGATATTTGACACTTTTCCTTTACTAGGATAAAAAGAAAGAATTACTAAAAACTTTTTATTTAACAAATTAATTAATAGTGTCGTTCGAATTTGAAAATTGAATTTCAATTATATATATATATATATATATATATGTGTGTGTGTGTGTGTCACACACACACACATATATATATATATAATTCAGCTAAAACTTAATCTAATAATAATAATAATAAATAATTATTTGATTATCATTGCAAATCCCAAAACTTCCAAATAAATTTTCTCAAATAGAATTTCTTTAAACTTTGTTAAACAATTAAAATGATAATAATTTTCATATTAAAAGAATTTAAGAATATCTAATTAGAATTTAATAAATTATCCTCACAAATAATTGAGTAAGTAAAATATTTTTTTTAAAATTCATATATCATAATTATCCGAACAAAATTTTATAATTAACAATATAGAGTATTCTATATTTATTAAACATAATATTAATTTCTAAAAATTCTTAATAATTAATATTCAAATATCAAAATATAAATTCTCAAAAATAACCATTATAACATTTTCATAATTAAATGTATAAGTACTTTCTTCAATTATACTCACATATTTAATGTTTAAATAAAATTACAGATAATAATACATTTTTCAAATCATAAAAATATATAAAATTAAATAAAAATATAATTTCAATTACACTTTTAGTAAGAAAATAATTAAATAATATATTTTCGTACAAAATAAGATTTTATAAGATAAATAAAAAATTCAGGTTGTTACACTATTAATCTAATTTTGATTCTGTGCAAAAAAAAAAAAATCTAATTTTGATTTTTTTTTGCCCTTTTTCTGATTTTTTTAATAAATAAGTGCTGAAGAAACCATAAAAAATTGAGGAAATTACACAAATTGTCATTTTTTTATACTTTTTTTTTCAAAAATATCCTCTTGTTTTTAATGTACAAAAATGCCAATTGTTATATATAAAATATGCATTTGGTAGACATTTGATGTCACATGTTTCTATAAAATCTGATATACCAAAAATATACTAACGACATACAAACATATGATGCCATAATTTTCTATATAAGTAATATATTTTTAGTATACATATGATATATCAAAGATACACCAATGATATATAAATATCTGATGTTATTTTTTATATAAAAACAATATATTTTTAGTATACATCTGATATACCAAAGATATGCTAATAATATACAAATATCTGATGCCATTTTTCTTATAAAAATAATATACATATGATATACTAAAATATAGATATGATATACTAAAAATATACATCTAATATACTAAAAATATACATTAGATATACCAATGATATATAAATTTATGGAAATTTTTCATTGCTGTTGACTAGTGTTGACCAATATAAACGATGTTGGATGGGTCAAGTTTTCATATCAAAAGATACTTTTACTTCCAGAAATCTAAAAATGTTCTCAAAACACTCTAATTTTACCTAATTTTGCAGGATCGACACCATAAAAGTTTGTAATACCAAATTTTCGGTGAGCTTTGTTCTTTTTCTATCGGCAATGGAACTCAGTATTCTTGGTTTTAAATTGAAGTTTGAGTTTCAAGAAGTTAATTGTAACTGATATTATTTTCATTGGTAGCCGGAGTTGGCCAAAAAAAGAAAGAGAAGTTTTGGCCAAAACTTCCATTCTCCAAACTTCAAGATACAGCCACCAAATGTCAAAAATAACATCACTAATAGATTTTTTGGGTCTAAAAACCTTAGAAAAAAGTATTTATTCTATTTAATGATTATCAGAATAAGCATAGGAGTTTCGCCTGTGCTTATTTGGATAATCATTAAATAGAATAAATACTTTTTTCTAAGATTTTTAGACCCAAAAAAATCTATTAGTGATGTTATTTTTGACATTTGGTGGCCAAAACTTTCATTCTCCAAACTTCAAGATGCAGCCACCAAATGTCAAAAATAACATCACTAATAGATTTTTTTGGGTCTAAAAACTTTAGAAAAAAGTATTTATTCTATTTAATGATTATCAAAATAAGCACAGGAGTTTCGCCGGAAAGTCGCCGAAATTCTCTTTCTCTTATGCTAATGTTAATGAAAAAAGAGATTTTTGAAAATGAAAATTTTAAAAAATGTATTTGTGAGATGTGAGTGTACATATGAGATTATTTTTTTTTTAGAGTAGTTGTGTAGGAAGTCCTAAAAAATTAATAAAAAATTTGGGTCTTTACTCATTGTAGAAATTAATTGGAAGAGGAATTCATTGGCCTGGGCTTCAGGGTTAAGGGGTGGAAAAAGGAGGTTTGAGGGCTTTTATACTATTGAATTAGGGCTTCATACAATTTTAGAGCTTGGGCGTCTAAATTGCCAACAAACTCTTTGAGCTGGATAACTCAGGATTCCATTAAAAAACAAAAAATTGTGACGATTTAACATGAAAAGAATTGAAACTGTGGAGATTTACAGTGGAAAAGGAAATTTTTTTTCAATCCTCAGAATCCAGGTTCGTAATCCTCTGAATGTCTTTTTAATTTTTTTGTCTGTTTTTCTTTTTGCATACCTGATTTGATTGAAAGCCTCTGCTCAAAGTCTAGAGAATATATCAGTACACCTCCTAATGGCTGTTTCACCATTACGAATTGCAAGTTTCGGCTTGAATTGACTGTACCGTTTGCATAGTCACAGTAATGGCAATTCCCATGTGATTTCGAATTCTGGACATCAATCGTGTCGGTGGCCTTCAAATCATAACGAATCTGCCGATATGTATTTAAATTCATTATGTTGTGATTGATATTTTAACTGATACATGTTCATTCTTGCTGATTGATTTAGAAATTATAGAAGAGTATAGAACTAATTGGAAAGAAGGAAAGTACATCAGCGATACCTGACAGTATGTTGATGCCTAAATTTTCAATTTTTGGGAGTGGGGGTTCAGGCAAGGTTAATAATTCATCAGGTGGTCTGAAAAGTGAGCTTGCACCAACAGTAAAGCTGCAAACAGATCAAGATGTATATAGACCTGGTGATTCTGTTTTTGTTACTATTGAAATATACATCCCCAGTAATAGTGCCTCGGAAAGCAGTCCATGCTCACTATTGATTGAAAAGCTTGGGTTTGAAGTTAAAGGTATTGAGAAGTTGGATCCTCAGTGGTTTGCAACTCAGAAGCCGTTGCCTGGATCCAGACAGCGGAGAGGTTGGTAAAATTTGTCTAGATTTTTAATAGTCTTTAATGATTAGCATTTTAAACTATTTGTTTATCTTACTGAATATTTGTTATATATGTTGCCTTAAGATGAGAAGACAATTTAATTATTAAGAAATTGTCAAGAATAATTAAGGATGGACTTTACGGGAAAAAAAAGGGTCCTTAAAGAAATTTTCTCCCAGACATTATTTCTTGACAGCAAGAGTTCTACTTGTCATGTATGTTTTACTTCATTCATGGGTGACATCTCAAGAAGGGGCAGTCTATATTAAGATTAAAGGTTTTCTTCAAACAATTGCATTTAGTTGCTGTTGTGTGTGTGTGTGTGTGTTTTTTTTTTTTTTTTTCCTATTCCATATTAAATTAAGGTGGGCGACAACATGGGATAATTAAAAAAAAAAAAAAAAAAAAAGCTGAGAAACAAAGTTGAGGCAGAAAAAGTTTTTCTTTCTCTCCTTTTATGGATGGAGAAGAAACGTGTAAGTGGGGGGCAGGGTTTGTAAAAATTGGAGGAAAAATTCATTATCAATGGCAAAATTAGGAAAATATCTGCCATATTTTTATTGGGAAAATCATTATAGGGGTTTCTGGAAATTTATTCATTTTCCCAAATGACTTTCTCTAGATCATTTTCTTCTCAAATTTTCCTCTTTCTTCCAAACAATGGAAAAGTGGAATATTACTAATTTTCTTCCTCTGTATCTCTCCCCACCAACCCACCCACCCATTTCCTTTCTCCTGTTATCCATGAACGTAATGAAAAAATTTATAATGATGTTTGACCAGCCTTATTGGCCTCTATCCCATCAAATAGTATTAATAGGGTAGCCACTGATTTTGTTTTAGCATTCTGACTTGTGATGTCAATAGAAGTTCTATTGGCAAAAAGAAGAAAGAATTTATTTTTTAATATTTTTCTTATAATTTTAATGGTTATATTCCTTTTTTACCTTTTCAGGTGAATATGTTTTTATGGACTTCTCAACATCATCAATTGTTTCTAATCAGATTTTGCCCTCTGGTGTCACAAAAACATGTAAGCTCAGGTTCTAGGTTTATTTTATTTGTCACAGCCACATCTGGATGGTTATGTGCTTTTACAATTTTTACAGTCTGGTGATAGTTATTTGGCCTTTCACTCTTTTTCACCTTTGTAATTTCCAGTTCTAAAATTTTTTCTTTTTTTAATGGATAAACAGGTTCTTTCTGTTTATGGTCTTAATTGAATTTACAAGTGTTCAATGTTGTACCCATGTGAGCTAGTATAGAATTATTTCAACTTGAATAGGTTTATGTTTTGTTTGAGGCCTTGGAAACTGAATCCAATTACCCAAAAACTCTGGTTTGTCTAAGAGAATCTGCCTTAATACCAGGTTGCCTGCAAAGGTAGTTAACAAGGTGCTTCTTGCTTGAAGCTGTTTTATTGATTCCCAAATTCACTATTTTTGTTTTCTGTACACCAGTTGTGAATGAAAGGCAGCTAACAAGCTCCTTCATGCTTTAACACTTTCCATGGTAATTGCCGTGCAGTTAATAATCCTTACACTGTACACAAGTCGTTAGTGTTTGATTTTATGTACTGATGTTTAATATAGGCAGTGGGTCATATTACTTACCATTTTTAAGTTGTTTAATGCCATGCTTCTGATAAATTGATTGATTAAATTGCTTGATGCAATCTACAGACATTGTGCGAGTTGTACTGCCTAGCATTATACCTCCATCTTATCGGGGTGCGACTGTTCGTTATCTTTACTATGTTAAGGGTACATTATTTGGTCAATGGCTGATGTTGGAAAATGGCCACTCTCAGAGAGAGTCTTCAAAAGATCTCATTGAACTGGTCAGTTTGCTTAATTATCTTGCTTTGAAGGTTCATGAATGACTTTGTTTTGATTTCCCTATCTCTTCTCTGTACCCATGAGGATTGTTCATTGCAGTAGGTTGTGTGATTAAGCCATCAAAATGGTTATCATTTTATCCCACTTTACTGCTGATAAATGCTAGTTTACCTACTTTGATGTCTTACATTTTGGATCACACATTACCTCTTCTCTCTTGGTTACCGAGCTTCAAATTATTATACTCTTTGTTGTAGTTATGTATTGGTGGACATTATGATTAATTTGCCATTTGGCGAATTCATTTTTACTATTACCTAAATGAAATTACTAATCTTTTACTTGGAAAATGTAAATATTTATATTATCTATGTTGTAAGTGTGATGATAAATATTTGGATAATTCACATGATATTATTCTATGATACATTGGTAATTAGCTTAATGTAAATTTTTGCCATGTAATATAGCCTTAAATATATACATCAGACTGGGCTTTTCCTTCTCCCGCATTTTTTTATGAGGAAGCAAAAACTAAATAGCTTTAGAGGGAGAGGGGACCCAAGTGCAAAAGAGAATTGTTGGAGTCAACAAAATCTACAACATCAAAACCATTTTCAAAAGACATTCTCATGTAACAAAATTTTAAGTCCCAAATGTAATATCATCAAGAGCAGAGGATATCTTTCTCTACTCTAAAGGCCCTCCAAACTGTCTAAAAAGTAGTAAGAAGAATTCTAAAAAAAAAAAAAAAAAGGGGTGTATTTACCTTTTTCCTCTTCCTCAAACTAAGTATTGCAAAGAAATTGTTGAATTTTGTCATTATTCTTGGGACATAGCTCCTGGAATAATTTTGTTTCATTTGTGATTTAAAGCCTCTTTGGACCATTTGCCGTTCTTTTTAGTAGCGCAAATTACCAAAAAAATCCAAACCTGGGCATATTTGCAATTTTGTCTAATCTCCATTAATTTTTCCAATTTTAGCTTAATTTGAGAAATCAGTTGCAGTTTTTCCCAATTGGTCAAAATTAAATGTTATAAATACTGTTTTGTTTCATTTTGATTTAAAGCCTCTTTGGACCCTCGCTGTTCTTTTTTATTAGCACAAATTAGCAAAAAATCCTAACTTGGGCATATTTGCAATTTTGTCTGATCTCCATTAATGTTTCCAATTTTAGATTAATTGGAGAAATTAATTGCTGTTTTGTCCAATTAGTCAAAATTAAATGTTATAAATAATGTTTTATCATCTGATTAGAATTATAGAGTTTTTAGTATAGATTTGGGAAAACCAATCTTAAAATCTATCTATTAATGTTGGAGAGTCTATTTCTATATTGATCACTTAATATATTTGTATTTACTTAATGTGATATTTTTTCCCACACATTAAATTCTTAACAAGAATGAAAATAATTTTTAATGATTTTTTCCTTCTTTGCACTCTTTCTCCACCCTTTCCCCTTTCCTCTCCTTGACCCTTGTCCTTCTCTTCTTCATTTCACCATTTCTTATTAAAAGAAGCTAAAAGATTACTATGAGAAATGGAGATTTGAATTGAGCACTCTGCATCAGTTAAAGTTGTAGACCAAGGGGATGGCCGAGTAATGCAGAATGATTTTTGGACTGGACTACAACAACTAGATAAAGACTTTGTTGGAGGTTTTGAACGAGGCAAGAACTTTGTTTGGCATGTATGAAAGTAGTGAGATTCTGTCTGGCAGCAAACCAGTACACAAAAAACACCATTGTTCTTTGTAGCAAGTTGTATTATTTTGAGATTGGGCCATGGGCTATTGGAATTGCTTTCAAAACTTAACCACTGTAGATAAAGAAAGTTGGTGCTTTTATTTTGGAACAAAGAATTATGAGTAGTGGAATTAAGTAGTGTTACAGACTGTAAATAGGAAGTATTTAGGAAGTAATTGTAGAGCTTAATTATAGGGATCCTAATTAGTATACCTTCCTAACTTAGAACCTATACTATGTATATATATCTAACAGATTCCTCAATGAAAAATATAAGAAAATTATCTCAGTTTACATGGTATCAGAGCCTCTTCTGGTCCATATGTACCTCTGTCTCCGTTTCCGTTTCTGAGGCTTCTGTCTCTGTTCCTCTGGTTCTCTGTCTATAGACAGTAGGCATTGGGTCACCTGTTTAGGGCAAGTTTTGGTTCTCACCGCCGGCATAGGAGGAAGCGCCACCTGCCGATCGGCCTGTTGACAAAGTCTGGTGACAGGAATCCAAGCGCGTGAGCCACACGCGCCTCAACAACAATCTGCCGTCAGTCCACGCGCCGGCACGTGCAGGTCCGTCAGTCCCCGGAAAATTTTCCGATCTTCTGTTTCCGGCGTGCCTTGTCCTGAACTACACTCCTTTGTACCTGGTTGGGGCAGCATCCATTTGGGTGTGGGATTTCCTTTTGTGACAGTTTCTGGTGTTTGGGTTTTTTCTGTGTACTTAGTATTATGGCAGAAAAAAAAAATCGGTAATTATGTCTGATGTTGTTCCTGTGATGTCAAAGAGAACATAACATAAGCTTAATGGCTCCAATTATCTGGATTGGAGTAAAACGGTTCTTCTTTATTTGCGAAGTATCGACAAGGATAATCATATGACTGATGATCCCCCTAAGAAAGATGATTCTAGGCAAATGTGGCTAAGGGAGGATGCTCGATTATTTTTGCAGATCCAGAATTCCATTGAAAGTGAGGTAATTGGTTTAATTAATCATTGTGAATTTGTCAAAGAGTTGTTGGAATATCTAGATTTTTTGTATTCTGGGAAAGGAAATATTTCCCGCATTTATGAGGTGTGCAAAGCTTTCTATCGAGCAGAAAAACAAGATAAATCCCTTACAAGTTATTTTATGGATTTTAAGAAAACTTATGAAGAACTTAATATGTCATTACCATTTAGTCCTGATGTGAAAGTTCAACAAAGCCAAAGGGAACAGATGGCTGTCATGATTTTTTTAGCTGGTCTCCCTTCTGAATTTGAGACTGCTCAATCCCAGATTCTTTCTAGTTCTGAGATCTCATCCTTACAAGATGTGTTTAGTAGGGTGCTTCGCACAGAAAATTCTCCACCGGTTCAGTTCAATAGTGCCCTTGTCAGTAGAAATAATGATTGAGTCTGGGCGGTCACATTATAGAAATAATAACAAAGGAGGGGGATCACATGGGTTTGAGAGCCGAGCTCTAGATTCAGGAGGAATTGTGTGTCATTACTGTCATAAGCCTGGACATATGAAGCGAGATTGTAGAAAACTTCAGAACCGAACACAGAACTCATTCGGCCCATATTGCATCCACTACTGAAACACCTGAAAAATCAGTTCTTACCTCTGCAGATGAATATGCCAAGTTCTCTCAGTACCAAGAATCACTAAAGTCTTCATCTACTCCAATAACTGTTATTGCTGATTCAGGTAAACCAAATACATGTCTTCTTTCCTCTTCCTCAAGATGGGTCATTGATTCTGGTTGCACAAATCACATGACAGGTAATCCTAGTCTCCTTTCCAACTTTCAATCACATGCATCTCCTTGTCAAGTTACTTTAGCTGATGGTTCAACTTCCTCTGTCCTTGGTTATGGCACTGTCCATCCAACTCCATTACTTACTTTGAATTCTGTATTAAGTCTACCAGGATTTGCATTCAATTTACTATCTGTGAGCAAACTTACTCGTGCCCTGAATTGTTACATCTCATTTTTTTCTGATTATTGCTTGTTTCAGGATCTTATGACGAAGAGGATTATTGGGAAAGGACATGAGTTTGGAGGTCTCTACATTCTGGACACTCAAATACCTAAATCCATTGCTTGTTCTGGAGTAATAACCCCTTTCGAAGCACATTGTCGGTTGGGTCATCCCTCTCTTCCTTTGCTAAAGAAACTTTGTCCACAGTTTAGTAGTTTGTCTTCGTTAGATTGAGTCGTGTCAGTTTGTTAAACACCATCGTGTGAGTTCTAGTCCTAGGGTCAATAAAAGAGCAAGTTCTCCTTTTGAATTAGTTCATTCTGATGTTTGGGGTCATTGCCCGGTACTATCTAAAACTGGATTTAAGTATTTTGTTACTTTTGTTGATGATTATTCTCGTGTGACTTGGTTATATTTAATGAAAAGTCGTTTTGAGTTGTTTTCTCATTTTTGTGTTTTTTGTGCTGAAATTAAAACTTAGTTCAATGTTTTTGTTCATACATTGCAAAGTGATAATGCCAAAGAGTATTTGTCAACTTCTTTTCAAAATTACATGATTTAAAATGGTATTCTTCACCAAACCTCTTGTGTTGATACTTCATCCCAAAACGGAGTAGCAGAACGGAAGAATAGACATCTTCTTGAGACAGCACGGGCGTTATTATTCCAAATGAAAGTTTCTAAAACTTTCTGGGCTGATGCAGTTTCAACGGCATGTTTTCTCATTAACTGCATGCCTTCCTTTGTTATTCATGGTAATACCCCATACAGTATTCTTTTTCCAAATAAGTCATTATTTTCTATTGAACCTAGGATATTTGGTAGTACTTGCTTTGTTCGGGATGTTCGTCCACACATTACTAAACTAGATCCCAAGTCTTTCAAATGCATATTCCTTGGTTATTCTCGTTTTCAAAAGGGATATAGATGCTATTGTCCTAGTCTTAATAAGTATCTTATTTCAGCTGATGTTACTTTCATGGAAGACAAACCATATTTTCCCTCTTCTACTCCAGAATGTCAGGGTGAGGATGATGATTTGTTAGTGTATTCTATTACATCTTCTGAACCAACTCCTATCCAGCCTCTATCTGAATCGGCTTCTGTTCCAGCCCCCGTCAAACCTCCCATTTGTCAAGTCTACTCTAGACGTCAGAAGCTTCCTCATTCATGTCCTGCACCTGCTCCTCTGTCATCAGATCCAGTTTCAAGTAATGATCTTCCCATTGCTGTACGCAAAGGTAAACGTAAGTGTACTTATCCTATTTCTTCTTTTGTCTCTTATCACCACTTATTATCTTCTTCTTGTTCTTTTATTGCATCTCTTGATTCTATTTCTATTCCTAAAACTGTTCATGAAACCATATCCCACCCTGAATGGCGTAATGCAATGATAGAAGAAATGAATGCTTTAGGTGAGAATGGTACTTGGACCTTGGTTGATTTACCTACAGGTTGGATGTAAATGGGTGTTCCCGGTTAAGGTAAATCCTGATGGATCTGTAGCTCGCTTAAAAGCCCGTCTTGTTGCCAAGGGATATGCTCAAACTTATGGAGTGGATTATTCTGACACTTTTTCTCCTGTGGCTAAGTTGACATTTGTCAGGTTATTTATTTCTATGGCAGCTACTCATAATTGACCTTTGCATCAGCTAGATATCAAGAATGCATTTCTTCATGGTGATCTCCAGGAAGAAGTTTATATGGAGCAACCTCCTGGATTTGTTGCTCAGGGGGAGTATGGGAAAGTTTGTCGTCTTCGCAAATCACTGTATGGTTTGAAGCAGAGTCCCCGGGCTTGGTTTGGAAAATTTAGCCAGGCAATTGAAGAGTTTGGAATGGTGAAAAGTAAGTCTGACCACTCAGTCTTTTACAAACAATCTGGAACTGGTATCATTCTTTTGGTTGTGTATGTTGATGACATTGTCATTACTGGGAGTGATACTACTGGAATCTCATCTCTTAAGTCCTTTCTTCACACTCAATTTCACACAAAAGATTTAGGAATGTTGAAGTATTTCTTGGGTGTTGAAGTCACAAGGAGTAAGAAAGGTATCTTTCTATCTCAGAGGAAATATGTGCTTGACTTATTAACTGAGACAGGAAAATTGGGGGCAAAACCATGTAGTGCTCCGATGATTCCTAATATGCAACTTACAAAAGATGGTGAGCCATTTGAAGATTCTGAGAAATACAGAAGATTGGTTGGAAAGCTGAATTATCTTACGGTAACTCGTCCAGATATTGCATACTCTGTAAGTGTTGTAAGTCAGTTTATGTCATCTCCAATAATTCATCATTGGGCAGCTTTAGAACAAATTTTGTGTTATTTGAAAGGAGCACCTGGTCGTGGTATTTTATATGCAAATCATGGACATAGTAATATTAAATGTTTTTCAGATGCAGACTGGGCAAGTTCTAAGGTAGATAGAAGATCTACATCAGGTTATTGTGTCTTTGTTGGAGGGAATTTGGTTTCTTGGAAGAGTAAGAAGCAAAACGTTGTTTCACGATCAAGTGCAAAATCAGAATATAGAGCTATGGCACAATCTCTATGTGAAATAATGTGGATATATTAGCTCTTGAATGAAGTAGGCCTTAAGACTTCAGTTCCAGCAAAACTGTGGTGTGATAATCAAGCTGCTCTTCAGATTGCATCAAATCCTGTTTTTCATGAACGAACTAAGCACATTGAAGTCGATTGTCATTTTGTACGTGAAAAAATACAGCTAGGTTTGATTTCCATAGGATATGTGAAGACCGGAGAACAGTTGGGGAACATCTTCACAAAAGCTCTAAATGGGGTTCGTGTTGATTATCTTTGTAACAAGCTGGGCATGATTAATATCTATGCTCCAGCTTGAGGGGGAGTGTTACAGACTGTAAATAGGAAGTATTTAGGAAGTAATTGTAGAGCTTAATTATAGGGATCCTAATTAGTATATCTTCCTAACTTAGAACCTATACTATGTATATATATCTAACAGATTCCTCAATGAAAAATATAAGAAAATTATCTCAGTTTACAAGTAGCGTGGTACACACCTATGTTGTTTGGGTAATGGTGGCTGAATAAGTATGCTAGCATCTTCTTCTTTTTTTTTTTGGGTAATGGGAGTGGTTCTTTTACCATTTGATTTAATCGTTACTACTTTTTAAATATAGTAAGAACCAATAGATTTTATTAATTATGATTATTGTATGAATTGATTCAGTTGACATTTATAATTAACTTTGTTGGCATTTGGAAGGGTAGAAGGAGAGGCGGAGGAGGAGAAGGAGGAAGGGGAGAGAAGATAGAGAAAGGGAAATGACGATATGTGTGAGCGGTAGGGAAAGGGAAAATATAAAAGATTATTAAATTTATTTTTTAAAAGTAAAATAAAATTTATTTATTTTATTCTAAGTAGCTTCAACAACTAGTGGGTAATATAGGCTTCAAATTGTGGAATACGGGAAAGGAGAGGAACAAGAATGGAGTGGGTATCATTCTAGATAAGACACCAAAGAATGCAGTGCTAGCAGTGAGAAGAATAGGGGATAGGATTATCCTTGTTTCTAGTTGTTGAAGGAGAAGCGATGAATGTAGTTAGTATTGATGCATCACAAATTATATTAGATAGTGAGATCAAGCAAAAGTTTTGGAGGGATGTGGAAGACCATATGCTAAGCATACCAAACGAAGAGAATATTTTCATCGACGAGGACCTAAATGGACATGTACGATGTGATCAGTAGGGTTATGAGAAGGTGTATGGAGGTTTTGGCTACGGTATGAGAAATGAGTAGGAGACAAGCATCCTTGATTTTGCTATGGTTTATGATCTAATCCTAGCAAATACCCACTTTATAAAAAGGATCTCATCTAGTAACTTTTAAAAGTGGGCAAAATAGAAGCCAAAATTGACTTTCTTCTCATAAGAAAGGCAAATCGACCCCTATGCAAGGATTGCAAGGTGATCTTGGGAGAAGCATTAACAAGTCAACATAGGTTGGTAGTTTTGGATGTCAAGATCAGGAGGAGGATAAAGGTGTAGAAGAAGTATGACATCAAGAATAAAGTGGTCGGAACTAAAAGCAGCAAAGTAATGTTTAAGAATGAACTCCTCTAGTCGGAAGCATGGTAGGTGGAGATGGAGGCTGATGTTATGTGGATAGCCATGCCCATGGCTTCAAGGAAAGGGAAATGACTAGAAAAATTATGGGAGAGTCTAAAGGACATGGCCCATCCTCAAAAGAGAGGTGGTGGTGGAGTGAGGAAGTACAAGAGGCAGTGAAGAGTAAAAGGGAATCGTACAAGAGACAAATAAAATGTGATAATGAGAGGCTTATGAGCAATATAAGAAAGCGAAAAAAGAGGCAAAAAAGGCTGTGAGCCAAGCAATGGCATGGGCCTATGAAAGGATGTATGAGAAACTTGGAACCAAAGAAGGTGAAAAGGATATCTATAGGCTAGCAGGGACGAGAAAGGAAATGTCGAGATCTCAATTAGGTAAGGTGTATCAAGGATAAGGAAGGGAAGATTATGGTGAAACATGAGGACATTAAAGAAAGGTGGAGGAGTTACTTTGATGAACTTCTCAATAATGGCCAAGGTGGTAACATGGTTGACACAGACCACATGACTGTACAGAAGTATGTGACCTTCTCATGGAAGGATTAGTTTTTCGGAGGTCAAGGAGGCTTTGAAGAGGATGAAAGTTAGGAAAGCCTGTGGCCTCGATGGAATTCCGATTCGAGTATGGAAGTGTCTGGATGACGTAGGAATAGCTTGATTAACCAGATTGTTCAACAAAACCCTAATTTCAAAGAAAATGCTAGATGAAATGGAAGAGCATTTTAGTACCTATTTTAAAAAAAAGAGAGACATTCAAAGTTGTTCAAACTACAGGGAAATTAAGCTCGTGAGTCACACTTTGAAGTTGTGGGAAAGAGTTATAGAACATCACTTACATGGTGTTTCATCTATATATGCCAACTAATTTGGGTTCACGCCAAGTCGATTAACTATGGAAGCAATCTTCCTCATTAGAAGCTTGATGGAGAAATACAGAGATACGAGGAAAGACTTGCATATGATTTTCATTGACTTGGAGAAAGATTACGATAGAGTCCCAAGAGAAGTTTTATGGTGGGTATTAGAATGTAAAGGGATATTGATTAGGTGCATATGAGTATTGAAGGACATGTATAAGGGAGCGAATACTAGTGTGTGCACAGTTTGAGGAGACTCCGAAGGCTTTCCTATATAAGTTGGATTGCATCAATGGTTCGCAGTAAGCCTTTACCTCTTTGCTTATGTCATGGATGAATTAACATAGCATATACAAGAGGAAATCTCTTGGTGCATGATGTGTGTTAATTGATTAAGCACAAGTGGGAGAGTTGTGGAGCAACACTTTAGAGTCCAAGAATTTCAGGTTAAGTAGAATCAAGACGGAATACATGCATTGCAAGTTTAGTGAAAGTCAAAGTGGGGATAATGAGGGAGTTAGCTTGGATAGAATGGCATTGCTCCAAAGCACCCATTTTAAATATCTAGGCTCAATCCTTCAAGGAGATGGAGGTTGTGACAAGGATGCTAGCCACAAGATAAAAGCTGGGTGGTTGAAATGAAGGCTTCCCACAGGAATCCTATGTGACAACAAGATCCCTAATAAATGGAAAGGAAAATTCTAATGTATGGCTATTCAACTGGCTATGTTATATGGTAGTGAGTGTTGGACAATGATGGGACAATATGTATCAAAGATGATTGTTGCCAGAGGATGCTATGATAAATGTGTGGCTATACTATAATGGATAAGATAAGTAATGAAATCATTAGAGAGAAAGGGGGAGTCGCATCGATTGATGACAAGATGAGAGAATGGACATTAAGATGGTTTGGACATGTGAAGGGGAGATCCAAGGAGGCTCTGATTAGGAAGGTTGAGCACATTGTGATAGGTCCCAATCAAAGCTACAATAGAATTCTCCTGTGGGTGAGAATAAAACCACAATATTTTGATATGCATAGACTTGCCTTTATTTTTGCTTAATGGAGCAACTTAAATACTTAAAGAAAACAACAACTTTCCCATACTAGAATCCTCAAATCCATTGAAACAAGAACCCCAACAGCCACTGACTAATTAGTGGGTAACAGATAACAAAATAATTACTAATAAAATAACACAAAATAACAGCAAGCAAATATGATCAACACAATATCTGACAGCATCTCATGTAAAGAACCTTGGGTTCTTAATGGTCCTCCTTGGCTTATCACATTGTGATCGAGGAGAAGAAGAAAGGAAGGGTTAGGCCTAAACTAAAAGAGGTAGTCCTAAACTAACTTTTAGGAGAGGAATTCAATATAATTTAGAGGCATTACATTTATCAAAAGACGACGTCCAAAATCATTTAAAGTGGAAACAAAGAATCCATATAGCCGACCCTAATTAATTTTGGGATTAAGATTTAATTGAGTTGCGTGGAGTTTTATTTTATTCTAAGTAGCAATAAAATATTACTTTTCACTCAACTTTGACACAAAATTGTAACCAATTTTTCTAATTAGGCGAAATTGTAATTTTGTAATAATAAGGATTCATCAAAATGGCAAATGTGTGCAAATGTTTGGATTTTGTCAATTGGCCTTTTATTATATTATATCATAATAGAATCACATTAAAGCAACCTTTTTATCGGTGGTGAGAATGACCATCCATTGGAGCTCTGATGGTTCTCTTCTACATTGAAGATTGGCGTTCATGCTTATGGGTTTATAAATTGGCAAGATTTTGACATGATATTGAAGAGAATTTTGTGTTTCTTCTATATTCGCCTCAAAATAAACTGTCCAAAAGCGACCCGCAAGTATACGGGGCAATTGTAGTATATCAGAAGCACTCAAGGTTGTGTCTCTCAAGGAATTGCAAATGGAAATATTTGTCTCAATTTAAAGCAAATTAAATGAAAAAGAATTTGAATGATTTGAAAAGAGATAATTGCAAAACAGAAAATTAAAAGAAAATGTAGATTAAAATGCAATAGGTTTTAAAATAATGAATGAATCATGCCTAGGGTTTGTATTTAGTTTATCAATCCTATATGTTCATGAATATACTCAATTGATTATTCTCAAGCCTTAGTTTCTGACAATTCAAAGAATAAAAATTAATTTATTAGCAATTGCATCCATAGATTATTTTATCAAATCATATATCAAAAACTAAAACCTAATCTTAAAACTTATATTTCTAATTCGTTTTAAGATTCTAAACGAATGAAATCTGGAATTGAACTTCAATTCTCGTTTCTTCGTTCAAACCTAAGTCAAACAATTGATAGCGAAGCAATTGTTCAATAACAATCAATCAATTCAATTAGGGATAATAAAAATAGTCAAAGGAGATTATATTCAATTTCATATCATGAACACATCATTAAAAATCTTAGACAAAGATGAAATTAGCTCATGACAAATAAAGAATTCATCATAATCTTATTATAATCAAAAGAATTCATCAAATCAATTCTAACAATTCAATAATCCAAAAGAATTATAAATAAGTATTAAACCACGCTAATCAATCCGTTTAATTTGATTCAATCTCTTGAATCTTCATAAACGAATTCTCCAAGAATAAAATCCTAATCTAAGTGTAGAAATCTCAAAACTAAAATTAAAAAAACAGAAAACTGGAAGAAAAGGTACTATCCTCCCAAAATTCAGATACTTTTCTTCCTCAAAATGGCTCTATTTATAACAGCAAAACTTATCATTTAGTATCTATTTTGCTAAAATAATTTAGGATTGAAAATCTTTGAAAATCTTTGAAAATCTTCAATATCTGCTCATAGGTGATGCAGCGGGCGCTAGAATCGGCAGCTAGGCACTGGAACAAGCAGGCAGCAAAAGGCTTCCTGCTGCATGGCGTTGAAGGACTTTGGCGGACGCTGGGGCCTGTGGGCTGGCAGGTTGCTACGTGCGCTGGACTTCTTGGCGAGGCGTTGGAGCAAGCACAGGTAGTAGGCACAATGCAGCTGCGTGGCGTTGGACTTGCTGGAAAGCCGCTGGAGGCATGCTGCTGGCGCCAAGGCTGCTCCTGCGAGGCGCTGGGGCTGCCGCGATGACATTCCTCCTGCCGTGCCTTGCGACATTCTGCCATTTTCGCTCTAAATTTCTGCAAAACAAGACTAACCTTCCTCAAACCTAAAAAAGGAATAAAATAACACAATTTAACCTATATGACATGAATTAAACACAAAATGCCTAATTTAACAAGAATAAAAATATGCAAATATGCCACAAACAACTGCCCCACACTTACTCTTTTGCTTGTCCTTAAGCAAAACCATACTCAACAATTTTACTTAGTTTGCAACAAGAATCTTATATACTTAAGAAAACATAGTGTGCCTCAAAAGATAAATGTTTGAATAAGAGTATAGCAATAATCGAAAAATACTCAACACAATTTACCCAAAATCACCACAAATCCACCAAGTATCAATCAAATCTTTGCAAGGATCACCAAGAAGAAAACTTGTTGCACTTTATGATAGGCATATACACTCACTATTATCAAAGAGAATTTCTATTCAAAAGATTCATATCCAAGCATGTTCATCCACCTCATAGGCACACTTACCAATTTCATCTCTACTAATGGAGTCCACAAAGGTTAAAAAGATCAAAAAGGTCTTTATTAAGGTTGTAATAGGGTTTAAAGGGTAATGGGCTAATCAAGAAATAAGTTAACATGAACAAAAATTTTCTTTGAAAATGATGCCAAACAAAACACAAATGAACCTCAATAGTAGCCACTCTTCATTTTTAACAATGAAGCAATAAGCATTTTAAACTTCAGACTCTCTAAGAGGGAAATACTTATTTTATTTACTTTAATTTTCTCTCTCTCTCTCTCTCTCTTTTTTTATTTTTTTATTTTTTTATTTCCCACACTTATGTTTGTGCAAGAGTTCTATTAATTTTCCATCACTCCACTCAATTGTAAACAATTTTTGAAGAGGTTACTATATTCACCAACTTTGCATCATTACTCAAAGAAAACACAAGGGTAGTGACAATGTGGTTTAATTAAACAAAGAAACTCAAGTTTAAAATATGCATGTTAATGTATTTATTTAGTTCAAAAGGGTAAACTAGGGGTAAACATTTAAAATAGGTGGTTATAAGGATTTGGTTAAAATAAAGAAATGCCCTAATCATTTCTTCCTTCCCTAAGTGGACTTAAAATTTCGCTTCGACTAATTGGCTAGCATATTCTAAAGTGGGTGAAATTACCCAACGATAACACGTTGCATAAGCCCTCTCTAAGTGTTGCATGCAAAAACCTCTTCAAATAATTCAAGCAAAATTAAAAAAATATCAACTCTGTTTCAAAGCAATGATTAAGGGCAAAAAGAATTTAATATCTATAGTGATTGAATATAATCTAATTCAAACTCAATTTTATTATATCATTGGCCAAGCTTAAATTTTAATTCCAAAATTAAGTAAACAGTTAAGTAAGCGTCAACAAAAGAGGACAAAACAAAGGGATTTACTCACAGTATGCACGGCATTACACAAAACAGTACACAAATTAACAATGAAACAGAGAAATTACTTCCCCCTCCCCCCCCCCCCCCCCCACACTTAAACTCCACATTGCCCTCAATGTGGAAATGCATGCAAATATTTATATTTTAAAACTAAAAACTAAAGACTAAAAATTACAAATTGACAGCCAAGAAAGAAAGGTTACCTTATTCATCCGCCACTGACGGCGAAGGAGGAGGTGATTTCAATACAATACTAGACTGCTGATAGAACTGAGCAAACTTGTGCCGATGAGATTTTTGTTCTTGCTCCACCTTGTCAACCCTTTGGTGTATCTCAGCCATCCAGGCCCGGTTTTGTTCTTCCATCGAGTCAAGTTTGCACAAGACCAGTTGCCACCCATCTGCCTCACTTGTTGGCTCTATGGCAGGAGGATCTATCTCAGTAGCGCGCTCACTTTCAGGATTACTCGAAGAAGATCCTCTATAAAGCAAATATGGTGGTGGGTTTTTGAGTCGGTGATCCCGCCAACACTTCTGAGTTTCTGGTGCCCTCAAACAGCATTCCACAGTAACCACCTCGGATTGAATCCAGGACTCTATAGTGAAATTCCATGTTGGTAGCGGTTGTAGTTCTTCAGAGTTGGAATCAAGATCATAGGAAAGCACTATTGCGGAAACAATGTGGCCCATATTCAAATTATACATCTTGTGAGTGATCATATCCATCATCGTGTGACGCAACAAAGAGGCTGTGTCAATCTTTTTCCCATTGGCCAAGCACCATAAAACACACAATTCCTTATGCAAGACCTTACTACTCTCTGATTTTCCAAACACAGCATGGCACATAAAATTGTGCAAAATGAGAGTAGCATGATCTTTAATAAACCCATTGGGAGCCTTGTTGGTATCAAAATTCTTAAGCCCAGTCAATTGCTCCCAAAATTCATTGGCATTAAACTTACTCTCTATACAATCGTCACCCTCCGTAGGAAATCCAAAAACCTCACAAAATTTTTCATGCCTAAGTCTATATTCCTTATCATGGATTCTAAAATAAATTTCATCATCACCCATTGGACAATATGAGGTAAAAAATTCAAGTGCAATCTTAGGGTATACATCATAATCAATTTTTATAAACTCTGTCTCAACCCAAAATTGCTCTTAATCTTTCAATCTCACCATCTAAACCCAAAGCTTTCAAATCATCAAAATCAAGATATCGACAAGGTTTAAATACACGATTAGTGCGACTGAAAGCTTCATACCTTTCTCCTTCCGCTTTGGTGATAATGTGAAATGGAGCTCCATAATCATCTCTCAAATCCTTAACCTCTTTCCTATCTTTGCCTCTAGTCTTGGAACTTTCTTTCCCACACTCTTGACTCTCTTAGACATGACTTGCTTGAGTTAAAAGAGAATTTGCGAGAAAATTGGATGTTGGGAAGACGGGTAATGATCTTGTTAAAGAAATTTGAAGGGAAGAAGGAATTTGAAGGATGGGTCTTGTGAAAAGGAGAATGAGGGTTCAAAGGGAGAGTTGTGAACGAGAAATGTGTAAGAGAATGAGCAAATTTTTGGAGCTAGAGGATTAAGTTTAAGTGTTAATGGCCAAAATCCCGAAACTGCCCCTTCATAAAATGCTACATTAACAAGAAAAGGACCACTCCAGTGGGTTTTGAGTTTACATGGAAATAGGCGCAACCGTGAATTGAAGAGTAAGACTTTCATACCTGGTTCAAGGATTTTTCGAGCAAGGTTCTTGTCATGCAAAGCCTTAGTCCTTTCCTTGTAAATCCGAGAGCTCTCATAAGCTTCATTTCGGAGCTCATCCAATTCTGACATTTGCAGCATCCTGTTCTCCTTTGCTTTCTACAAGTCGAGATTCAATGGCTTGATAGCCCAATATGCTTTGTGTTCCAGTTCAACTGGTAAATGGCAAGCCTTGCCAAATACAAGCCGAAATGGACTCATCCCCAAAGGAGTCTTGTATGTTGTCCTGTATGCCCACAATGCATCAGTAAGGCAAACCACCCAATCCTTTCTAGACGAATTCACCGTCTTTTCCAGAATTCCCTTGATTTGCTTGTTGGATGTCTCTACTTGCCCTGAAGTCTGTGGATGATAAGGGGTTGCCACTTTATGCTTAACTCCTGACTTATTCATTAGCTTCTCAAAAAGCTTGTTGCAAAAATGACTTCCCTCATCACTAACAATCACCCTTGGTGTGCCATACCTGCTAAGAATAAATTCTTCGTCAAATTTGACAACAACATTAGCATCGTTAGTTCGGGTAGGAATTGCTTTCACCCATTTAGAAATATAATCCACAGCTACTAAAATGTATTGAAAACCAAAGGAAATGGGGAAGGGTCCCATGAAATAAATGCCCCATATATCAAAAATTTCAACAACAATATAATTAGTTAGGGGCATCTCATTCCTCTTACCAATATTACCTACTCTTTGGCATCTGTCACGATGTCTACGATAAACATGAGCATCTTTAAAAAGAGAAGGCCAAAACAAACCACTTTGAAGGACTTTCTCAGTTGTTTTCTTTCCTCCAAAGTGACCACCACAGCTGAGATCATGGCAAAATCTAAGAACACTCAGCTGCTCATCATCAGGAACACACTTGGGGATAATCTCATCTTTGCAAATTCTAAACAAGTATGGCTCATCCCAAAAATAATATTTGCAAACATGTAAAAACCTCTTCTTTTCTTGATAAGTCAAATCAATTCGCAAAACACAAGCAAGATCATTAGCAATGTCAGTAAACCATGGGACTTGTGATACTACAAACAGCCGTTCATCAGGAAATGACTCCAAATCTTTGTGAACATTACTCAATGCAAGTTCATTTTCACTCAAAAAGGGTAACCTAGGCAAGTGATCCGCCACAACGTTTTCACTCTCCTTTTTATCCTGAATTTTACAATCAAACTCTTGCAAAAGTAACGCCCACCTAATTGGGTGGTTCGCCTGCTGTGCTGTGCAACATTCTGCCGTTTTCGGTCCAAATTCTTGCAAAACAAGACTAACCTTCCTCAAACCTAAAAAAGGAATAAAATAACACAATCTAACCTATGTGACATGAATTAAACACAAAATGCGTAATTTAACACGGAGAAAAACATGCAAATATGCCACAAACATTCGAGTCAAAATAGACACTTTCAAGTTTTTTTTTATTTAATTTTTTATGATGTTGCTGTTCATTAGCAATTACTCATGCAAATTAATATTTTAAAAGAACCCTCTTTTTTGTTTTGCAAGTTCCTTGCAGTATTTTGACTGTGTTTTAATAAGGAATTATGTTTTTGGTAGGAAGCTCGTGCTCCATTGCAAATATGGGTGACTCAGAAGAGCAATGGCCTGCTAACGGAAGAAGGTCAGAGTGATGGTAAGTAGTCTTGGAGTCTCATTTGATTTGATCCATGAACTTGTGTATTAATGTTTGCTTCAAACAGGTTTATGAGAATATGGGAGAGTTAAAATTTAGGGCTTCAAATCTAACACCATCTGTCAAATTGCAAGGACTTGGGGAAGGGGAGAGAGTGTGAGATAATTGTATAATTGCATTTATTGTTTTCTAGGAGATCAGTGTCTACTGATCATTTATTGAGAATCTTTACGTTTTCGAGGATTTGAGACATTCAATAAAATAGATAATTGTCCTAAGACCAGACATTTAGGACTCGTATACTGACCTTAACTCAGATGACTAGCTGCTTGTGCAAAATTTTAGAAAACAAAATCTGTTGGCTTAGCATTACAAAATTTTTTCCCATAAACTTGAATTGTCCAATCTTGTTGGAGATTTACTCTTTGCTGCTATAAAAACTTTATGGAGAAATTCTTTCAGCTCCAAGCTGGTTCCAAAATGTGCATGCTATACTACTCATGCTGTTGCACAACTAGGAAAGATGGCTTTGTCCTTTCATTGTTTGTTGGGACAGAAATATTGGTATATCCAGTTTTGCAATCATTACATGGTTCTGGTTAGCTGAGGAGAAGGCAAATGTTGTTTGTAGGAATAGACAAGGCATGATTTTTGTCTTGATGGAGAACAGAAGGCAAATGTTATCTGTGCCATCTTGTTTTATTAATTTCCATTTGCTTTGCACTTCTGGTTGTTTCATTTCATTTCCATCATTGGCTGTGAATGGTTGTGATAAAGACAATTGATATATTTTGACGGTACCCATCAACAATAAATTTATAGCTTTTCCCAGTCCTTATTTATATCATGTTCTTGTCCTTTTTTATGTTCCTTACATATAATTGTGAGTTGAATCTTCATGGTGTATGCTAAGTATTCTTTCTGCATGATACATCAGAAATTTTGCATGTTAAAAAAAAAAAATATATATATATATATATATATATATATATATATATATATATATATATATATATATATATATATATATATATATATATTTGTGATAGGAGATGTGAGATTTAAGTTATTTGCATATCCCTTAAAATATTAATGTCAGTATATTGGTTTCTTCATTGTTATCAGGGATTGTTCCTGCTACAGCCCTTCAGCTGGATGTATACTGGAAAGTAATGGATGGAGATTCTGAATGGGTAGGCAGTTTATCATACAGCCTATCCTGAATAAATTTATACTTGTGATATACAAAGCGTGTACATATGTGTGGTGTTGTGTATTTGGAGTTATAATTTTCATTCATGCAATGCTTTCAGCTAGTTATTTGAGATTATACTATGGGTCTTTTGACACAGGTTAGAGCAAATGATATAGATGATGTAGTTGAGGAAGGCTATGACAGTTCCAGAGATGAAACCTCATCTGTTTCTTCCTACAATCCCGGTAAAGAAAACATACACAAGACTTTTGGAAGTTCTTTGTCCTTGCAATCATTTAGCAGAAGGTCCTCATATAAGGATGCTTCATATGTTGAAGGAGGACGTACAAGTTTATCATCAGCTCTGGCACTTCCTCATCTATCTGTAGCTGAGGTTTTATATGATTCTAGTACAGGTAACTTTTATTTATTTATTTATTTATTTTTAAGGTCAATTGGTCAAAGAAGAATATATTAAAGGCAGAAGAAAAATGTGATTAGAAATGATGGAAAGAGATTCCTCCTAAACAAAAATGCAAAGGAAACAAGTATAGAAGAGCTTTGCTATCTTGTTGAATATCAACTGATACAACCCCTTTTGAATATATCTACATGTCTGGGAAAAAAGTTGTAGGGAATCATGCTCTTTGATATCCTAGCATCACTCCGTTCTAGCCTAACACTATAATCCACTTCCTAAGAACCTTCTTTTTTTATCCTCCCAGGCCCATGGATTGAGTCAACAATGACCTGTCTCTCTGTGTATTTAGCGTATATGTCATTGTTCATTTAGCATATTCTATATGCTCCATTTGAATGAACAATATAAGCACACAACATACAGATTAGGAAATTATTATTGTCTAGTGCAAATTGTTGGTGTTAACCTTAGAGTGAACTTTAGGGTCTGTTTAGTCATGGAAAATTAGGTTTGTGTTGAGGAAAATATTTCTACACAAACAGAAGAGTGAATTTTCTATTTAAATCTAATAGATGTCCAGTTTGCTGTAAAACCAAAGTGAATTTTCCATTTTTTTCTAGTTTATACTAATGCTAGAAAATAAAGTAGATTTTTTTTTTCCATAATAAATATAAAAATGTTTCTTTATAGAACCTCTTTACTTGTTTCTCACTTGCATTCAAGTTGTATATGTTTTTTCCAACACTGCCAGCGACGCCAATACCTTGACCACCCACCCACACACACACACACACAAAAAAAAAAAAAAAAAAAATGCTCACTAGAATCACCAGCTTGGCTGTTGCTGCCACTAACTGCTATCGGACCAATGGCACTTGCAGTGATATTGGTGGTTCTGCCATTGCCTTTGGAGCCCAGTACACAATAACCACTATCAGCACCTCATTATGAGCATTGCTGCTGTATTTAAAAGGAATAATTATTGCACCCTATATATTTGCACCCTTTCGAAAGTATTAATTCTACTATAAATTCAGTCTAGAGGAATGGAGGATATCATACCATAATTTCTTGAAAATGAAGATGCCTAGAAGATCAGTTGTACTTTCTGTTGTTTTCTTTGTTAGAAAATAGATATTATGATTCACCCTTTTGGTGGGATTCTTATGCTGGCTTACTCTGCAGTTTCATCAACATCTCTGTTAAAACTAATGAAAAAATTCTTTTGCTATCTGTTTGGGTTGAAGAAACAGCTTTCTGACCATGGATTACTTTTTTTTAAAAACAGATATTTCATCAGCTGAAAAGTCATCATCCATTTTCTCTTCAAAGAAGATTGTGAAACCCCAGTATGAAGATGGTATTGTAGGGGAATCCTCCGCACCTGGCATAAGAACCAATGAATCAGCTCCATGTACATTTTCAGACCTTTTTTTTTTTTTTTTTTTTTTTTTTTTTTTCCCTTTTAAACTTTTTTGATGCTTCTCACATTCTTTAGTTCTACTAATACTTGTTAATGTACAAAGCTGGTAAACTTATTTGTCACAAACATTTTCTGCAGCAGAAGGCTTTATTCGAGGAAGGTCTTACAACATCAGGATGGATGATCAAGTTCTACTTAGGTTTTCCCCAAAGAATTCTGACTCCAGTTATTATTTCAGTGACATGGTAATGACAGTCTAACATTAGTTCTTCAGTCTGCTTTCAGAATTTACCGTTAATATTATCTTTTACTAATCTATCATAATGACAGATTGGTGGAACTCTCACTTTTTTTCATGAGGAAGGATCAAGGAGGTGCCTTGAGGTAACTAAGAATGACAAGCAATAAAAAATGATCTAGGATGTATGTAAATAAATTTTGAAACTATAAACATTATCTAAAGTGAGATAATTCAAGAGCTCCGTAACATCAATTAATAGTTTTTGGCTATCAAGTGTGTTGCATCGAGTGCACTCTGGATGGATAAATTGGGAACTATCATTGTCAAAATTGTGAAACTAAACTATTGAAGTTGACTGGAAGGATGGTGTCTTGTAGGTCTCAATAACATTGGAAACTTCAGAGACTATAAATCGGCGTTTTCTTCACCCTTCTCGAAGGAATTCTCCAACAATTACGAAGGTATGATGCCTGCATATATGCAATGTTGTGCAAATTAATTTATTGATTACACCATACGATTTATTTTTTTAAAAAATAAAATTAAACTGACTTCGTGCTATATATAATTTTGTTGTGGGGGGATCATAACTATTTTATTTTTATTTTTATTTTTTTTATGGTTAACATCTATGTCAATACAAGTAGATATGTATTCATATCGTATTTGTTCACATATCAAGATGCTGAATATAGAAAGTATGGAAAGCTATAATGCTTAAGAAAGGAAAATATTAAAAGTCAACTTTGGTCTCCTTTCCGATTCAGAGACCAACTAGTAGTGTCCAAAATCTTACGAGCCCAAAGGAACTGGTAGTGATGTGCTTGGTTATTGCAAGCAATGAGAGAGATAGGTCTAATTCATTCAGGTTTGATGGCATGGTTTAACACTAGGTGTATCTTTGGAGTGCAGCTTTGCATCATTTGAATCTTTTATTCAATTTCCTTCAGGCCATTTGAGATATTCCATGTGGTTAATGAAGATATATTCCAAGTGGTTAATAAAGATGGATTGATGGAATGGTCATGAAAGCCTAATAACCTGTATTTAAGAGGCTCTGTGTCTGTAATCAGTTCTGGAAATGAGAATGATCATTGCCTTCTATCATCTAATCAAATGTACCAAAAGAAGATCTAATCTAAAGACCGTAGTAGCAGAGAGTCTCTTGTTTGAAAGTATCCTGGACTTCAGTGGCTGTAATCAGTTACTGTAATGAAAATGACCATCAGCTTTTACTATCCAATCAACATACTTTCCTAATATCCAGAGACTAAAGTAGCTAATATCTTCTTTGGTAGCATATAATGCATGTGTTAGGTCTGGTTTAAAAATTGCAACTGTATACTGTTCTTATCTTATTGTGTTCACTCTTTTTGAATATTATGCATCATGCAGACTTTTAAAAAAATGTTCATTAAATGTATTTCCATCTATACTTTATCACACGAAGAAAAACCAAACTGGCCCCCTCTTAAAGTATATATCCATTCATCTTCAAGGTCATATTAGTAAAGTATGTTTTTCACATATCAATCTGCACCAATTTTTTATTTTTATTTTATTATTATTATTTTTTTTTGGCTATCAATCAAAAAAGGTATTCTGTTAAACTTTCTATGCCTTGTTATTGAACTATCATTGCTCAAAATACCAAGTAGATTTGACATCTGAACTTGGGGAAAAGTGTCAGAGCCAGACAATTATTATGTAACACTGCATAAATCTAGAACTCCTATGCACCTATTGATTCTCTTAAATTTTATTTTATGGCATGTATGCCTTTGTAGGTTCAGAGTGATCATTATGAGGTCGTGGCAGATTTAGTGCAGACCAGCTTTCTTTTTTCAGTTCCCATGGATGGGCCCATGTCATTTTCCACTCCACATGTCTCTGTGCAATGGGCTCTGCGATTTGAGTTTTTTACCACTCCAAAGAATGTGGACTGGACAAGGTATTTCTATGTGCATTCCATGAAGAATTTGTTGCAAGGTTCTTTTGATATTCAAGATTTTGTATTCAATAGCAAATTATGTATGATGGCACCAACAGAGACTATAAGATGGGATTTTGTGTTCTGTTATTTATTTTCTGGAGCAACATAAGTATCTTATGGCTGAATAGAGTTTGTTGACTTACTTTTGGTTGCTAAGCTGAGAAGACAAGTTCATAGCATATTGAGACGTCAAATTTACAAGAGGACTCTGATTGTGGGGATATTACTTTTGTTAGGAGAGTCTACCAAAATACAGGCAAATTAATAATCATTTTTTGGAATTTCCCATCATTAAGTAATATTTTGTGGTCTGCTATTTTCTCTCCATGATTAGCTACAATGATCCCATTCCTCTTTAATTGGATGGAAGTTTGACACAGATCTCTTTTTGCATTATTTGGGTTGGTGAGTGAAATTGGTATCTCGTCTTCATCATTCTGTTATTTATTATTTTATCTCTTGTCTATCCTATACTTTTTCTTTGAGATATTATTTTAGTTCATAATATCTTATTTCATTTCATTTAGCTGCTTTGCATGTTTTCTTGTCGCCATTAGTTATGAATAACAATTACACATCTACAAGATTGCTGTATATTTGTGCATGCAAGTTTTTTTTTTTTTTTTCCTTTTCCTGTCAGCAACACTGGAAATGTTTTGTAATTTACTTTGCTGATATACCTCAGTTTAATGCTGTCCCCTCTTAATTAAAATTCTCTTGATATTCTGTATTCAGATATGAGCATCCTCTTTTGGTGGCGGGTAGAGACAAAAGTGAGTGGGTTCTCCCAATAACTGTGCATGCACCTCCACCTGGTACTCCAACTACCTATACTCGAGATGAGAAGCATTTCCCTTTGGAACCATTGTGGGTTTGAACTTGGAAGGTTCAGGTAAATCTTGTATTTTTTTTTTTTAAATTTGTTATGTAGGTTGTTTGTCATGGAATCAATTAGCGTTTTTACAGATACAGTTAAGGAGGTTTTGTTGCAGCTTTTTTTTTTTTTTTTTTTTTGAGAAATCAATTAGCTTCTAATAAATTTAGCAGTAGAAGTTAATTAAATGTTTTTTGTAGTTTTAACCTTTTGGATTGCTTAGTAGAGCATAAGGATTTATTTCTCATGTTGTGAAGTGGAAGTTCCTGGTTAGTGAAGTGCCCAAATATGTTTTTCATGTGGTTTTAAACATGGTCATTTATAGCTCCAAAATAAGGTTATTTAGCATTCTCCACTTGGTTTACAACATTTGATAAATTCCTCTTCATACCTATGACTCATGAAGAACTTTTAATTTGTCATGGGGTTGGGTGGGATAGGGCTCAAATGCGAATCAAACTGAAGTGTTCTGTTTGAAAATTGGGAAATCAAAACAATCTAGATGCTAATGAAACTAACTAGTTGAGGCTGTTTGGTTAGGAAATTGTATCTGTTGGCTTTAGATTGAATTGATTTTATTATTTCTTATACACTTGTTAATGAAATTGCAACTTGGGTTTAGAAAATGTCAAATTTTTCAAAGGCCTGGCCAACCTGACCTGCAATTTCCTTGGCAAATGCCTGACCCATGAGCAGGTCCGAGAGGTAACATAATTCGAGAGATAGAGATAGAGATATAGAGTCATATAGAGAGAGATCACTCAGACATAACGTAGTGTTTAGAATGAACAATTTTCATGATGTTTTATGGAATTCATGTATAATTCTACATCTGTCATGCTTGGAATGTGAGGTTTTATGGTATTGATCTTGTAAAATTCGTGATACTAGGAACTGATGAAGGATTGGTTCACCAGTCTTTAGTACGTATCGCATTCAGCTTGGGCTCTAAGTGCTTGCTATAGGAATTTCCTTTAAGCAGGACTGAGTCGGAATCCAGATTGTTTAGGATTGAACTTTAAGGCTCTGGCGGGTATGGCATGATTGGGTTAGCTAGACTCATTGTGCCAGAAAAAAGGTTGTTCTAAGTCGCATTGGTTCATGACCCCATCAAATGAAGCTTTCTCCTTATGAATCTAAACCCATGCCGTCTTCTCCCTCTTCCTTCCTCCTTTCTCCTGTTTTTTATTATTATTTTTCTCTTGTTAATCCCTGTTCTCCTTGTCTCCAAATATAAATAATTCAAATTTGCCAAATATAAACAATCATCTACTTCTAGTGTTTGGTAAAATTCATTGTATATTTTATATAATTAAAAGTGAATTACATAAAGCTCATTTGAAAAAAAAAAATTATAGTTTAATCAATGTTCCAAACAGTTTATTTTATATTTTGTTTAGCATTTGCAGTGATTAACTGATGAGAAATTGCTTTGAGAGAGAATTGCCAAATCTTTAACTAATTTTGGACCAGATGTGATGCAATCAAGGAAAAAATAAATTTAGGATTTATTTTGATTTAAATCTTAATTACAAAATTGAAATTTTTGTTGGAAATTTTTAATAAGGAAGTTTAGGGTTTAGTGCTATATAGAAATTTTATTGGCATCAGGAATACTATAAAATTTGCATCCTATCCTACTATTAGAGTTTATTCCTAATCCTTGTAGAAACAGGATAAGCTATTAAGCTAATAAATATTTTCTTAGGTTTTTCAATGATGGGATCAAGTATTTGATTTTGAAGGCTTGGTGATCAGAGTTTAAGACCAATCAATTGCTGGAATTTGCCCACCATAAAGAATTAGTAGGTCAGTTGTCAACATGTCCTACTTTAAGACGGTAATCTAATTGTCTGTGGGTTCATTATGTGATAGAGAATTTTGGCATGATTGCATTAGCAATTGGTTCTTTTACTTTGTTTCGTTTAATGAAATATTTATGAGCATAATCTAATTGATATCATCTAGTGATCACAATTTTTTCTCATTTTTGTTTAGTGCTGTTTGATATGGGTGTTTTAATGTAGGTTCCAGGGCTGATCAGGAAAGCAAGGCGAGTGGAAACGGATTGTTCTTAGGGATTTATATGGCTTATTGTAGAGTTGTTGCTTGGCTCCATTGCTATGCCAGGGTCGGTATGCTTGCCTAATATTGGTCAAAGTTGCGTAAAAGATGTGCAGATGCAGAGTAAAATAGACACATCCTGATACGGGGTCAACGATTGTAACCTGTGAATACCAAATACAAATTTTTGCTACTTAATATTGCATTGTTTTTCAACTAAACTGGCTCTGTAGTCAGCATAAGCACACCTGGATTCAAGTCTATCTGGAGATTTCGAGGGCTCTGACTATCAGAAAGAAAGATGTATTAAATTCTATTGGAGGGTATTCTTCCAAGTCTTAAATTAGCTGGGATCAGATGCGTGGAGACCCCTCGACGCTTGTTTCATATGAGGGTGGACCAGATTAGTTCTCTTTTGTATGTGCGTGATGGTCAAAATTGGCCAAATGTGTATTATTTTAGCACCTGTACTTTTACAGAAAAGGTACATCATGACCTATTTAACCCCGGAACCTTACACGCATTAAACACAAAAATACATTTAAAAGGTGAAAACTTATCGCGTGAAAGACATGCGTGCTTAATGCAAAATAAACCTTGATTGGAAATTAGAATTGGTATTAAAATTAGAAGCAGAGTTAAGGAGATTGGTATTTTGTGTTTTTAAGGTTTGATCTGCATCTCTTGCCAATTTTCTGCAAAATTTCAACTTTCTCCAGTCGATCTTCAATCTCAGCCTGTGTTTATTCTATCCTATCTCATTTATTTTGCTTCTTCTCTCCTCTTTCTCTGTTCATAATCTGAAATTTTTCTTTTTTTCCCAATGTTCTGCCTTCTTTTCCACTCTTTAAACACGTAATTTTCTCTGCACAGTTACTTTATCCCCAAATTCGATACCCTCTCTCACCTGATCTAAGCTGGATTGAGATGCAGCTTCCAATTTAAATCGCAGAACTTCATAAGCAATCTTATCCAACGACATATCGGCATAGTATGCATCTTAGTTCATCAAGCCAATCTTTCACCGCATGGAGAAAGAAATATACTTCTGCTAACCGATATAATATATTCAACTTTTCAAGCAGCCCGTTACTGAGCTTTTGTCCCTTGAAGAAGGTCGCAAGAAGCTTATCCCATCAAACAAAAGCTGAAGAGAAGCAGAGCAAAGCACCTCTCACCAAAGCCCCATCCATGATAAAGAGAACCAGAGGAAAAGAAAAGGCATTATTTGCGTTGGTGCTAAAATTTCGCACAAGGGTAAGTTAGTAATTGTGTGGGCATGCCACGAACAGATGAAGGTGCACGAGTTTGTGAATTGTGTCTTTTTGCAATAGACTATAGATTCTCAAATTTCCTTGTTACAGTACGTTTAGACTCTTAGTAGCAAAAGTAACCATAGAGATAATATAAACAATAATGAAACAAAAGAGATTTTTATTGATGTGATTACAGTAACTACATAAAACTTAAAAACGGAAAGCAAAAAAAGTGATAAAAGGAATATGGTCTGTAGAGTGGTTGATTAGTCGGGCTTTTCCAAGAATTACAATTTAGCTTGAATATTTCCCAAGAAATAACTGCTTCTCTATTACTCTTTAGTAACTACTGTTCCACTCCATAGGATAACTCAACTTTTGAAAACCTTTCCTATCCACTATTTCTCAAAACATTATCACTGGACTTCACTTGAAACTCTCCAAAGAATTTACTGTTTACCTTGGGCTTTGAATTTCAATGAGCTTTTACCGTTATAATCCAAAAATATTATGGTGCAAACAATGTCTCCACATATAATTTGATTAAAAATCAAATTTATATGGTTTATAATTGCTTGTCTTCCTTTCCGATAATTTATTACTATAATGGAACAAAAAATCCCTAAGCCAATGAGAAACTCCAATCATCATTCTACTAATCAACAACCTCAACAGAACCACAATTCTTTAGAGAAAATTAATTTTTTATTAAACAAAATTAATCTTATTTCAGCTTTTTTTTTTTTTTTAAACCCCCCTTCCATAAGACCAATTAATAATTCAAATTCCACCTTAAACACTAATTTTCTTGAATTAAATCCATCCCCAACAAAATTCTCAACATCTTCAAATTTACCCCCAATATCTCATAATTTACCCAGATTACCAAAAAACTTTCCAAATATATTAAAACCCATTTACCCTTTTATTTCTTCCTCTTCCTTTTTCTTGTCTCAACTTGCTGCCATTCAGTTCATCGCTAGCTCCATCCAGCTCGTCACCAGTGTCACCAACATCCAAGGCACCAATTTCCTGCTATTTAAAGCGCGACCAGGCCATATCCTCACCAACAGATTGCACACCATTGCTGTCGGTCCCCACCGCCGTCGATTCCATGCATCAGCAGTTGCCTAACGACCTTTTGGCCACTCTCCACTTACTTGACTCCATTGGGTTTGCTAAATTCTCCAATCACGGTACTCTTTGTATGCTACCGATCTGGTTTTTTTTTTTTTTTTTTTTTTTTTTTTTTAGAAAAGGAAAATTTGTTTGTTTATTGTAGATTAAATTAGCTAATTAACATGAAATCACCTAATAACTATGGATTACATATTATTTCAGCTTTATTTTTAGCCTGAAATTAATAATAAATCCAACGAATTTAAATGTATTCTTATTAACTAGACTAAAACACGCGATAAACAAATTCAAGGTCAAGTTAGAAATTTTATGAGAATTAAGAAATTTGAGACAAATCATGAATCTTTAACCAAAAATACTTAGGGAATTTCGGTCTGTTTGAGTTTATATTAACTACTGCACTTATGAAAAAGCTGTGAAATTGCTGGAATTAAATTAGTAACTTTTAAGGAGGAATTATTTTGGCAAGTAACAATTTCAGCATTCCTGCCTGAAATTATTTGTAGATTTAAGTTCAAGAGACACATTGAGGCAAAATTAATTATACTTATATGTATTCACTGCAAGTATAATGTCTTCTCGTTCTATACCGCATTTACCAGCTTTTCCATCCACTGCCTTTACCTCCACAGAGATTCTCACCAAGTAATACCTCCATCTATTCATTAATATCTGTCTTTCTGCACTTTTATGACTAATGTCAACTCATTTTTACAGAATTCCTGCTTCCTCATTACCTGGAGGAATCGATGTGGCAGCATTAAATTCCTTGTCTGCAGCTGCTGACTCCTGATGCATCTTCTCAGTTTTCCTCAGTCATCTCTCAATTAGGAGCTCTATTTTCTACTTCGGAACATGCCTCCTCTTGTCATAGTTCCAACTTGCTTCTCCAACAAGCAGCAATGCATCACTCAATGGATTGCATTGAAGGAAATCATTTTCTACTATCTCACAGCGAGTCCCTTAATGCTTTTGTCCCATGAGAACTTGTTTTGTAACTTGAATGATACTTAAACTAACTGTCAAGTACAAAGCCACTGAGGCTCTCTTTATTTTTGTAACTCATCCCCTTTATTGAGATGATAAGGCCTAAGGCCTCTATATCTATTAAGACATTGTTGCTCTGTTGAGATTGAAATCATCCAACCATAATCACTGAACACTTTCACAGATTCACCACAACCATCATACATCACTCATGCAGCTATATTACTTACATAATCGGTCACAAAGGTCTGATGTTTGCTTATTGTTGATTTTGATCATTTGCTATGGCCTGAGGCCATTTGTGTTGCTTATTGTTATAGTGCGGACATTGAAAACTAGAAAAAGCTTAAAAGCACTGAAGCACTGAAACACAAACTAACTAAAATAAAATAATAGAAATAGAAATAGAAAAAATGACCAACAGGCCTACTTCTTTATTTATGTACAAAAGTGGCTAAGGAGCCAACTTATAGTAAGACAGTAACATAGCCATGGGATTGGCTTTACATTATCTCTAGGCCCCTATAGAAAATCAATTGTAAACATTATAGATCTAGGTTACCTTTGTTTCTTTACTTTTTTACTTTTGTTCTATAATTTCCCACATAGTGGGAAAATATTTTTTAAGATACTTGCCGTTGACATATCTCCTATGAGGTTCATCTTCTAAATTTGCCATCCAATATGAATTCCCCCCCGGCACCTTGTGAATCTTGAATGGTCCTTCCCAATTGGGTGACCATTTTTCATATTCCCTGTCTTTCACTCCCAGAGGCAACACTACCTTCAAAACTAGGTTCCCTTCTTCAAAGGTTTTTCTTTTAACACGTCTATTATATGCCTTGGAGATCCTTTTTTGAACAATCATCCCATTAAATGCTTGCATCCTTTCCTCATCTAACTGCTCCAGTTCCATCATCATAGCTTCTGTGTACTCCTCAGGTGCTAACGCATTTTGCTTTACCACCCTTAAAGAAGGAATTACCACTTCCATAGGCAAAACTGCATCATGTCCAAAAGTCAATGAAAAAGGACTTATTCCGGTAGAACTCCGTTTAGACGTGCAATATGCCTATGATGTCTCAGACAAGACCTTATGCCAACTTTTTAGATTTCCTTCTAACATCTTTTCCAAGATCCCAATCAACACCTTGTTAGAGGATTCTGCTTGTCGATTTGCCTGGGCATAGTATGGTGTGGAACTTAGGAGTTTGATTCCATAGTCCTCTACAAATACTTTCACTTGATCTCTAGTGAACATAGTCCCCTGGTCAGTGATAATTGACTGTGGAATTCCATAGCGATGAATAATATGCTCTTTGATGAACTATATGACATCCACTTGCTCCACTTTTTTCATAGGCATGGCCTCAACCCATTTAGTAAAATAATCCATAGCCACAATAATAAATGAATGTCCTTTGGAAGAAGCAGGATGCATTTTACCAATTAGGTCTATAGCCCACCCCCGGAATGGCCAAGGTTTGACTATGGAATGCAGCTCACTAGCAGGTACTCTCTCTAGATACTGCCATATTTCTGACATTGATAGCATCCTTTAGCATAAGTGATACAGTCTTTCAGGATGGTTGGCCAATAATAGCCATGTCTCATGATCAACCATCTCATCTTGATTCCAACTTGATGTGCACCACATACCCCTTCATGCACTTGCTGTATTACCTTTAATGCATCTGGTAGACTTAGGCACTTCAATAACAAGCCATCAAAGCCTTTCCTGTAGAGATCACCTTCTATCAAGATATAATTCTGTGCCTGTACCTTTATTCTATACGGCATTCTTCTACTAGGATTTTCTAGATACCTCTTCCGATCAGCTCTCCAATCCCCAACAACTCCAATGTCCGTACTGAACACTTCAACTTGGATGCCTCTTTCTGCTATTGATGGATGTCTCCTTCTTTGTATTAGGACAAGCTTGTGTGTTAATTCTTGGGACATTTTGACACTAGAGGCTACTTGTGCCATCTCATCAGCCTCCTAATTTTCTTCTCTAGGGACATGTAAGAAAGCGACCTCCTCCATAGGGGATAATAATCTGCTCAAATAATAAATAGCCTGCTCATATCCTGCAGTATTATCTTGAGCTAACAAGCACCTAATGGACTCATTTGCAGTTGACAAGTATAACTTTAATGGAAATCCCTCCCTAGGAGGCATGAGTACAGGAGGACTAGACAAATAATGCTTGATCTTATCAAAGACCTATTGGTCTTTTCTCCCCATAAAAACTCCTCCGTTTGTTTTAGCTTTAATAGGCTTGAAAATTCTTAAGTCTTCTCTACCAAGTTCAAAATGAACCTCTGCAAGTAGTTCACTTACCCCAAAAATCTTTGCAATTGTTTTTTATTCTGTGGAGCTTGTGCTTCTAGAATGGCTCTAGCTTTATTTCTATCAATTTTGACTCCGCTTTGATGCACTAGAAACCCTAGGAAATTTCTAGCTTGAACTCCAAAAGCACATTTGAGTGGATTAAGTTTCTATTGATGCTCCCTCATCCTCTGTAAACTTTTCCTCAGATGATCAACGTGCTCCTTGGCTCTCTTTGATTTTATCGCCATATCATCTATGTAAATCTCCATGTGATGCCCCAACATATCATGAAATATAGCACAGGCACTATGTTAGAAAGCCAATCCATATACCTCGTAGGTCTAATAAAGCCTACTTTCAACAGTCTTTCTATTTCTTCCTTCACCTTTAGCTCTACCTCCTTGGACATTCTCCTGGGAGGCTATTGATGTAGATGAAACTCAGGTTTGATAGGAAGGCCGTGTTCCACAAGGCTTTTGCTAAAGCTAGGCATTTCCTTGTAACTCCATGCAAAGCAATCTCTGTACTCGTTAAGGGCTGCAATAATAGCTTCTTTAGCATCTTTAGGTAACAGTGAGCTTACAAGCATAATCCTTGGCTCTTGGGAAGTGCCAAGAATCACCTCCTCTGTTGGATCATGCACTTGTGGTTGTGTATCTTCAAATTTGGGAGGCACTTTTTCTAGATCGTGCAATTGTACCACTGACTCATCTTCTATAGCTTCCTCTTAAAAAATTACTTCCGCTCCAAAGGAAACATGAGATTGCTCCATAGCTAGTCTATCCATAGTTTGCTGCAGATGTGCTTTGAATATGACAGTTGCAACTACTGCCAACTCCTCTTTGTTGTACTCAGGCATGGACCTCCTCAATGATCACAGACTCAACCATCGGCCTGTATGGCACAATGGCAGTATATTTGAGAAGTGTTTCAGCCTGCTTCCTTGTTTCCTCAGTAATGATGGTATTCATTTTCATGGCCTTAGGACTCCCATCTTTCTTTCTACCAGTTAATTGGATTGGTCCACAGTTAAAATCATAATACCTAGCCTCTATAGCATCTAAGCAAGTAGTGAAAGGCTATTGATCTGCCCAAACTACTTCCACATCATCTCCTTTCCAAAACAGTAAGAGTTGATGGAGAGAAGACGGAATGCACCAGTTGGAATGAATCCAATCTCTCCCTAGCAAAATATTGTAATAAGCAGATGAGTTAACCACAAAGAAAGTAGATAAAGATGATTTACTCCCCACTGTGATTTCCATAGGTAGAACACCTAAGGTCTTAGTAAGCTCTCTAGTAAAGGCTGACACTGCTACTAGAAATTAGATCATCCAGTCTTCCCTAAGGTATGTAACATCCTGAGTGGCATGATATTGACTGTCGACCCATTATCAATTAAAACCCTGGTCATAGGCCTTCCATTGACATGTGCTTTTATATACAGTGGTTTTATGTGTTGTGTCATCTGAGTTGATGGTTTCTTAAAAGTAACTTTCTTAGGCTGGTGAGGACTAGCTGCATGTATTGTGGCTCCACTGTGAAAATCTCCCTCCTTAAGGAAAGTTGCCCCCAAGCCTTAGAGACTTGAATTTCAATAACATCTTCTTTTGCAGACTTGGATTGAAAGCTAGCCAGTAGTACTATTGTTGCAACAGCACATCCATAGGGAACAAAAATACTCCCTATTATGAAACTTTGTACGCTTTCTAAACTGGTGCTTCCTATGGATTCCACATCATCCCACCTTGTGGCAACAATAGATTCTGTAGGAATATCAACACTAGGTGGTTTGGAATAGAATAGTTTGTAATCAAACTTGTCAAAAGGTTCCGCAAGAAGGTCTTCATCCTCAAAACTTTGCAAAGCCCCAATAGCTTTCCTCCTAAACTTGCTCTTGCTTTTATCTTTAGGTAAACAATATTGTAACCCAACCTGCCTTTTTGCCTCAGCTCTTTGCCTTTGCAACCTGCGTTTTTGAGTCCTAGTGAGTGGTTTGGGGAATTTCCTATGTTCAACCCGTTGCCATTTTTGAGTTACTTTTGGAGCTGATGGAGCAATAAAATGAGCTTGACTTCTTTGAAACCTGTACTCGTGATATCTCCTTGGTGACTCCACTAATAGCCTATCCCTCTAATGAGTGGCTTAGATTTAGGAATCCAAACCCTGAAACTTTTTTCCCCACAGGTCTTTGGTGGACTCCTGTCTCTTCTTTTGCCATCTGAGATCACTAGAGATTTGAGATTGATTGCTATGGAATTGGTGGTTGCCACTGGTGGAAATGGATCCTTATATATAAGCATGGATTCTTTCTTTTCTAGAAACTTCAGTACTCCTTTGTTAATCTTGTCCTACACCACATTACGGAATCCCCAGCAAGCATTGGTAGAGTGATTCCATGAATTATGATACTTACAATACTCCTTATTTCTAATTTCCTCTTGAGTTGGAAGCTTATGGTCTGTAGACAATTTGATAAATTTTTCTTTTAGTAGAAAGTCAAAAATCTCCTCAGTCTTGGAGACATCAAAGGTGTACTGTTGCTGAGTGTTGGAAAATGTGGACTTCTTCTAAGCATCTGGTGATTTTCTTACTAGTGATGGGCAAACATAGGAACCTAAAATAACTATGTCAGCTACTGTGGCCTCATGAGCAGGTACTTCTTAGAAGTATGTCCCTATGGCTGTTTTCCTTTTGTAATTCTCCTCCTGCAATAATTCCTCATACTTAGGAACCTTAGCAGCCATCTCATAAAAATTCCTAACTTCCATACCTTAGAATTTTTTCCTCAATTCAATGTCCAACCCTCTTTGGGCTAGCTTCACAAACTCAAACTCAGGTAAAAATACTTTATAGTGGCTCTTCATTCTTTTGAACCTTGCTATAAATCTATCAACTGTCTCTCCTGCCCTTTCTGTTACCCTGGATAATTCTGCTATACTCATCTCTGGCTCAGCTCTAAAGAACTGAGTGTGGAACTGCACTCCATTTCCTTCCATGTCATAACAAAATCCCTAGGCAAAGTTGTGTACCATGTAAATGCATTTCCAATAAGAGAATTAGGAAACAACCTGAGTTTGAAGTTAGAGAAATTTTCATAATTAGCCAACTCTCCACACTGTATGGTGAATCTGGCGACATGCTCCACTATAGATTGGCCATCTTCCCTGGAATAAAGAGAAAAATCAGGAATCTTGTATTCTCTTGGGTATGGATTTTCATGGTCTATAGCAGCAAGGTATGGCTTGTGAAACTCTAGATGACCTATCTGCTTAAGGCCAAGTCCATACAATTTTTGAACTGCATTCCTGACAATTTCAATATCCACTGGATGCTGCTCCCTAGGGACTTGCTATGGAACAATAGGCTGTGAAAACCTGTTGACTGCTGGAGCTATATTTCCTATTGCCTCCCCAGCGAAACCTGCATCATGAAAATAAGCGTTTGGATGGTTAGCAGGGTTAACAGTAGCGCGCAATGGTTGTGGTTGAATGTTTCTTGGACGGCTTGTTGGCATAGTCTTTGCTTCTTCCCTCCTATAAGGAGGTTGATAGCATTCCTCAAAGTGATGAGAACCACCAGCCTCTTGTTGAGCAACAGATTGCCCCCCGAGTTCTTCTGAGGGCTGCTTAGTAGGCTTGTGGACATTAGCCTGCCTAGGGCTTTGTGGTGGGGTTACTAAACTAATCGGTGCTTGATAAATCAAAGCTTGATTCTTTGATTGCCTATGCATTTCTTCAAGAATCATTTGTAGACTGTTCTTTGGAATAATGGTATCAACAAGTTTGAAAGCATTACCTTGACTTCCAACAACAGGACCTGTTGGAATTTCCATCTCCGGTACGTGTAAGTGTTCCTGGTGAATTGGCTGTGGAGAAGCCAACCCATGCTCAATTTGCTCCACCAGCTGTGGAACATGTCCTTCATGCACTGCTGTTGCAGTGTCATCTTGCGGCTCCTAAGAACCAGCAACGCTGTCTTTTCTAGAATTTCTTGTTTTTGGTGCCATGAGTGTGTGTCCCCTTGGGAGTACCAAAATATTGTTGGTGTTAAAATTTAGCACAAAGGTAAGTTAGTAATTGTGCGGGCGTGCCATGTGCGGATGAAGGTGCATGAGCCTATGGATTGCGTTTTTCTGACTTCTTGTTAGTAGACTGTGGATTTCCAAATTTCCTTGCCACAATACGTTTGGACCTTCAATAGCAAAAATAACTATAGAGATAATGTAAACAATAATGCAACAAAAGGAATTTTTATTGATGTGATTACAGTGACTTCAAGAAATTTGAAAACAAAAAGCAGAAAAAGTGACAAAAGGCACAGGGCTTGTAGAGTGGTTGATTGGTCAAGGCTTTTCCAAGAATTACAATTTTGCTTAAATATTCCCGAGAAAATAACTGCTTCTCTATTACTCTCCAGTAACTACTGCCTTACTCCATAGGACAACTCAACTGCTGGCAACCTCCCTTATCTACTATTTCTCTGAAATTGCTACAGGTGTCTGGAATAATCATCACTGGGCTTGACTTGCAGCTCTCCAAAGAATTTATTGTTTACCTTGGGCTTTGAATTTCAATGGGCTTTTACCATTATAACCCAAAAATATTATGGTGCAAACAATTTGTTGCTTCTTTTTTTTTTGCCCAAATGCATTATTTGTTACTTCGCTTGAATGCTTATGGGATTTCAAGCAATAGATTCGGGGGTTAAATTGGCTGCTTTAAAAATTCAGGGTGCCATAATTTTTTTGGTAAAATTTCAAAATTCATATTGAATTTCTGGTTTTATCATAGTAGACATTCAAGCATTTTTGTGGTCTTTTAATATCTATTTGGAAACTTAAATTATACAAAAATTGAATTGAATTTTATTTTATCAATTCTTATATTGAATTTAGTTCTTTTCAAGTTTTTTTTTTTTTTTAAAAAGCCATTTTGAGAAAATGAAATAATGTCAAAAGGGAAATTATTTTGTATAAGAATTTAATTTAATTTTTTTTTTTTTATGAAAATCATTAGTAAAATTTTAAAATATTCTTATTTAAATTAGATATATTTCTTTATAAATAAGGTAAAACATGAAAACACATATATCTTTTACATTTTTCAATTATTTCAAATAAATAGGATTCAAATGAATTTTATTATTTTAGAAATTTTCTTTCAAATACATAGTAAAATTTTATCATTAACAAACTCTTTCCATGTCTAAGATATTTATTATTATGATACTCATCAGAATGCCATTACATCAAAGAAGCCCTTTTAGAACACATGAATAATCTTTGGAGTCTTTGATTTTAAAAGAAATATGAATTGAATTCTTGCAAATGAGTTTTTTCTAATAATCAAGAGCCTCTTATGATATCAATAAGCAGAAGATTACTAGACGAAATGTTTATTATTTAATTGCAAATTCATATGTAATCATGTATTCAGATGATATACTCATTAACTTCTTTATAGAATAATTAATTATACATTATTAGAAAGAGAGTGATCTAATGAAGACCTTTCTCCACGACTTGAAGCCCAGAGATCCAGCCTTCATTAACGCAAAATCAGACGGCTTGGAATTAGGTTGCTGTGAATGTGATTCTTCCAATTGGATTTGGTTATTATCTTCTACATTCCAAAAACGAGCTTCTTTTCTCTTGCTTTTCATTGTTGCTAACACATCATGTTTGTTGCATATTCCCCACGCTATCACCTTCTGTTGATAGTAATCTACATTTACTGGATAAATTCCTGCCACTCAAATTTAATATATATTATTTAAATTTTTTTTATGTACCAAAAATTATACAACCTGTCAATAAATCTTCAGCAACGTTCATGTTATATGTTATTTAATTCTAATTTTTGATAAAACATTCTAAAAGTAAATTCCTGAAATTAAAACCTTTAACTAAAGATATTTAACGTAATTAATCCTAAATATTTGACGCTTCAAATATTTATTGACTAAGAGTCTAGTTGATTCAACTAAGAGTTTAGTAATTACTCTCTTTGTTCTAAAATATTTATCGTATTAGAGAAATTTTTTTTCTAATTTATTTATTGTTTTAAGATTTCAAGAATGTATTTATTATTATTTTTTTGAATTTTACACTCCATTTATTCACCCATTAAATATATTATTAATTATTTTTATTTCTGTATATCAAAATCAATAAAAAATATTTTAGTCTTTTTAATTTAAAATTATGATAATTTAATAACTTTTAATCCATATAACGAAACTTCAAATGATAAATATTTTTGTACGGAAGAGTAATAGCTAGAGGACACTGTTAGTTGTTAACAATTGGTCGTTAGAAGCTATTGGCTTGCAATTAGTGATTGGAGGGCAATTTATATTATAAATCCAAGACCATATAGTATTATGGATTTGAGATCATAATAAGTATAATATGTATAATAAAATATTGATATGATAAGTTAGCGCAATTAGTTAATACATTAGCTTTGAAACTTGGAAGTACCATGTCCAAGCCTAGTATAACAATTTTTTACTTCTTTTTCATTTATTCTTTGTTTTTTTTTATTCTTTTTTTTTCATTTCCAGTTTTTTTATTTATTCTTTTTTTTCTTTTTCAGTTTTTTCTTTTTGCTTTTAAATATAAAAAATAGTGAAAAAAAATTATATTAATGGTTGAATTTTTTGATTTGATTCTTATAATGATAATTAATTTTAATATAATTAATTTTTCAACTTAATTTTTATTTATGAATTTTAATATTTTTATGGGTAATTTTTTTACATGGTTTTTAAAGATAATTTAGCAAAAAGATAAAAATCATATTTATCTTTTTTATGATAATAAATTTTCAAAAATCAAATCTTTTTTTTTAAGTAATAACAAATTCATTGAAAATTCACTGTTAAATATAATTTATATGATAATCATGTTTACCACTTATAAACAACATGTTAATTAAGTAGTACTTATAAATTCATTAAATATATTATGTAGATTTATCATTTATAAACTATAAATTCAAATTAAATTTTAAATTATCAGGTTTATTAAATTTAAAATTTAGGTTCATCACATATAACTATCAGATTCATTAGATAAAATGTTTTGGTTCATTATATATCATATGCAGATTCATTATCTTTTATTGTCAGATTTATAATTTAATTATTTTATAATTTTTTTTATTTCTCATATTTATAATTTTCATTTTTTAATATTTCATATATAATTATGAGATTTATTATATTTAAAGTTTAGGTTTATCACATATAAATATCAAGTTTATTAGATATAATGTTTAGGTTCATTATATATTATATGCATATTTATTATCTTTTACTGTCAGATTCATTATTTAATTATTTTATAATTTAATTTTATTCATTCCTCATATTTATAATTTTCATTCTTTAATATTTCACATATAATTATGAGATTTATTAGATTTAAAATTTAAATTCATTATATATAATTATTATGTTCATTAGATATAACGTTTATATTTATCATATATATCACATGCAGATTTATTATCTTTTACTGTCAGATTCATTATTATAAATCAATACTAAAATATTTATTTATTTTTAATCAACAACTAACTCTATATGTGATATTTTATATAAAATATATATATGTATATAAAATATATACATATAAAATATATATTTTATAAATTCATCAAATATATAACGTAGGTTTATCATTTATAAATTGTAAATTCATATTAAATTTTAAATTATCAGGTTTATTAGATTTAAAGTTTAGATTTATCACATAAAACTATCAGATTCATTAGATATAACGTACATGTTCATTATACATCACGTGTAGATTTATTATCTTTTACTGTAAGATTCATGATTTAATTATTCTATAATTTAATTTTTTTCATTCCTCATATTTATAATTTTCATTCTTTAATATTTCACATATAATTATGAGATTTATTAGATTTAAAGTTTAGGTTCATTATATATAACCATCAAATTCATTAGATATAATGTTTAGGTTTATCATATATCATATGCATTTTTATTATTTTTTACTGTTAGATTCATTATTTCATTATTCTATAATTTAATTTTATTCATTCCTCATATTTATAATTTTTATTATTTAATATTTCACATATAATTATGAGGTTTATTAGATTTAAAGTTTAGATTCATTACATATAACTATCAGGTTCATTAGATATAATGTTTAGGTTCATCATATGTCACATATAAATTCATTATTTTTTACTGTTAGATTTATTATTATAAACCAATACTAAAATATTTATTTTTTTTTTATTAATCAACAACTAACTCTGTATGTGATATATATATATATATATTATAAATTCATCAAATATATAGTATAGATTTATCATTTATAAACTGTAAATTCATATTAAATTTTAAATTATCAGGCGTATTGGATTTAAAGTTTAGGTTCATCATATATAACTTTCAGATTTATTAGATATAACGTTCAGATTCATTATATATCACATGCAAATTGATTATTTTTTATTGTCATATTCATGATTTAATTATTTTATAATTTACTTTTTTCATTCCTCATATTTATAATTTTCATTCGTTAATATTTCATATATAATTATGAGGTTTATTAGATTTAAAGTTTTGATTCATCACATATAACTATCAGGTTCATTAAATATAACATTTAGATTCATCATATATCATATGCATATTTATTATCTTTTACTGTCAGATTCATGATTTAATTATTTTATAATTTAATTTTATTTATTCCTCATATTTATAATTTTCATTTTTTAATATTTCACATATAATTATGAGGTTTATTAGATTTAAAGTTTAAATTCATTACATATAACTATCAAGTTCATTTGATATAACCTTTAAGTTCATCATATATCACATGCAGATTCATTATTTTTTACTGTCAGATTCATGATTATAAATCAATACTAAAATATCTTTTTTTTTTATTAATCAACAACTAACTTTGTTACCTAGATCGAATATATTCAAAGCAACATAAGCAATAGATTTATTAATTATTATTTATAAACTTATCAAATTTATGGTATATATTCATCATTTGTAAACTGTAAATTTATCAGTTATAATAGTAAGAGAATAAAATATATTTTTTAAAAGTGATAAATTTATGTTTTATATGTTATGAATCTATACTTTATAATTAATAAATTTATCCTATATAATTTATGAACTTTAATAGATTAGTTTTTAACCATAAAAATTTTAGATATTATTTTAATAATATAAATATTATAACAAAATTTTAATATCATAAAAAATTAAAAATATTAATTTATAGTTAATTTAAATAAATAATAATATATAATTAATTTTATATAAATTTATAGAAAGTGAATTTTATTTGATGCATTAAATAATTTACCTAAAAAATATAAAATAATATTTAATAACTCTATTAGTTTTATCAAATTCAATATAAATAAGAAATCAAACTAATAATTTTGTAGAAATAAATAAATAAATATTTATAAAAAAAATTCAATCATTAATGTAATTTTTTCTTATGGAAATTAATATAAATTTGATTAGAACAATTAAACAAATAAAAAAAAAAATTCAATCATTAATATAATTCTAATTGGAAAGAAAGAAAGAAATAAATATTTATAAAAAAAATTCAATTATTAATGTAATTTTTTTCTTATAGAAATTAATATAAATTTGATTAGAACACTTAAACAAATAAAAAAAATTCAATCATTAATATAATTCTAATTGGAAATATTACAAATAAAAAAAGAAAAAAAAGAATAACTTAAAAATGAAAAAATAAAGAATATATAAAAAAAAGAAATTCACTGTCTGAAATTCTAACCCACCACCTCAAACCTATGTACTCATCATATTAACCAATCAAACCAATTAACAATTTTATAAATTTTATGACGCATATAATAATTAATATTTTATATTAGAGTTCATAATGCAACATGTACCCGGATCCGTAATATATAGTGGAAGGTTAAACCCAAATTTTGAATCACTAATTGTTAGAAACGCTAAACCAACATTAACTGCCAACAGCTTATCTAACCAGGAGCTAACTTGGCTCATTAGAATTTTAAAAATATTTCCTAGTTTTTTTAATGATGTGTTTACTTGGTTAGGGTTTTGTATTTGCCTAAAAGTACTTTTTTTTTTTAAATTTATAATAAATATAAAAATTAATTACTATTTAATTCTTAAAATTTAACATAATTCACATGTAAAAAATTTATATGCAATATCAAATTAATAGACATAAAATATTCCTTTCCATCAACCATTGAATCTTTTAATTAAAATTTTCATTTGTAAAAAATAATAAGTCAATGGTGTAAATTTTTTTTTGAGCGAATTACTATTTAATCTATAATTTAAAATGAATTACTAATTAGTCTTTAAGATTAGACATAAATCACTAATTAGAATATTTATTTTATTAACGCTCAAAAGGATTAAATAATAATTCAGTGTTTAAATTAATGAAATTTTAACAAAAAAATAAGTAATCAATTGAATAAAATATTACACTTACTAATTTGATTTTGAACATATAGATTTTAACTTGTAAATTAGGTAATTTTTCATATACTAAATAGTAACTCTCCTAAATATAATAGATTACGTTTATATAATCCAAGTTACTGAAAATTTAAACGAAATGGTTGAAGACTTGAAGTTATAGTGTCTAATATGTAACTTGGTTTTTAAAATTCAAAATAAAAATTAATCTTTTATAAAACTTTAGCCGTTAATATATATATATATATATATATATATATATATATATATATATATATATATATATATTGTAAATTTAATCGTATACTGAAACTACGTAAATATGATAAATCTAACATTAGAAAATTCAAATACATGTGCAAAAATAAAGGATTAAAGTATCAAAATGTGATTCAATTAATCACTGCTAAATAATAAGAAGGGCTTTATGAGGTGGAAAATAGAAAGATAGGGAAAAAATGTATAAGAATAGGGAGTGAATTTTAAAAATTGGAGCTCATAATAATTTGTAATCAATGAGCTAATAATTAATTAGAGCTCATGATTATTTGTAATCATAATAATTTCAGTGTAGATCTGTAATATAATTGTTAAATCTAAAAATCACTAAAATTTTGAATTATGAAAGATATATTAATATTTAAACTTTTTTTTTTTTTTTTGTAATTAATCCTTAATTACATTATAAATATATATACATATATCTCTGTAAGTTACCTTTGAGATGAGATGGGGTCTTCCTTACTTTCCTCTCACACCCATAAGAATACAGAGGGACCATCATCTCCGCATACTGTGCCTTCACATTCTTGGAAGCAGCTGGAACAATTTGCATGTTTGCCATGATGACTGATGAGCTTAGCCCCAACTCCCAATTACTCATTATCATCAAAAGAGTCAAGTCTATATATATTTATATTGGTTTGCAACTTGTAAGAACAACTTGGTTGATCAATATATAAATAGGATTTTGGAGGCCTTCTTATAAAATTAATACTATATTGTATATCCATTGGTTAAATGTTTTGGTTGAAAAAGAAATTTATCTAGTTTATTAGTACTCTCCACTTCTTCATTTTTTCTTCCTATTTATTCCTTTTCATTTTCTTCGAGCCGTTGTTTGTACTCTTACATTCATGGCGGTTTCTGTTAATTAGTTTGGATAGGTTTTATGTTCTAAATATGCTTTTGATTAGGGGTAAAAAGGAGCTCAATTGAGCTAAAATAGTGTTGAATTCAAGTTCTATTTAATTACAAAACTCAAAATTTAGAACTCAAACACAATCAAATTTTTATTTTAAAATTCGATCTTAGTTTGTATTGATATTTGAAATGCTAAATTTAATTTAATTAGACTCGATTATCATTAAGATTATCATTAAAAGAATAATAACTAATTTACGTTTAATTTGTTAAAATAAAATTAAATAAATTAAAAACCAAAATTAAATAATAACTTAATTTGTCAAAATTAAATAATAAGTTAATTTATTATTTAAAATACTTGAATTTGATTATTTTATGAGTTAAATTATGTATTTCCAACTATTAATTATACGCCTATTTTTTGATTAGGGGAAATTAATTAATTTTTGGATTTGATTATGAATAATTAAGTATAAAACTGTGTCAGATGTCTTTCTTAATCAAAATTAAAGTTCTTTAATTTTATGGGAAAAAAAAAAGTTCTTTAATTTGTTTCTGCTTTTTCTGGGGTGATAGAATATAAATAGCCCACCGCAGAGTATTTGGGCGCATGCGGGTCGTTTACCTTATAGACAAAGCTGCCTTTGAAAATTTTGGAATTAATTAAGGACGTCACTATTTACTCAAGGCATCGATTGTCATTTTACGTGTCTTCTTATTGGTAATATACACTAAAATCACCAAAAATCCAAAGTCCTATGGTACAATTAAAATCTCTCTGGATCAAATTGAACAAATCTCAATAACAATCATTCAACGATTCTTAAAATAAATAATATTGTTAATATCAATTTATTAATAATTCAATTTCATTATACAATCATTATTAGAATTATCAATTTCAATACACTTCCGGCTTAATATATATATATATATATATACACACACGTACATACATACCTATATATAGATACACATATGTATGTATATACATACATACATACATATATGTATTTATATGTAGGTATGTATGTACATACGCATGTGTATACATATGTATATATACACACACGTACGTACATACATACCAACATATAGATATAAATATGTATGTATAGTGCATACCTACATATAGATACACATATGTATATACAATATGTATATTCATACATATGTGTATCTATATGTAGGTATGTATGTACGTATGCGTGTGTATATATATGTATATATACACACACATACGTACATACATACCTACATATAGATATACATATGTATGTATATACATACAATATATATATGTGTATATATATATATATATATATATATATATATATATATATATATATATATATATATATATATATATATATATATATATATATATGAGTGTGTGTATGTGCATACATACATATGAGGAAATCCACTTTTTAATCGGCTAGCAGGACCGTCGTACTAGTTCTGCGTAGTGCACTAATTTTAACTGGTGTCAAACTGTGGCTGGATCATAAGGATGCAAAATTAAAGGTTCACAATCACATTTAATGTCAAATAAGCCAAGTTAAAGTTCTTTTTCTTCACAATGTGCCATATTGAACATAATATTATAGCACTCATAATAATAACTCCCACTTTTTGGCAAAATATAGTGAGTGAGGAACTTGTGAAGACTTTGGCCTTGTTTGCCGAAATTCATAGATTGCTCATTCCCATCCTTACCTCCATTCAGTTCCTTTAAAAACTCTTTCCCATCAAAACTTTTAACATTTTTCACATCTCTAGCCATTGATATCCTAGTTCCATCATTAGGTAACTCATAAAACTTTATTCAACTAATCAATAGTGATTTCAAAAACCTTTTCTTCTAATCTAATTTGTGCACACTCACTAGATGTTCTAGTTATTGATTTATAGAAATCAAAAACTAGGTTTTCATAATATTTTTTTAAGCAAAAAAATTTCATCCACCCTTGAAACTTAAACCATGATTTAAACCTATATTTCATGATTTAAACCTATATTTCCTATCTCCAAACACTTCCCAATCTAAAACTTTTGGTTGAATCAATTTATACTATTCTATCCTAAACTTGAGATTAGACATAGTAGTCTTACTTATTTTTTGATCCTCTTTCTTTCCTTTTTGATGGGTCCCACTCTCGATTCTTTATTGTTTGCTAGTGGTGCTCGACTCTTTGGATGTGTTGGACTCCTTCTGCTTTTTCTTTGGCCATCAAGTGGGATATGTGTTGTTGGGTCTTTGTCTATTGCTTTAAAGGTATTTGAATTGTGAAGGTAATTTTAAGAAGATGAAAGTGTTGGACAGCTTTTAGGATTTTTATAGAAAAAGATGATTTTAATAGGAGTAAATTAGGTCAAGGCACTTTACCTAATTTCCCTTCTTTTTATCCTTCTAAAGATAAGAAAAGAAAAATTTGAAATTTGAAATTTGAAATTTATGCAAAAACTGAGTAAGCCATCTGAGTACCTAACACGAGCCAGTGTTATGACAGCTTTACTCTTTCCTTAATAAATGCACTTTCCAGGTTTTTGTTTATTCTTTTTGCATTAGACATGTTGTAAAACAAAAAGTATTCTATAAAAGAACAAATAAAATAAAATAAAAATACAAATCAAACAACTATAAACATAACATGCTTTGTGACTCATCTAATTATTATGCATTAAGCAAACATATAGAATATGAACAATAGATGAATAAGAGAGCAGTAGGTCTAATATGCCAAATAAATTAAGCTAATATGATATTTATATAGAGAAAATAGAATGCACGCATACCATTATGAGGGTGGTTCACTCATACCAAGACATTTTCTAATCTTATAGAATTGATCTTCATTAAGTAGCTTTGTAAGAATATCTGCTAATTAGTTGATCAGAAGACACAAATTCCAGCTCTACATCTCTATTTTGTGCATGGTCTTTGATAAGTGGTGTCTAATCTTAATGTGCTTGGTTCTTGAGTTCTACATAGGATTCTTCATTAAATTGATTACACTCGTGTTGTCATATCCGATTGGGATGTGATCAAACTTCAGTCCATAGTCTTCTAATTATTACTTCATCTATAGTATATGTGTTACACAACTTCCAATTGATATACATTCTACTTTAGTTGTAGATAATGCTAGATGATTTCTTCTTGTTAAACCAAGATACTAATAAGAATCCCAAAAATTTAACACGTTCTAGAAGTGCTTTTTCTATCAATTCTACTTCTAGCATAGTCAGCATCATTGTAGCCAACGAACTCAAATGCATTGCACTTTAGATTCCATAATCCTAAGGTAGCTGTTCCAATTATATATATAAATATTCTTTTTGTAGCTATTAGTTGAGATTTCTTAGGATATGACTAAGATCTTGCACATAAGCATATGCTAAATTAGATGTCTGATCTATTGACTATCAAATACAGTAGTGATACAATCATTCCTCTGCAAATTTTTAGATCAACTGGTTTTTTTTCACCCTTTTCCATCTTAGTTGCAGGACTCATTGGGGTTCCTATGCTTTTTATGTTGCTAAATTTAAATTTCTTGATTAGCTCCTTTGTATACTTAGATTGGAAGATGAAGAACCATCTTTAGTTTGCTTGTTTGCAATCTAAGAAAGAAGTTTAGCTCACCCATGAGGCTCATTTCTTATTCTCCCTACATATCCTTAGCAAAATTTGTACAACAAGGCTTTAGTAGATCCAAAGATAATATTATCTACATATATTTACACAATTAGTATATCATGAGCATAGTTTTGGTTGAAAAAAGTAGTGTCTATTTTTCCTTTTGAATATCATTTTCCTAATAAAAACTTACTTAATCTTTTATACCAAGCTCTAGGATCTGCTTTTTTAATTGTTTTCTAATTGGAGAAGTAAATGTTGAACAGCCACCTAGTTTTGAAAATCGTGAAATTCCAAAATATGTTTCCAAACTTACAAGAGCTCTTTATCTTCTCTATTGAGCTCCTCATTTGATGCAATATTTCTATTCTTTTCTTGCATATCATAGTTAGATTCATCAAATATAATATGTATAGACTTTTCTACAAGAAGTATTTTTTTTTTGTTAAATACTCTTGTGAACCCTTAATTGTGCACCCTTATCATCCAGACGCACTTTGGCACTTGCTAAGTTTAACGCGCTATGTAGAGCCATTATGGCGATTCCACTAGCTAGTTAGTAGGCGGGAGCCTCAGAAAGAAAATTTTTTAGCCTTCAATTACATTGCTACCTGGACATCCAAATTTCCTAAATTCCAAACCAATAGCCAATCTCTAAAAAAAAAAAAAAAACTGCCACTTTAGCTGTTGCTGGAACAGTCAGTGGTGCCACCGACTGTCTGTGCACTGCAGCCAGTCTCTTCAGCGGTTGTTGCCGGGAAGACCGATGGTGCCATCAAGAGGCCTAGTGGCATCGCCGGCGTCTCTAGTGGCTGTCCCCGTTTTGCCCTCCAACTTGAATTTTTTAGCATTTTTAGTCTTATCCTTTTGGTCTTTTCACTTTTCTACTTTTCAAATTACTTTCACCTCATTTGTCTATAAATACCCCCTCAATTTCTCTATTTCTTCTCATCCTTTGAGTTAGAGTTGATAGCTATCCTCTAATTCATCTTCTTCTCCCTCTAACCACTCTCTAATTAATTAATTAATCTTTTTAATTAATTAATTCTCACCCTAACCAAGTTAATTAATATTTTTAATTAGCTAAAAATCTTTTTTTTTTAAAATTAAAATCAATCATTCAATTAACTAATTAATTAATCATTTTTTTTTCAAAATCTAATTAATCCTTTTTTTCAAATCAACCCTTTATCCAAATTAATTAATTAATCTTTTTAATTAATTAATCCATCTATCCATTTTATCACATTAATTAGTTAATTAATCATTTTAATTAATTAATTAGTCCCTAATCATTTGGTCTCAATAAAACAAAACTTCAGTTCAGTAAAACTTTCTGCCCGCCAAAAGCAAAAGTTTCAGCCTTTTTGTAGTACCTAAGGTTTCCCTAACCTATTAGAGTTAGCAATGGAGGCACTATAATGTCCATATATATATATATCATGCCATTCCAGGCCTTTCTAACACCACAGGAGCCATAAGAATATCACAAAAAGTAATTTTAATAGATAAAGTGACAACAAGTAAACAACGCAATCAATTTTGATAAGCACCCTTACGATAAAGTAAAAGTCAAACTGAGTTTGACTTAATGTGACTATGTTAAGAAGTTATTTGAAATATGAATCCAAAGTGCTAGTGAATAGGTGTTCACATCTCCTAAGACATTGGGAGATGATGATAGTGATATGGGAAGTTGAATTCAATCAAAGTTACAATATATAATGGAGGTCAAACTTAGTTTGACCTAATGTGCTTACATGATATACATACTTGAACATGCCATGGAAGGGCTAGTAAATGTGTATTATGATATGTATAGAATTTATCTAGCAATGTCTAGAATGTGTAGTGGTATTGGAAAGTAGAATTATCCATATTAAAGTGAAAGAAACGAAATGAAAAATATGTTAAGTTACCAAACTTGAAATGTGCATATATAGATTTGTTAATGGGCTTTTGGACTCAAAAGCCCAAGCTCATTGAATGGCCAACCCATAAGGCCTAAAGGTGGATGAATATATACTTAACTAGAGTTAGAAATAGCTAACCAAGGCTAGGTTAGATGTTGGGAAAACTAGTCACCATTTTTGACTAAGTTAATTCCTTTTCCAACTTGAATTCTCACTTCACCCACACCCAAGTCTACATTCATTTTGCTCTTTTCAAGGCATATAATGATGATCATCACCATTGTAGAGAAAATCCTAGCCCTCCACCTTGATTAAATCATAGCCATCCATCAAGGTTAAATCTTAGCCATTGGATTGAGCTTGATGAAATCTCCACCATCCAACCTATTATATATATATATATATATATACAAAATTTATGTTATGATTATCATTTTTTCTATCTCTACACCAAAATTCCCTCATGATAAAAGAAGTTTTCTCTCTACATCAATAGCAACAAGAATCTTAGCAAATCAAAGCTAACTAAGGTAAGGAATCATGCCCACCTCCTCTTATTTATGTTCTAAGATTGATTATAGTGTTTTAGTTGCATAAAATTCTTCTTACACTATAAGGAGAAATTTGGCTATAATAGTGAATGACCAAGGAGATGTTCTAAATTCTATTTGAATACATTTATAATTACTTTAGATGAAGAGTAATCATTTAGAAGTGTTCAAATGAACTTTAGAAACTTGGTTCAATATTTAAACATCTTAGAGGCATAATATAGTTTGAAAGGGGAACTTAATAATAGATATTGACAATTGAAGAATCATATGTGTTTTATGTTATGCTAATTACATAGTTCTATGATCAATTTGAAGATTGGATGAGGAATAAATAATTTCCCCAAATTCTAGGTTTTATGGAAAAATTGGAGATTTTGAATATTGAATTTGAATTCATCAAAGTGAAAGGAAAATTAAGCTTAAGAATGGAATCACATTATTTGTATAATGTTAATTTTGAAATTCAATTGATAGAAGTAATTTTTCCCAAGATCAATGAACTAAGTTCATTTATGGAATTTGATGGTGGAAGTAGAATTAGTTCTATTAAACATTAGAAAGTGTTTAAATTGATGTTACTCAAAGTTGAAGGGTGAAATTGAGAGGAAAGGAATTATCCTTCCTTAAATGAATAGCTTAGGTCATTTGGAGGAGAACTAAGGAAAGTGTTAAGATTAGTAACAAGTATATGTATAGTACATCTTGATTTTAAAAGTAATAAGTTATGCTCTAATGAACAAGATGTAAATTTGAACAAGTTAAACTAAATTAAATAAATGTTATAACAAGAAAAAGATTGATGTGCAATTGAATTGCAAATATGTAGAGTCTAAAGATGAGGACAAGGATATTGTCAAAAAGTGCGAGCAGCACTATTAGCATCAGAGTTAAATGTAAATAGGAGCAAAGGAGTCCAAGGTGAGTACTTAATAATATAATAAGACTTAGGTTATATGCTTTGAACCTTTATTGTTCAAACCATTATCATTGGAAATATTTCAATTCCTTGATGAGCTTGTATTACCTACTGAACATTGAGCCATTGGATATGATGCTTCTTAATGACATTTGACTATTATGAACCAATCATATTGAATTCATAATGTGATCATTGGATTCCTTAATGTGAATCTTATATGAACTTTCTTATTGAATGCCTATTGATAAGCAGAAATCCCCTTTTGATGTGGGGTAATACATCAAACCATGTGCACTTGATATAAGCTTGCGGGTAGGATGATAGTACCCAACCTCTGCTAGGAGGGAACACCTAACCGTAAGACCTGATTAGTCTTACGTAATGTGAGACATGTGAGTGAGCAAGGCTTAGGCCACCACTCTTGAATTTATATGTGTGGGAAGCATCCTGCTCCCAAGAAAATGTTATTTCTGCTGAAGATACTATTTTCATCTTAAATGAGAAATTGAACCATAGTGATAATATTGATTGAAATCGTTCCATGGCTATAAAAAGCCCTTCATCAAAATGGCCCTTGTATATATATATATATATATATATATATATATATATATATATATATATATATATATATATATATATATATATATATATATATATATATATATATATATATATATATATATATATATATATATATTGCATTATTATATACTCACTGAGCTTTGTCTCATTCTTTAGTGGTTTAAATTTTTAGGCAAGGTCGATGTGTTTGCAAGGTAAATTCCAAGCTACATTCTTTTGCTTGGAAGTCACTCTGCTAAATTTAAGTATAGTGATTTTTGACTATGAAGACTATTGTTCTAGAGCTCCATGGTAGTGAAAGGTTTAGTACAACAGAATTACCGGGTTTACATGTGTTGTAAATCATTTTGTAACTTCTATCACAATAATGTATGAAATAATGTACATTTGGCTAATGATATGAAATGAAATTCTAGAAATTTTACAAATGTGTTTATGAATGGTATTATAAATTAATTGGGAAATGATAAGCAAGTAATGGGTAACAAGGAAAGGAAATCAGGTTATAATATTGAGATAAGGTCCTACTTGACGTATGGTAAGGGTTTATAAGTGAAATGGTGTTCTACGGGTTTAGGTGACTTTATATCTCTCTATGCCCTAGGACCATCATGGCTTAATGAGTGGGTCATGACATCTTTCCTCTCACCCATAAATCCAAATAAAATCAATCAATCCAATCAACCCCTAAACCCCTCCATTTATCGTAGAATGAACTATATGGTTTTGATCCTCATTCAATGGGGTACGTAGGCATGTTTGGAATCTAAATCCAAATCCCAAATCTAAATCTCAATCAATCACCTTTCCCCTTTTATTTTCCAATGTAATTGGTGCATTTAGTCGATTTAATTATTTTTGAGTCAAAGAGCGATTCTGTAGTTCCCCTAGAATCCATAAGGATTAGACTTATGGATGTTTATTTACTTTATTTCTTAAATTGTCTCATACATTTCATAACTATGTCATGCTCATGCATTTTAATTATTATCTTACAATCTCAATTCATGAAACTAATTTTTAAGTCAAATTAAACTTAAGAGTCAAATCGTAATTATTTAATTGAAAATATAGTCTCTAAGTTCAACTTGGTTTAAAAACTAGTGATTTTTATCCTCAGGTAAATTAATTGCAAAATTAATGAGTTAGAGTCACAAATTGAGTTTTTCCTTAATTTTTCCATTTAAAAATAAATTAGGGTGGCGACTGTCAAAATCATTTTTCAAACCACAAATCAATTTTTCGAATGATAGTCGTTCCAATCATGAGTACCGAAACTTATTCCATGACCTCCTTAAAAATTGCTCAGCATTTCTTTAAGGCAAAATTCCCCCAAGGGAAGGGCATTTAGGAGAGGTCTCATAGTTGGCGACTCTATTAGGGACTGGTTGCCACTCTTTTTAAATAAAAGGAAAGCAAATAAGAGGATTACTATTTGGTTAAGGAAAATTTTTCCAAAATAATTTTCATTTGGCTCATTAAGTATAATTTGACTTTCACGCATATCTTTGCATAATAAAGGCTCCTTGCCTAACCTTAGCTTAGAAAAAACTTTTAAAAGGTGAGTAGCATTGGCTTGACAACTCTCTTTGAGTATGTTGGGAGATAGTGAAAATATTCCACTCTTCGATGAATCCCTAATCATTTTAGTGGTGTATCGAGCAATCAATACTGTTGAGTAATCAGTATTGTTGAGCAATTAGTACTGTTGGACTCACATGAGGCTCCTTACCTCACATGTGGTTAGGTAAGTTGATGCTTTAGTAGGATTAGGATCCTGATATGAACCACCCTTCACCTTTGTGCATATAGTTACCTTAGCCTTTTACCTTAGACTTCATGAATTGTAATGCTTGCATGCATATTCATGAAACCTTTTTTGATATGCATCATATCGTAATCAGGCATACATAATATGAGAAACTCAAAAGGGTAAAACTCGAACACTTTAGAGACAAGGCATACATGATATGAGAAACTCAACAAGGTAAAACTCGAACGCTCTAGAGACCCAAACCAGTTGTCCATCACCCAAAACACAGTAACCTCACTCAACCAAAATACATTAACAATTATGTATTCTTACCCATTTTTTCTTGTCTGTTTTCTATTTTTAAGGTACCAATGGCCAACAACTCTAGCCTTTTTGACCAAGACTCGAGATGCACCTCTTTCACCAACCTCCTCAAGAAACAAGAGGAGACTTTCCAAGCCGCACTAACTACCGCCCTTAAGACCCAAGCTGACAATTTCACCAATGCTTTTAACATTTAGTCTACCACATTCATGAATGCTCTCAATTCTAAATGCCAATCCATCATTAATGAGGTCAAGGAAATGACCAATACATTGCTCCTTTCCCCTACTCAGCTTGCTTCCACTCAAGCTGGAACTAGCCATGCCTCTACTTTTACTCCCATAATTGATCTCACTAATAAAAGGAAAGCTCCTGAGACCCCTACCTCTCCTCCATTAGATGTGAATGCTATTGCTCCCACTCCTACTATGAATCTTTTTCAAAATGGAGATTTCTCCAACTTCCCTGAATCCAAGAAACTAATGGAGAAATTTGAGGCCATAGAGAGGACTATCAAGAACATAAGAAAGCATAAAGACACGATAGATGTATAATCTCTGACTCTCTTCCCTAATGCTAGGGTTCCACCAAAGTTTAATATGATGATCATAGATAAGTTTAATGGCACTGCATGTCTAAAAACTCACCTCAAGATGTATATGGGCACCATAAGCTCCTTGCTTAGTTATTCCAATAATCCTTGACTAGAGCTACTGTCAAGTGGTTATTAGATTTTGACCAAAATCACAAGAAGACTTGGATGATATATGCAATGCATTTGTGAAGCAAAACCACTATAACATCAAGGTGGATGTCACTCGTCGAGATCTAGAAACCACCAAAAAAAGGCAAAGAGAATCCTTCACTGTGTTCCTTACAAGGTGGAGGTCAAGAGCAACACAAATGGTGAACCGTCATCTAAAGTAGAGCAAATTGACATCATTGTCAAGAACCTCCTCCCTTTGTATTAAACATATCTGCAAACACAGTACCTCCTTAGCTTTAAAGCTTTCATTGGCATCGCCTCTAAGATTGAGTATTTAATTAAATCGGGACAAATCAATGATGAATCCTCTAGTTTGAGGTATCATAAGAATAATAATTATACCCCCGATTCCACCAACTCCACCACCCAAAGAGAAAGGGAGGTAAATGCTATCTCTTATCACTAACTGATGAGGTTAGAAGTAAGGAGGACTTTTTTCGAGTAGACATGCCCTTCAGCATTGTTTACAAGAAAGTTATAGAGGGTAATCTGGTTAAGCCTTTAGAGCTAAAAGCACCTCCTAATCCATTGCCCAAGAACTATAATGCCAATGAGCACTGTGACTATCATCAAGGACTAGGGCACAAAATTGATGCATGCAAAGCTCTAAAGCAGAAAATCCAAGACTTCATTAACAGTAGAGGCATTATTGCTCCCAAGCCTAAAGCCTAACATTGCCATGGATGCTTTTTCGAACCACTTGTGAACCCTTAATTTTGCACCCTCATCATCCAACTATAGCCTTAGCACTTGCTAAGTTTAACGCGCTATGTGGAGCCGTTATGATAGTCCAGCTAGTTGGTTAGCGGGTCGGGGTTTGGGGGTAGCTCCCTAGAAAGAAAATTTTTTACCCTTTAGTTACATTGCTATTGGACATCCAAATTTCCTAAACTCCATACCAACCAATCGTTAAAAAAAAAAAAAAAATTGCCATGTCAGCTGCTGTGCGGCAGCCTTACAAATCAAGTTAGGCTGCACTACTTTAGTGCGGTGCTGCATAGGCATTGGTGAGGTGCCACACTCCTCTGGTGCGGGTGGTCCCCCTTCTGTGCAGAAAAATCTCTAAAATATCCCTCTAACCTAATTTTCAGCCCTTTCCAACCCTACCCCTTATTGTCTTTTTACTTTTTCAATTCCTAAACTGCCCTCACCCACTTTTCCTATAAATACCCTCCTCCATTCTCCCATTTCCCACACCCCTTGAATTTGAGTAGATGGCTATCCTCAGATTCCTCTCTTTTCCTCCCTCTAACCACTCTCTGATTAATTAATTAATCTTTTTAATTAATTAATTAACTTACCCTAGCCAAGTTAATAAATATTTTTAATTAACTAATTTTTTTAAATTATAATTAATCACTTAATTAATCTTTTTAATTAATTAATTAATCACTTTTTTTCTCTAAAATCAAATTAATCCTTTTTTTAATCCACCCATCATCCAAATTAATTAATTAATCATTTTAATTAATTAATTAATCCATCCATCCATCCATTTCATCAAATTAATTAGTTAATTAATCATTTTAATTAATTAATTAATCCCTCAATCAATCCAATCACCTAGTCTGGATAAAACAAAACTTCAGTCCGGTAAAACTCTCTACCCTTCAAAAACAAAGGTATCAGCCTTTTCCTCTCACCCAGAAACCTAAATCAAATCAATTAATCTGATCAATCCCTAAACCCCTCTATTTAATCATGGAATGAACTACGTGGGTATTGATCCCCATTCAATGGGATACGTAGGTACATTTGAAATTTAAATCCAAATCTCAAATCCAAATCCCAATCAATCTTTTTTCCCCTTTTTAATTAATTTAATTTATGGATGTTTTATTTTAATTTTCTCATTGCACTCATACCATGCTTATGCATTAATCATGATGTTATAATTGTCATATAATATTTGTCATCTATGAAATTCATTTTTAAGTCAAATTAAACTTAAAAGCCAAATTTAGATTATTTAAAACCAAAAACCTAGTCCTTGAACTCAACTTGGTTCAAAGACTAGTGATTTTTATCCTTGAGCAAATTAATTAAAAATTAATGAATTGGAGTCAATTTGGGTTTTTTCCTTAATATTTTCCTAACTAAATAAAATTAAGGTGGTAACTCTTAAAATTTTTTTGAAAATCAATCAATCTGAACTCGAGGGTTTTATCGTGAGTTTAAACCCGAGTGAGCATTTCGATTCCCTTCAGTGGATCGGGCTGGTACTCGGGCAAGGCCTCACACCATTAAGCTCATCCAACCATCTCAAGCCTCACCTAATAACTGATATTTTGAGAAGAGTGCCAACCCTATTGCGCCCCTATCCAAGTATTTTGAATCTATGTCTATGTCTGAGTCTGAGTCTAGGTCTTTTGAGTTTATTTCTATTGAAACTTTTTCTGAGTTTAAGTCTATCAAGTCTTTCAAAGTCTATATTTTTGCTTAATGTAGCCCATAATCATGGAACTTTTTTTATTAGCAATAAAATTTTAAACTTTTTGTTTCACTTTGATTTTTCTGATTTATCTTTAGATGGGACATCAAAAAAAAAATGAACAATAAAAAAATATAAAAAGATAAAAGGATCAATTAATTATGGCATAGGGAAAAAATAAAAAATCCCATTGCATCTGCATGACGCTAGTGAAAAAAGCTCATGAGTTATTCTGCATAAGCCAAGGACACAATAAGGATGATCCAAGCATCATGGTTCATGAGATCTCGACCTACATATATAATAAACCTATCAAGGGAAGCCATGGAGAATGAAGATAGATCAAAAGGTATCATAACTAGCTAAATGCTGTTGATGAAAAGAGAATCGATGCTATGTACAAAATTTAGGGTTATCAACGGAGACTACCTGTGCACTTCAACTAGACGGTGAGAGATAAGGTTTTACAAGAAGGAAATCTAGTTCTAGGAGAAATCCAAGCCCTTATTCATAATCCAAGAGGAAGTTCAAACTGAATTAGGGTGGGCAGAACATGCCTAAGAAGATCCTATCTGACAAAGGTGCCACCCTCATGGATGTAGACGAAAATGTATTCTCCCATACAACCTGAATTAGCCAAAGTGATATTTCATCTGAAGATGACATCTGAATTTCATTTCTATTTTCATATATATGTAATTAGAACTATATGGACCTAATTATCCCTTAAGGGAAATAACTAAAAAAAAGATGTAAGGGATATGTAGGTAGCCGGACTTGGGTGCATTCCAAGCTATAATAACAAAAAAATTTCTGCTTCATATGACAAAGCATCACATTTTCATTTTCTCTATGCCTAATATAACATTCATTCAATTTCTTTTACCTTAAAAAAAAAAAAAAAAAAAGAGAAGAAGAAGAAAGAGCTCGCTAAGTTGAAAACCTAAAAGGGCAACTTAGGCAGAAATTAGAGCAAAAATAAAAGATGTCTCATTTAATGGTGATCAAATTTTTACAAAATGCATCCCATCATCATGTCAAAAGGATAGCCTTTTTAACGTCATCTATAGCTTATCCTGTATCTTGTAGTCTTGTCGACCAATAAGTATCTTGAACATAAAAAGCAAAAGGGTTATGTTTGAAGCCATAGTCTAGCCAGTCATGCTCTACCTCTTAAGGTGCATATCTCTTGTGTCCTCATATGAATTAGAGTTTGCCACAATCTTCTCAAATGGGCACACCCCTCCTTCAAGTCTCTATAGCTTTCTCTGTCACAATAGTAGAAGTACTAATAGAATCAGAACTGTCCACCACAGTAGTATTAGATACCCTCTCCTGAGTACCAGTAGTTCTGAAACTACTCTTAAAAATGCTCCTCTGTATAGCAGTAACCCAAAAAATTTCCCTATATTATAGTAGCTAAAATTTTCCCCTGCATTCTAGAAGATGCAGTTCTCCTATCTACCTTAATTATAGTAGTCCTTCTCTAAACCTCCAATGTAGTGTCATCCTGTCTTCACTGCAACCACAATCTCCTTTGTCACTGCCACTGTAATTTAAGTCACTATTGCAACATGTGGTGTCACACTTCCAATAGATCCTCAAGTCTCCTCCAAAGATTAAGTCACCTCCTCTGTTTTGCTGTAGTCCTCTTGTTACCAGTGGCTCCTCCTACAGTCTTTTCCTCCTTAGTTGTGTCACCCTCTACTTTCCTCAGTAGGGCAGCTTGGCATTCTCTCTCAACTGGCCAAATCACTTTTATCAACCACCTATCATACCTCTCTGTGGTCCTAAAATGAACATGATAACTCTTTCAATTAACTGTCCTAATAGCTTTAGTAATGGAAGATGTGATCCATGCAGACTCTAAGAAGGGAACAACTGGGGGCATATTTTGAGTGTGCCTCATCTACCTCAAAACCCTTATCCCTTAGTGGAAGGTCGTTCAAACCAAACCCAACATGCAAACTACTCGACAACTATGGCCTTCGGCCATGAAAGATCCAATCCCTTACCATTGGCAGTGCAAAATGTGTCCTCGAGGTAAGCTGCAAGCAACCATCTCATCCAATCCCTAACCAAGTCTCAATAAGGCATATGCAGACTGAAAAGTAGGGGCTATTACCCTAAAATGATCCATCAACCACACCTATAAAAGAACCTAAAACTTAAAATCAGACACCCATAGAGCACTCCTATCAAAAAGGGTAAGAACAAATAAATTTTTCTCACCTAGAGAACAACTGGTAAGATAGTTCATCTCTCTAAACCTTGAACGAAGCAATGAAGACTCATCAGTTTCTCTATTAACATAGCTCTAACTATAAAATTCATGTGTTTCATCTGCTACTCTGGCACCATCCCAATCAATGGACCCATGAAATAGGTATTCGATTCTCAAATTGAAAACCAAGGCCCTCATCTTGAGTCTTTGCCTCTTCATATCTCTCTGATCACTGGGATTATGGAACTTCTTAATCACAATGGTTAAATTAACCTGACCATCACCAACCACCATCTGGTTTGCAACATCTTGAGGCAAGTTTAAAAAACTCTTGAAAAATCCAGGATATGTCAAAGTCTGAGCTCTGGCACCACTAGAGTTGCCTCTAGGTTACAGTCAAGCCATAGTACTGAACTCTTTGAGAATAGGCATAACTCCTTCTTAGTAGTATAAAATAGAAAACATGGGCCACTAAATTCCAAACCCTAAAGCAAACCCTTAGAAAAATCTCAATCCACTCAAACTCCTCGTAATGCCACAATGACAACTATTCCATACCAACCCAAGTTGAGTTCCTCAACATTATCAAGTTTCTTAGTCCACAAATGTATAGCTCCACAGACATAAAAGTCACATGAAAAAATGCATTCACAAAGCAAATGCATGAATTCGCCCTTTTGCATCTATGCAATCATTCATTACAAGCATCATCACAAATCATGCAAGGCATAGAAGTTAAACAAAAGGTCCATGAATCCTTAAACTTGCATATATAAACATGTATCATCTATGCACAAATTTACATGTACATGCAACTATCCACAGCATGCACAATCATGCATAAGCTGAGCTAATAGCCTCTTCTAAAGTTGACCAGTACTTCTTTGAATCTGACTGACATCTCTTGAAGCTGACCAGTGCCTCCTCGAAGCTAACCAACATCTCCTAAGGCTAATCAGTGCCTCCTTAAAGCTGATAGACATCTACTAAAGCTCAGCAGTGCCTCTTTAAAGCTGATGTACCCCTTCTAAAGTTGATTGGTACCCCTTGTGAACTCTCAAATTTGCATCCTTGGGATTCAGCCGCAGCTTGACACTTGTTAAGATTAATGCGCTACGTAGAGCTAGTATGGTGGTCCTGGTAGCAGGTTAGTGGGCAGGGGTCAAGGGGTAGCCCCCATAAAAAAAAAATGAATTTCCTCAAAGTTGCACCTCCATTAGACCAATTTTTGATTACGAATCCATAGAGTCAAACCAAGCTTAAATCGGATCAGAAACTAACCAAAATCGACCAAAACAGTGCAAAATCGAGTTAATTTGATGAGTCAGGGTCAAACCAGCTGCATACCAGGCATGCCACTAGGTTGGGTGGCATGCCAAGCATGCCACTGGCATGGGCAGCATGCTAAGAGTGCTAGTGGCAACACTTAGGTACTGCCCGGCCGGCCGATATGCCGCTGGTGTGCCTTTGGACACCTCTTCACCTACTCCATAAATAGAGCTGCCATTTAGCTCATTTGGGAGGGGGGATTTTGGGATGAAATATGAGAAGAAAACTCACCTAAAAGCTTTTCTTTCTATGTTAAAATTCTATTGATTTTAAAATAAAAAATTAATATCAAAATCTATCGTTTCAAATTCTTTTAATTTGCAATATTTACTATGATTTGCTAACCTTTTGTTGTTTAAGGTTTAATCAAATCCAAGGTGGAGCTTAGATTCGAAGTTAAACTCACCCCATTTATCCAAAGGTCAAGGAAAGCAAAGGTATAATTCCTTTTCTTCTTTCTGTTTTTAAAAATTCTAAGCTCAGATCTAGAATTCTCTCTATTCTATCTTGCTTTAGGTCTAAAATAGAAAAGATCTAAAATTTATTAATTTAAAGATCATAATTAAATTAATAAACCAACACTTTTTTTATAAAACCCCTCCTTTGCAAGAAGGAAGAACTGTGTGGGGTTTGATTCCTATTCAAAAGGATATACAGGAATGCGGTCTTTAAGGCATCAACTCCAAAATCATTTTTAATAAAATTTTCCCTTTTTATATTATCTGTTATTTTTGATTCTTTGTATTTCTTTAATTTAGTTAAGGAATATATGCTTTTCCTAGTACCCATAAGGGCAAGAAGAAAGATTCTCTTTATTTCATTCATTTTGGTTTTGTAATAATTAAGTAGGATTTACTTTTACTTATTTATTTACAATTGTCATTTCATAATCATCTATAACTATTTCATTCATCATCCTTACTCTTGTTCATGCATACACGAAAATTATCTTTTTTTTAAAGATTTATTTTGCAACTTTTAGCCAAACGGTAGAAAATAATATTTTCTTAACTTGTGTAAATACCAAAACTTGATCCCGATCACTTTTTGGTCACTTGTGGATTAGTGCATTTTCCATTGGGATAAATAAAATATTTTTGGGGTCAATTAATTTGGATTTTCCTTTAATTTTCCTAATTAAAATAAGTAAATTAAAGTGGCAACTCCCCTTTACAAATAACAAATCGGAAAATCCAATTTTCTAAACTCAAAGTGAGTTCCAATTGTGAAGTTTCTCCTAAAGAGTATTTTGATCCCCCTCAGTGGATCAGACCAGTGCTCGGGCAAGGCCTTACAGTTGGCGACTCTGTTGGGGACCAAAATCTTTTTCAAATAAAAGATAAAGCAGATTACTTTTGGTAAAATATCAAGTTTGGCTTTAAATGCAAAATAACTCTTTTTATGCATCACTACATCAAAAACCCTAGCTTTCTAGGAAAACAAAAGATAGAAAGTAATATCGAGTGGGCAACCTTCCTTAGGTCTGCTTGCGATAGTAAATCATCCAACCTATGACATATCCTCTAATTCTTTTAGAGGTTAACGAGTATGCACATACCATTTCACCAATGTAAGGTTCCTTGTCTCACATGTGGTCAGGTATATCACATCTCTAGTGTGATGGGTTCCCTTCAAACCATCCTTACCCTTTCATGTGATGACTTATAGAACTTTCCTTTAGGATGGTATGCACCATAATATTGAACTTGGTATATCATTGTCATGAAACCTTTTCATTCACAAGTACATCCATCATAGCTTGAACCTTGTGAAGAGTCAAAAACCTATCCAAACATCTTCACACCTAAATCCTATGATTCACCTAAACCCATGGTCAAAAACCAAAGCCTATGGTTCACCTAAACCTATGGTCAATACCTAAACCTATGGTCAATAACCAAAGCTTATGGTCCACCTAAACCCAAGGTCAACACCCAAAGCCTATGGTCCGCTTAAACTTTTGGTCAATACCCCAAACTCATGGTTCACCTAAGTCCATGATCAAAATCCAAAACTCATGGTTCATCTAAATCCATGGTCCAGCCCTATCCAAACTCATGTCAAACTCATGGTAAAAATAAACTCGTCTATGGTACCCTTATCCTTATCCACAATCTTTGTCCAAGCTAAACACTAACCTAGCTCTATAAGCTAAACACCGACCTAACTTTCATCTTTTGCAATCTCTATCCAAGCTAAACACTGACCTAGCTCTACAAGCTAAACATTGACCTAGCTTTCATCTTTCATAATCCTTACCCAAACTAAACACTGATCTAGCTTTATCCTCAACAAACTTTACCAAAGCTAAACACTGACCTAGCTTCATTCTTATCCATAATCCTTACCCAAACTAAACGTTGACTTGGTTTCATCTTTTACAGTACTATCCAAACCTATGGCCCATCTAAGCCCATGATCTATTATGATCAAACCCATTATTCAACTATCATTAAACCTATGATCCACTTAACATCTAAATCCATGGTACATCCATAACCCAATCGAAAAACCCATGGTCACTTTATCCTTAAACCCATGGTAAACTATTCATAAATCATAATCCTAATTACTTAAAAGCTAAATTCTAATCTAGCCACTCAAAGCTAAATTCTGACCTAGCCACTCAATGCTAAAATCTAGCTTAGCTTTTTAAAGCTAAAATTTGACCGAGTTACTCAAAGCTAGTCATTCAAAGCTAAAATCTAACCTAGCCACCCAAAGCTAAAATCTAACCAAGCTCCCATATCTAAATACTTACCTAGCTAACATGATACACCTTTTCCCTCATCTTTACCTATACATTGTCAACCTAACTACAAGACATTGCCATCCATTGTCATTAAACCTAAGGTCCTTGGTTTGTCATACCTCACTATAACCCTTTTTTCCAAAGCTTGATACTAACCCAGTTCCATTTCCTTGTCAAAGGTTGATAAGATGTCTGTTGCTAGAAATGAAATCACTATTACCTGAGCTGATGAAATCTTTAATGAGCTTCTTGCTAAGCTCTCTGAATAACAAGAGACCCTGATGAAGAGGCAAGATGCTTGTTTTCAAGCCCTGCTCATAGCCCAAATGAGGGCCATTATGGAAGATGTCCGGACTATGATGGAATAGACCTCCCTGGCCCAAAGCTCAACTGACCCAAAACTACTCAAATCAGACCCACCTGCCCTTTATCCTATTTATGGACCCATTTTTAAAGTTGATTCCAAAGACAAAGAGCTTGCAAACACTGACACCATCCCACCAATACCTATTCCATCACCTAAATTCCTCAGAAATAACTCACCTTTTCAACCCATGACAATTCAACCATTAAATTTTACCCCTACTCTCACTCCTCGACCCCTAGATCCTTTCTAAGGGAAGGAAGTCAACCCTGAAATCAAAGCTATCATGGAAAAAGTAGAGCACATGGAAAAAATGTTAAAGAATCTGAAGAAGAAAGAGGACCTAGTTGATACAGGCTCCCTAAGCTTATTTCCCAATGCAAGAGTTCCACTAAAGTTCAAGATGTTGAATTTGGATAGATTTGATGGTATTACTTACCCCAAGATCCATTTAAAAATGTACGTGGGGGCAATGCATCCCCTTGGTATCAATAATGAGCTCCTTACTCAACTTTTTCAGCAAACTCTTACTAATCCTGCCCTAAGAGGATTTATTAACTTGGATGATACCCAAAAATAGACTTAGAAGGACATTTGCAAGGCATTTTTCAAACAGTACTACTATAATATTGAAGTGGACATTATAAGAAGGGATTTAGAAACCACAAAGCAACTTCCAGATGAGTTATTCTCATATTCCTTACAAGGTGGTGGGCTAAGGCTGCTCAAATGGTAAATAGGCCAACCAAGCAAGAACAAGTGGATATCCTTATCAAGAATCTACTTCTAGCCTACAGAGCCCACTTGTTAACATAATACCTGCCCACCTTCAGAGCTTTGGTTGCAACTGCATCAAAGGTTGAAGATTGCATCCAAAGTAGATCATTTTAAGCTGAATTCCCCACCGCCAACCTGAACAATGATGAGGAATCCAGATCTGACTTAACCCCACCTTACAACAGTCTTAGAAGTCATGTCATAGAGTAGTTCAAGTTTAGCTAATCTAACTTGTTTGAGATTAAATTCCAAGTCTAAACCTGAGTCTAAGTCCAAGTCTCAAAATCTGAGTCAGAGTCTATCATCTTTATTTTTTCCTGTATTCTCATCAACCATAATGATTTCTTTTCAACATCTTATAATAAAGTTTCCTTTACGGTAATGCATCTATATTTTCTTTTTATTATTTATGCATTAAGTTTCTTCTCTTCCTTGTCCAACATGGATGAGCCTTGAAAAAAAAAAAAGAGAGAAAAAAAGAGATGGATGAGCGATCAATTAAATCCACCACAATCAGCATAGATCAGAATTTGAGGTGTCCTCATTCTTTCAAATCAACAATCGCTTCACCAACTCCTAATCAAAGAAGATCAAGATAGTTGAAGCATAAAATGCAAGTAAATGTAATTACCTATTGCAAATTGGGTAATTAAATGATGCACCTCAACAAGGGGCGACAAGTTCAAAGAAGACCTTTGTTAAACCCAGAATTCAAAGGTCATTGCCCTTTAAAGTAGCAAATCATGGTGGAATATTTTCTCCCATGCAAGCTCACTAAGTTGAAAACCTAAAAAGTTAGAGTTAAAGAGAGAGAGAGAGAGAGAGAGAGAGAAAGAAAGAAAGCTCATCTAAGTCATCTTCCCTCATGTCTAAAGTTGTCAAATCATCTTCAATCAATCCATCTTATCCAAAGTCATCCTTCCTCACTATATGTTCATTCGCTAAGGTTATACTATCTTCTATGACCTTATTCTACAATGGGGGGATGTCTTCCTAGGTCATTATTAGTTGTCAATTTGTCCCATTGCTTAGCTCAAAGAGCTAAGGCATAATCCCTCACATTTCCCACCTTCACATTCTTCTCTCTCATTTGGGAGCATGATCCCCAAGTTGTCTTCTTCCACTAGCCCTTTAGCCATTCCTAAAGGCTTTTTGTTTTAGTTAGTGCAGCCAGTGTGTCATCAAGTCAAACTAAGTAAGTGTCACTCCAAGAGTTTCTTCAATCTCAAACAACAAGAAAAGCTTGACTTGCTCTTTTCCATGATTCATGCTACAAAAGGCAAAATCATACAACCTCCATGATTCTTTTTAGAAGTTTCAACCTACTGTAAGGCCTTACCCGAGCACCAGTCCAAATTGCTAAAGGGAATCAAAATACTCATTTGGGAAAGAACTTACGAGGAAGCCCTCGGGCTTATCTTTGATAGATCTGAAAATTGTTTTCAGGAGTCGCCACCTTAATTTATTTTTATTTGGGAAAATATAAGGGAAAAAACCATTTGATTCCAATTATTACCCAAAGGAAAAAGATCACTAGCCTCGAAACCAAAGAGGATTCGGGGACTAAGTTTTTGGTTTATTTTAACAAAACGAGTTTGGCCAAGTAATATAAAAGTAACTTAAAATATATTTCATGAACAATTAAAATGCATGAACAATTTATAATATGCATGATCATTCAATCCACAAAGTTTATACATAATTAGAATTCAAAATAAAAGAGAGTTAATATTACAATGAAATCCAAACTTAGGGGATACCTCCTTTAGCCCTTATGGGTTCTAGGGAAGTCACACATTCCCCAAACTAATCCTAATAGTAAAGCAAAGAAACAAACACAAAAGTAAGTAAGATGGTGATAGGGGGATAGTTGATTAATTTTAATTAGATTCGATGCCTGAACCAAGCATGCTTACGTATCCCTTTGAATGGGAATCAGAATTCACGCAGTTCTCCCATCTTGCGAAGGGGTTAGTTTAGCCTAGCCACTTTATCATGTTTTGATTAATTGATTAAAAGAGGGTTGAGTTAATTAATTAATTTAATGAATTATCGAGTTGATTAGCTAGCAACTTAGATAAATCAATTTAATTAACTAACTAAAAGAGACAATGAAATTAAGGGAAAAGAAGCTTACCTTGGATGGCGGTTAGTGGTTGGCTTTAGATGGTAAGCAGTGGCTAACTTTGGATAGTAAGTGGTAGCTGGCCTTGGATGGCAGGTGGTGGGTAGTAGTTAGCCTTATATGGCAGACGGTGGCTGGCCTTGGACGATGTGCGTAGGCTAGCCTTGGGTGGCAGACATGAGCCTTAGGCAAGAGACTTACCTCGAGCAGGTGGGTAGCGGAAAGCCTTAAACTAGTCATATAGGAATCAAGGAGAAAACCCTTTAACTCGCTTTGTGAAGCAAGAAGCTAATGTAAAGCATTTTGCTTAAAGTAATGCTTTTCAAGCTCTAGAAGTTGGTGTCTTGAAGTATGGGGAGGCCCTCTATATATAGGAGAAAGTTTGAAGCATAGAAAACATCAAATTTCAATGTGGGATTCAGAAACATGCTCGAAATGTAGCACAGGCCTCTACAACATCATAGAGCCCTCTGCGGCAATGCTGCAGAAGGCTCTGCGGCATTGTGCAGCAATGGGCTATGATTTGCCTATTCTGCCTATTTTCGCCCGTTCTCACTCGTTTCTCGCCCGTTTTCCATGATTCCAATTGTGTTGCATCTGTTATTGAATCCCATATGATTTAATGAGATTTAAGAACCTTGATTAATTCCTTTCCTGACTGAATGGTCTATAATTCTGAGAGGTGCAGAATTAAGGGTTCACACCTACCTTTAAAACCATTCTTGAACTTTATGAAATCATATTGTTCCATCCCAAGCCTCATTGGTAAATCATACCATCTTTTCAAAGCTTAAGCCATATACCACCCTTTTCTTGGCAAAACTAAAAGACGAGGAATATCTCATAAAAGCCTATCATCCTCAAGTCGATCTCATGCCTCTTTGGCAAACATCTCATGATCCTTGAAAGATTAAGCCTTATTGGCAAAACACATAATCCCTGAGATCCTTAAAGCCTGCAAACCATTCTAATGCAACCATGCCAAAAGGGAAAACCTTTATCCATAAGCCTATGGTATCTTGGAGACCAAAACCTATAGCGCCATACCTGAGCCAAAGCCAACCATCCGAAGCACCCTTATAGAAAACTATCCTCAATACCTAAAAGCCTTTACCATGAAGCCTAAAACCAAAAGCCTTTGCCATGAAGTTGAAAACCAAAAGCATTCACCATGAAGCCCACTCCCAAAAGGCCTTCATTAATGAAGCCTATGATCTCTTTTAAGGCAAAATCAGACTGAGCCTTTCAAATGGATTTCCTAACCAGACCTACCCTCATTAGCTAAGACTTTTCCTTACAAGGACTGATCCTCAACTATAACTTTCAATGGGCAAATCGAGTCGTGCCACCCATGTTGACATTCCTACACCTCTTGTCTTTCGGAGACATAACCTTCTCTAAATCCTAACACTAAAGCTGAACAGATAGTTTTGATCCCAACTTTTCTAACATGAAGGCCAAACAAATAGTTTTGATCCTATTCCTCCCAACACCAAAGCTGAACAAATAGCTTTGATCCCAATCCTTCCAACACCAAAGTTGAATAGATATCTTTGATCCAACTTTTCCAACATCAAGGCAGAACAAATAGCTTTGACCTTAATCCTCCCAATCGCCAAAGTTGAATAGATAACTTTGACCCTAATCCTCCTAACCACCAAAACTGAACAGATAGCATTAATTCCAATCTTTCCAAACATCAAAGCCAAATAGATAACTTTGATCATAATCTCTCCAATAGTAGGGCTAAACAGGTGGCCTTGCTAAACCAATTTAAATTCCCTAGGTGGACCAAATCTCCAAATCTTAAAGTCTAGGCCAAACAGATAGCCTCAATTAAAATTCACCAAATCATCTTTACCTCTAATAATTAAGTCGGATACATAGCCTTAATTAAAGTTCACCATGACCATTCTCACATCCAATTCCAAGGTCAAATCAATAGCCATTGAAAAAACCTCATTTATAATATGGGCCCTCTCTTAAAAGGTTCATATTTTTATATGATGTTTGTCTTTCACAAGGTTCAATTTGCACAAGCATGAATGCCTTTATACATGACAAACACAAGCAGGTATCACAAGCCTAGAATCTAACATGGCACAAGCCTAGGGTTTGACATGGCATAGCCCAAAATCTGACATGGCACAAGAATATATAAGCCAAAAATCTAATGTGGCAAGAGCATAAGCCCACCGTCCAATGTGGCATCTCTTTCTAAGGTTCACTATCATTAGAATCACCTTTTGCTCAAAGCCAATTCTGATGAGAGGGCAGCTGTGAACCCTCAAATTTACACCCTTAGGATTCAACTATAACTTAACACTTGTTAAGATTAGTGCACTAAGCAGAGCCAGTACGGCGGTCCCGTTAGCCGGTTAGTGGGCAGGGGTAAAGGGGGAGTGCCCCATTGAAAAAAAGGAATTTCCTCAAAGTTGCACCTCTAGTAGACCATTTTTTTATTACAAATCCATAGAATCAAACTGGGCTCAAATCGGATAAGAAACGGACCAAAATAAGCCAAAATAGTGTAAAATCGGGTTAATCCGCTAAGGGTGTCGGCGACACCACTTGGGTGCTGGGCGGCTGGCCGACATGATGCGCCTCTGGATAATCACATGCTCTATAAATAGAGCTGCCATTCAGCTCATTTTGGGGGGGGGGGGGATTTTGGGACGAAATCTGAGAGGAAAACTCACCTAAAAGCTCTTATTTCTTTGCTAAAATTCTTCTGATTTTAAAATAAAAAATTAATATCAAAATTTTTCATTTCAAATTCTTTTAATTTAAATTTATTACTCTATTTTGCTAACCTTTTATTATTTAAGGTTCAACTTCAGGGTTCTTGTCACATCCCAACCTTATGAGATACGAAGGTCCTAGAACATGGGGAGACATAAGGTCACCCACGCCCGTAGAACCCATTAACATATAACAATCATGCCTAGGATCTTACCAAATGTTCTTCAATAACTCATTTAAAACATTTAGATAAATACCATAATTTGTGAAAGACTTAAAGTAAATCGTTACATATAAAATCCATAAGGAAAAGTAATATAAATTTCCATAAGTATCAATTAACATTCCCAGAGCATCTAAAGACAAGACTTCACAAACATAGTATTATTGGTAACTCGGACAAGGAATTCCCCAAGCGAAGTAGAATGCTTGAGCCATCACCTTGCCTCCTCACATTTGCTCACCTGGAACCACACAAGGAAAAGGGGTGAGATAGATGATCTCAATGAGTAAATGAAAAGGCACAGACATTATCACATATTCCTTTGAAAGGAAATACATAGCTTATACACATAGTTCATGGTTTATAACTCATAAATAAGGTTGCAATTTTAGCAAGGGTTCAATTTAGCAAGTTTTGCAGAAATCACACTTATAACACTTATGGAGTGAAGACTCTACTCAATTCACTCCAAACACATCGAGGAGAGGTGGCCTTTGCCAAATTCCAACTCCCATCACTTAGAAAGTGTGAAGCTGATCAGGCTCCACGGCTGGAACTGCCCCTTCTAACTGAGGTGGATACACTACCCCTATCCATCGGGTTAAGACCATGTGCACAGGTTTTGATGATTACCCGCATCAGCACGAGGATTTTGCATAAAGGGTAAAGGTACCATAGATAGAGCTATTGGTAAACACAATTAACAATATCACATATGGCAATAATAACATGTATTTCAATAACAGTAGTGGTTTGGCTTTCAACAATAATACAATGAAAGTGTAGTTCCAGAAAGAATACAAGTTAGGGTGTCATTCACAAAAAAATTCTCATTGGATAAACAAAATAGTTTTGGACCAAATGTCCTTTGGCAACCCAAGCTTAACAAGAAATCATAAAATTTAAAATAGAAAGAACTTGGGTTTCAAAGATCATAAAGTTTCACATATCAATATCACATTCTTGTAAAACAACAAAATGTCGTTTACACTTATAACATGAATACGATGTTTACTCATGCTTGTAGCATGAACATAGTGTTTACTCACCTTGGGGTTCCTTTGCTCCTAGTACTCATAGTCCCCTTTGCACTTCTAAGGCTCCTCAAACTCTAACATAATATTTGATTTAATACTTAGTATTTTATTTACTCATGATGTTCCTATCCCATAACTACCCATACACATATAGCATACACATTAGAGTTCACTCATAGGTGTACTCATCACTTGCACATATCACGTTGACTTATAAGTCTTGCATACTTAGGCCTTATAGGCTCATATGAAAACACATTGCAATCATGTCAATACCTTTTTAAGGTCATCACATTATCATTACCCCAATATCAATTCACTTGTCAATTATCTTAGTTTACTTTACACATCCATACATGTCAACTTAACAATTAATCTTTCAAACATCATACTTAACTCTTATGATCCCTTTTACTTCATCAACTCATAATCATATATTCATCATCAAGTCATCATGACATCTAGTTCCAAATTCCTCAATCACATTTGCATTCTAACCATAATACAAGGTTAAGATACCTTAAGTATACCTTAAGTATACCATAATGCATTTAGCTCATCTAGGATCATACCTTCAACTAACATGCAATTTCATCATCTATTATACATACATACATGTCAACATTCACCAAGACACATCACATAAAATTTATACACATTTGGACACAATTGTTCATGTTGGCCGAATGCATCATTAAAGTGAAAACCAAATTCTTCTTCTTTTCGTGTTTTTCGTTTATTTTAGAAATATGTAAAAACATGGTCTGAACCAAGATTTTTCATGTAAACATAACAAAAATCATTTTAGAACTTAAATCCATAAGAATCAGCCACTATTGGTGCCATTAATATATAAAAATTCAATCTTTTGCGTTATAGTGCACAAAACATAAGTTTTCTTGTTTTCTATATTTTCCGGTCATTTCAGAAATATGCAAATAGGTTATTTAAACCATTTTTTTTTCATTCAATCATTGAAAATATCAGTTTAGAATACATTCCTTCACAAATCTACAGCCATAGATAGGGTTTATACAAAAAAATTCCAAGTTCAAGGGCTTAGGTGAAAAATCATGAGTTTTCGCGCTTTTTGCGCATTTCGTTTATTTCAGCGATAAACAGAAACATGATTCATGTCATTATTTTTCATCTAAAAAAAAAAAATATCATATTAGAACATCAATTCACACAAATTGGCAGCCATGTATTCATGAAAGAATAAAATTTTTCACTTTCCAAGTCCTAACATGAAAACCTTGAATTCCTTTGTTTTTTGAAACTTTTCGGTCATCGCAAAAATATGCAAAAATATTATTTCATGCAATATTTTTCATGAAAACAAATCAAAAATCAGTTTAGAATGCAAACAAGTACAAATTGTCCCCCCCTTATGATGTTTATGCAATAAAATTGTGATTTTAAGTTATTGAATTCACCTTTGGAGAAATCTTGCGGAAGGAATCGTGTTTTCGGTAGAAAATAAATTTTCCCTCCCAAAAATTCACTCAAACAGAATTGAATATGTAGAAATTAGTAATCAAAGAGTTCAAAATAATTTTCCCATAATTTATTTCATAGAAAACTGTTTAGAAATCGAAAGAGAATAAAAACTTACGATTACGGTTAGGAAATCGCGAAACAGTAAGGTGTTTTCGATATTTGGGTAGAGAGAATTATTTTGAGAGGGTTTTCTGCCAGAATACAGAAAGAATAAGGGAATGGCTGCTGGAAAACCCTTGCTGGCTGAAAATTTGAATATATATTAGGGTTGGAATGGAATTTCCACTTTTACCCTTAATGAAATAGGTTAGGAGCATTTTTGTGTAGTGGGCTTTTGGGTAATTGGGCCTTTTCTTTAAAAATTTTGGCTGAAAGGATTTAAAATAAAAATAATATTTTTCTTTTTAATTCTGGAATATTTCCCTCAAAAATATATATTTAAAAATATTTTAAAAATACCCATATTTTATGCTTAAAAATTGTTTTATGCATGAAAATTCATTTTATTTAAAATAAATTCTTTTATGCAAATGCACTTCATGTAAATCATTTATTTCACATTGGCAACACATATTATGCATATTAAAATTAATTTAATATGCCACATACTCATCAATCACTTAGATCACAAATTTTCACACAAGCACACACTTAACCTTATAGATTCTAATTCAAGCAATTTATCACGAAAATTCCTAGGGTGGGTATGGGTTGTTACATTCTCTCCCCCTTAAAGAAATTCATCCTCAAATTTAAACCCTTACCTAGTTATTCTTGAAAAGCTGAGGATGCTTTCGTCGCATTTCCTCCTCCGCTTCCCAAGTGCACTCATCTATCCCATGATTTCGCCACTGAACCTTAATCATGGGTATCTCCTTATTTCTTAACTTCTTTACTTGTTGATCCACTATAGCTATTGGTGACTCCTCATAAGATAGTTGTTCATCTAATGTAATGTCTAGAGGTAAAAGAACGTGCGATGGATTTGACACATATTTGCTTAACATGGAAATATGGAACACTGGATGTACATGCGCCAAAGTTGGAGGTAGGGCAAGTCTATAAGACACTTCTCCTACCTTATCTAAGATTTCAAAAGGACCTATGAAATGAGGTGATAATTTCCCTTTCTTGCCAAATCTCATAACTCCTTTTATTGGCGAGACCTTTAAGAATACGTGATCTCCCACAGCTAATTGGACTTCCTTTCGCTTAGGGTCTGCGTAACTCTTTTGTCGACTGAATGCCGTCTTCAGTTGATCTTGAATTATTAGTACTCTCTTGGTGGTCTCCTTAAGCAATTCGGGCATTTCTATATGCTTCTCTCTAGGTTCATTCCAACAAATTGGAGAACGACACTTTCTCCCATACAATGCTTCATATGGCGCCATGCCAATGGATGAATGATAACTATTGTTGTAGGCAAATTCAATCAGGGGTAAATACTTATCCCAACTACCACCAAAATCCAAAACACACATCCTTAGCATGTCCTCGAGTGTTTGAATTGTTCTTTCAGATTGGCCCTCCGTTTGAGGGTGAAACGCCGTACTAAAATCTAATTGTGTCCCTAACGCTTCTTGCAACTTTTGCCAGAACCTTGAGGTGAATTGCGTTCCTCGATCGGAGATGATAGAAATTGACACTCCATGTAGTTTCATAATCTTGTCTATATATAACTGCGCATACTGAGTTGTAGAATAAGTGGTTTTAACTCCTAAGAAATGGGCAGACTTTTTGAATCTATCTACTATGACCCATATAGAATCATATCCTTTGGAGGTTCTAGGTAAGCCAATAACGAAATCCATAGTGATGCGCTCCCACTTCCATTCAGGTAATCGAATCTCTTGTAGCAATCTTGAGGGTCGTTGATGTTTGTACTTGACTTGTTGGCAAGTCAGGGAGGATGTTACTAACTTAGCTACATCTTTCTTCAATCCAGGCCACCAATAATTAGCTTTCACATCGTGGTACATCTTGGTAGTTCCAGGATGAGCACAGTAAGGTATCTAATATGCTTTCTTCAATATCCTTTCCTTTAGTCCATCCACATCAGGCACGCATACTCTATTCTTACACTTTAAAACTCCATTGACTATCTCAAACTCAGGATTCTTTCCTTCTCTCATCTCATCCTTCAACTTCATCAAGTATGGGTCTCTATCTTGTGCATTCCTTATTTCCTTCATTAACTTAGATCTCACTTGGATATGAGCCAATAGAACTCTTGATCCTCCAATCTCCAGTCTCAATCCTTGATTAAACAATTCCTTTAGCTCCTTCATAATCGGCCTTTTTCTCACATCCATATGGGCTAGGCTTCCTATCGACTTTCGACTCAAGGCATTTGCCACTACATTTGCCTTCCCGGGATGATAGAGAATCTGACAGTCATAATCCTTCAATAGTTCAATCCATCTCCTTTGTCTTAGATTGAGGTCTCTTTGGCTCAAGATATATTGAAGACTCTTATGATCCGTATAGATCTTACACTTCATCCCATACATGTAATGTCTCCAGATCTTTAGAGTGAACACTACCACAGCTAATTCTAAGTCGTGAGTAGGATAATTCACTTCATGTCTCTTTAGTTGTTGTGATGCATAGGCAATGACTTTTCCATTTTGCATCAAAATGCACACAAGTCCTACTCTCGAAGTGTCGTAATAGACTGTGAATCCTTCTTCTCCTTCATGTAACATCAAGATTGGTGCCGATACCAAACACTTTTTGAGTTTTTGAAAACTCTTCTCATAGGACTCTTCCCAATTGAACTTCACTTGTTTTCTTGTCAACTTGGTCAATGGGGCTGCTATCTTAGAAAAGTCCTGTATGAATCTACGATAATATCCCGCCATGCCCAAGAAACTTCGTACTTCAGAAACTGTTGTGGGCCTTGGCCTATTCACTACTGCCTCAACTTTCTTAGGATCAACTTGAATTCCTTCCTTACTTACTACATGTCCAAGAAAGTTGACCGACTCCATCCAAAACTCACACTTAGATAACTTAGCGTAGAGTTGGTGATCACGTAACGTTTGAAGTACAATCCTCAGATGTTCTTTATGTTCCTCTTTATTCTTTGAATAGATCAGGATGTCATCGATGAATACGATCATGAACTTGTCAAGGAATGGCTTGAAAACTTGATTCATCAAGTCCATGAAAGCAGCAGGAGCATTCGTCAAACCGAATGGCAAAACCGTGAACTCGTAATGCCCATATCTAGTACGAAAAGCAGTCTTGCAGATATCTTCTCCTTGAATCTTTAATTGATGATAGCCAAATCTTAAGTCAATCTTAGAAAAGTTACCAGCTTCTTGCAGTTGATCAAAAAGATCATCGATCCTCGGCAACGGGTATCTATTCTTCACGGTGACTTTGTTAAGTTGACGATAGTCTATGCACATTCGAAACGATCCATCTTTCTTCTTCACGAACAACACTGGAGCACCCCATAGTGAACTGCTTGGTCGAATGAAGCCCTTATTAAGCAGATCATGCAATTGCATCTTTAACTCCTTCAACTCCATTGGTGCCATACGATATGGCAGTATCGATATCGGTTACGTACTGGGTAGCAATTCAATGTTGAACTCGATCTCATGATCAGGGGGTAATCTAGGTAAATCCTCTGGAAAGACATCCATGAACTCGTCCACTACAGGAATACTCTTGTCTTGAATGGCAGTTTCTTTGTCAGTGTCGACTACGTGAGCTAGATACGCTTGGCATCCTTTCCTTAACATCCGCCTCGCTCCTAAGGCCGATATCAAGTTCAAAGGATTCTCATTCCTATCTCCTTGGTACACAAACTCCTTCCCATCTCTTGTTCAAAACTCAACTAGTTTCTTCCTACAGTTGATACGAGCTCCATGCTCATACAACCAGTCCATCCCTAATATCACATCGAATTCTAGTACGTCCAATTCTAGCAATACTACCGGAAGTGTTTGTCCATTAATGTCTACATCACAACCTTTATACTCATACTTCACTTCCATCACTTCCCCTAAAGGAGTTGCTATTACTAATGGTTCACTCATCAATTCCTTATCTATACCCAAATACTTAGCAAAACAAGGCAACACAAACGAGTGGGTAGCACCAGAGTCAATTAAACATTTTGTGCTAGAACTTTGGATGGGGATGATACCTGTGATGGTGGTGTGTGAATCATGAGCCTCTTGCGGATTTAACGTGAAGACTCGACCCTTGCCCTTATTCTCTGTCGTCGGTGCATTCCCAACCTTTGGTCCTTTATCCTTGACTCCTTGTCCTTGCGTTTGGAATGGCTTGGGTTGTGGTCGTACCATGGTCCCACTCCCTTGGCTCCTCATCTGAGGGTAGTCCTTTATGAAATGCCCTATTTGCCCACACTTAAGGCAAGCACCAATATCTTTCCGGCAGACTCCAGGATGTTTCCTTCCACATTTGCCATATATGGGGATCTCTTGCTTAGTTGGATCATTTTGTGGTCCAAATGATGCAAACTCCTTCCTTTGCTCCCCTCTATTTTCATACTGTCCTTTATGACCTTTGTTCTTATGCCTTCCCTTCTGGTCTCATTCTGCTCGTTTGGCTCTCTCCACCTTGTATCTCTTTTCCATGACTTTGGCCTTGTCTATGAGCTTAGCTAAGGTTGGAAACTCGGTTGCTACCAATGAATTGAATAGAGGCGTAATCAGTTCTCTAAGGAAATGATTGACGCGGCTTGCTTCGGTAGGTATGATGTTGACAGCGAAATGACTAAGTTAGTTAAACTCCTTAGCATAATCCGACACAGACATTCCTGGCCTTTGCTGTAGTTGCTCAAACTGTAGTGCCCTATCTTGCCTTTCTCTTTCTGGCAAGAACTGATCCATTACTTCTTGCTTAAATTCTGCCCACATAGGTGGGTTAGCTCCATAAAGTCATTATTTGATATTCCTCTTACACCAATACCAAGCTTCTTTCTTGAGTTGGAGTCCTGCCAACTCAATCACTTGAGCATCCAAGCAAGATAAGCGACGGACTAGCTTATCCATCTCATCTAAAAATTCATGAGGGTCATCTCCCTCCTCACCACAAAAAGTAGGCGGTTGCAGCTTCTTAAATTTTGCCACGGTCATTCCCTCATCGGGTAGTCGTTTCCTCTCTCTCCGAGTAGGTGTCACTACCGCAGGTGGCGTAATTCCATTCCTTTCTTGAGTCGGCGGTGCTTTCTGCCTTTGAGCTCATAGCTCATCCAATTCCTTGCACAAATCTCTCATTTCTTCACGTATGGTGTGCACTTCTTGCGAAGTTGCTTACTCACTAGAGCCCATGGTCAGTGCCCTCGAGTTGGATCTTTCTCTTGACCATATAGGTACAGAGGCAGCATTCGATGCTGTGTCCGATATAACATCATCATTAGCCCTAACGGATTGGGCGACTGTGCGAACTTTCTTCTTAGGAGGCATTTTGTCTATCATAATAAGGGAATTTAGTGCTAATCCCCTATCCTAACCCATTTATCCTCCCCCTTATCCTAGCACACATTATCATGCATTTACCATGTCACATCATTAAGCACATGTCATATATGAATCACATATCACACAGTTTTGCACATATCACATATCATAATCATATAGCATATATCTCATAATATCACACTATAGCATAATAATGAAGGAAATCATCTCATCCTGGGTAACTAGGCAATCAAGGGAAGATCATTCATATCATATAAAGTGCTATGCCGTTACATCGATCATCATATCTACTCAACCTAATTATCGTGTCCACCTCCAGAGTAATCAAGAGTGATATGGCCACTACTACCACATCAGTAGTAAAGAAGATCTCTATCTTGACGGCGATTAGCTGAAGATGCAGACCTCACTGGCAAGTAGTCCCCTCTATGCTCAACAATCCCTGACTTGAGCTGCTCTATATCCTCTCTTAGTGCTTGAATCATTACCTTAAGATGTCGGTTTTCCACTTTCAAGTATGAACAATTATCCTCTAACTTTTGAACCTTACTATATACCCAATCAGTATCTAAGCACTCCTCAGGGTCCTCTTCTTCGTCAGGGGTCTTCTCCTTCGTAGGGCAAATCACAGTTACAACTTTCTTGAACATCTTTGGCCAAGTCCTCTTATAAGTCACACGAGGTGCTCCAGGTCGCGGTCCTCGAGCAAGCATAATCTTCTTAGTCATATGTTAGAAGAATCATAAGGCAAGCAAACAATAATAAGGATTACTAATCTACTAGGATTTCGCAAAACTATGTTAGCGATAGACTGCAAGTGACATGACAGGAAGTTCCTATGCTCCAGGATTTTACTTAAGCAACTCATATAAAACAAGCCTAAACTAGACTTTTAAAAACTACGGCTCTGATACCACCTTTGTCACATCCTAACCTTATGAGATACGACGGTCCTAGAACATGGGGAGACATAAGGTCACCCACGCTCGTAGAACCCATTAACATATAACAATCATGCCTAGGATCTTACCAAACCTTCTTCATTAACTCATTTAAAACATTTAGATAAATACCATAATTTGCGAAAGACTTAAAGTAAATCGTTACATATAAAATCCATAAGGAAAAGTAATATAAATTTCCATAAGTATCAATTAACATTCCCAGAGCATCTAAAGACAAGACTTCATAAATATAGTATTATTGATAACTCAAAAAAGGAATTCCCTAAGCGAAGTAGAATGCTTGAGCCATCACCTTTCCTCCTCACATTTGCTCACTTGGAACCACACAAGGAAAAGGGGTGAGATAGATGATCTCAATGAGTAAACAAAAAGGCACATACATTATCACATATTCCTTTGAAAGGAAACACATAGCTTATACACATAGTTCATGGTTTATAACTCATGAATAAGGTTGCAATTTTAGCAAGGGTTCAATTTAGCAAGTTTTGCAGAAATCACACTTATAACACTTATAGAGTGAAGACTCTACTCAATTCACTCCAAACACATCGAGGAGAGGTGGCCTTTGTCAAATTCCAACTCCCATCACTTAGAAAGCATGAAGCTGATCAGGCTCCACGGCTTGAACTGCCTCTTCTAGCTGAGGTGGATACACTACCCCTATCCATTGGGTTAAGATCATGTGCACAGCTTTCGATGATTACTCGCATCGGCACGAGGATTCTGTATAAAGGGTAAAGGTACCATAGCTAGAGCTATTGGTAAACACAATTAACAATATCACATATGGCAATAATAACATGTATTTCAATAATAGTAGTGGTTTGGCTTTCAACAATAATACAATGAAAGTGTAGTTCCAGAAAGAATACAAGTTAGGGTGTCATTCACAAAAAAATTCTCATTGGATAAACAAAATAGTTTTGGACCAAATGTCCTTTGGCAACCCAAGCTTAACAAGAAATCATAAAATTTAAAATAGAAAGAACTTGGGTTTCAAAGATCATAAAGTTTCACATATCAATATCACATTCTTGCAACACAATAAAATATCGTTTACACTTATAACATGAATACGATGTTTACTCATGCTTGTAGCATGAACATAGTGTTTACTCACCTTGGGGTTCCTTTGCTCCTAGTACTTGTAGTCCCCTTTACACTTCTAAGGCTCCTCAAACTCTAACATAATATTTGATTTAATACTTAGTATTTTATTTACTCATGATGTTCCTATCCCATAACTACCCATACACATATAGCATACACATTAGAGTTCACTCATAGGTGTACTCATCACTTGCACATATCACATTGACTTATAAGTCTTGCATACTTAGGCCTTATAGGCTCACATGAAAACACATTGCAATCATATCAATTCCTTTTTAAGGTCATCACATTAGCATTACCCCAATATCAATTCACTTGTCAATTATCTTAGTTTACTTTACACTTCCATACATGTCAACTTAACAATTAATCTTTCAAACATCATACTTAACTCTTATGATCCCTTTTACTTCATTAACTCATAATCATATATTCATCATCAAGTCATCAGGACATCTAGTTCCAAATTCCTCAATCACATTTGCATTCTAACCACAATACAAGGTTAAGATACCTTAAGTATACCTTAAGTATACCATAATGCATTTAGCTCATCTAGGATCATACCTTCAACTAACATGCAATTTCATCATCTATTATACATACATACATGTCAACATTCACCAAGACACATCACATAAAATTTATACACATTTGGCACAATTGTTCATGTTGGCCGAATGCATCATTAAAGTGAAAACCAAATTCTTCCTCTTTTCGTATTTTCCATTTATTTCAGAAATATGTAAAAACATGGTTTGAACCAACATTTTTCATGTAAACATAACAAAAATCATTTTAGAACTTAAATCCATAAGAATCGGCAACTATTGGTGCCATTAATTTATAAAAATTCAATCTTTTGCATTATAGTGCACAAAACATGAGTTTTCTTATTTTTGGTATTTTCTGATCATTTCAGAAATATGCAAACAGGTTGTTTAAATGATTATTTTTCATTCAATCATTGAAAATATCAGTTTAGAATACATTCCTTCACAAATCGGCAGCCATAGATAGGGTTTATACAAAAAAATTCCAAGTTCAAGGGCTTAGGTGAAAAATCATGAGTTTCCGCGCTTTCCACGCATTTCGTTTATTTCAGCGATAAACAGACCCATGATTCAAGTCATTATTTTTCATCTAAACAAAAAAAATATCATATTAGAACATCAATTCACACAAATCGGCAGCCATGTATTCATGAAAGAATAAAATTTTTCACTTTCCAAGTCCTAACACGAAAACCTTGAATTCCTTTGTTTTTTGAAACTTTTTGGTCATCGTAGAAATATGCAGAAATATTATTTCATGCAATATTTTTCATCAAAATAGATCAAAAATCAGTTTAGAATGAAAACAAGTACAAATTTCCCCCCCTTATGATGTTTATGCAATAAAATTGTGATTTTAAGTTATAGAATTCACCTTTGGAGAAATCTTGCGGAAGGAATCGTGTTTTCGGTAGAAAATAAATTTTCTCTCCCAAAAATTCACTCAAACAGAATTGAATCTATAGAAATCAGTAATCAAACAATTTAAAATAATTTTCCCATAATTTATTTCATAGGAAACAGTTTAGAAATTGAAAGAGAATAAAAACTTACGATTACGGTCACGAAATCGCGAAACGGTAAGGTGTTTTCAATATTTCGGTAAAGAGAATTATTTTGAGAGGTTTTTCTACTACAATACAGAAAGAATAAGGGAATGGCTGCTGGAAAACCCTTGCTGGCCGAAAATTTAAATATATATTAGGGTTGGAGTGGAATTTCCACTTTTACCCTTAATGAAATAGGTTAGGAGCATTTTTGTGTAGTGGGCTTTTGGGTAATTGAGATTTTTCTTTAAAAATTTCAGCTGAAAGGATTTAAAATAAAAATAATATTTTTATTTTTAATTCTGGAATATCTCCCTCAAAAATATTTATTTAAAAATATTTTAAAAATACCCATAAAATAATTTTATGCTTAAAAATTGTTTTATGCATGAAAATTCATTTTATTTAAATTAAATTCTTTTATGCAAATGCACTTCATGTAAATTATTTATTTCACATTGGCAACACATATTATGCATATTAAAATTAATTTAATATGTCACATACTCATCATTCACTTAGATCACAAATTTTCACACAAGCACAGACTTAACCTTATAGATTTTAATTCAAGCAATTTATCACGAAAATTCTTAGGATGGGTGTGGGTTGTTACAGTTCTCAAATCCAAGGTGGAGGTTAGACTTGGAGTTAAGCTCACCCCATTTATCCAAAGGTCAAGGAAAGCAAAGATATAATTCCTTTTCTTCTTTCTGTTTCTAAAAATTCTAAACTCAGATTTAGAATTCTCTCTATTCTATCTTTCTTTAGGTCTAAAATAGAAAAGATCTAAAATTTATTAATTTAAAGATCAAAATTAAATTAATAAACCAACACCTTTGTTCCAAAACCCCTCCTTTGTAAGAAGGAAGAATTATGCGGGGTTTGATTCCTATTCAAAAGGATACGTAGGTATGCGGTCTCTAAGGCATCAACTCCAAAATCATTTTCAATAACATTTTCCCTTTTTATATTATCTATCATTTTCAATTCTTTGTGTTTTTTTAATTTAGTTGAGGAATATGTGTTTTTCCTAATACCCATAAGGGCTAGAGTAAAGATCCTCTTTATTTCATTCATTTCAGTTTTATAATAATTAAGTAGGATTTACTTTTATTTATTTATTTACAATTATCATTGGATAATCATCTATAACTATTTCATTCATCATCCTTTCAAGCATACATGAAAATTACCTTTTTTTTTAAAGAGTTATTTTGCAACTTTTAGCCAAATTGTAGAAAATAATTTTTTCTTAACTTGTGTAAGTACCAGAACCTGATCCCCGAGCCCTCTTTGATCACTCGTGCATTAGTGTATTTTCAATTGGAATAAATCAAATATTTTGAAGTCAATCAATTTGGGTTTTCCTTTAATTTTCATAATTAAAATAAGTAAATTAAAGTGGCGACTCCCCTTTACAAATAACAAATCGCAAAATCCAATTTTCTAAACTCAAAGCAAGTTCCAATCATAAAGTTTCTCCCGAAGAGCATTTTGATTCCCCTAAGTGGATTAGATCGGTGTTTGGGTGAGGCCTCACACCCGTCAAAGCTGACTGACATCTTTTTGAAGCTATCAATATCCTTTTATCCAAACCTATCAATTTCCACCCATAAATTTCTAGAAACAATCACCTAGACATCTCTATGGTTCCTTTCCTATCTCCCTTTATTTTTGAATTGATCATGTCTTCTACCTAGAAACATCTAAATTCTTACTTAGAAGTCAATCTGGTTCCCTTTTCCATCATCGTTCATCTTAAAGTCAACCACATCCTTCACCCGGAAATGTCTAAACAATGACATCCCTCTGGTTTCCTTTTTCCATTAATTTTATCTAAAATTCATCGAATTTCTTCACCTAATAATATCTAATCTAGACATTCCTCTAGTTCCTTTCCTTGCTTTTTCATCATAATCAACCATATCTATCAATTCACCAAAAAATATCTAGCAATTAGTTTAGATATCCCTTTAATTCCTTTTCTCACTTCCATTTATCAACCACATTTTCCACCCATAAATGTTTAGGAATGATTGCTTAAACATCCTTGTGGTTCTTTTTACCATCTTCCTTTTTTGATCATGTCTCTCATTTATAAATGTCCAAATACTGAACTAGACATCTCTTTGGCTCCTTATACCATCCCAACTCCTAGGTTTAGTATCATTAGAGTTTCTTGAAAAATAAGATAATTCTAATTGGGACAATTGTGAACCCTTAATTTTGCACCCTTATCATCTAGCCACACCTTGGAAACTTTTAAGTTTGATGTGCTATGCAGAGCCATTATAGTGGTCCTGCTAGCCATTAACAATTTTTTAGCTTTTAATTACATTATTACCCCAACATCCAAATTTCTAAACTCCAAATCAACAACCAATCTCTAAAATAAAATTGCCATGTCAGCTGCCATCAAAGTGGTTGGTGGCACCACTAGCTATCTGGGTAGAGCCGCCTGGAAGACCGGTGGCACTACCCAGAGGCCTGTTGGTGCCGCCTGCCTTTTTAGTTACTGGTCCTCTTTTTGCCCTCCAAAATTTTGATTTTGCCTTTAGCCTATTTTTTTTTAGCATTTTTAGCTTTATCCTTTTGGTCTTTTCACTTTTTCACTTCCCAAATTATCCTCATCCCATTTGTCTATATATACCCCCTCCATTCCTCCATTTCTGCTCACCTATTGAGTTAGAGTTGATAGCTATCCTCTAATTCCTCTCTTCTTCTTCCTCCAACCACTCTTTAATTAATTAATTAATCTTTTTTAATTAATTAATTATCTCACTCTAACCAAGGTAATTAATTTTTTAATTAACTAAAACTCTTTTTTTTAAATTAAAATCAATCACTCAATTAATTAATATTTTTAATTAATTAATTAATCACTTTTTTCAAAATCAAATTAATCCTTTTTTTTAAATCCACCCTTTATCCAAATTAATTAATTAATCTTTTTAATTAATTAATTCACCATCTATTTCATCACATTAATTAGTTAATTAATTATTTTAATTAATTAATTAATCTCCCAATCAAATTAATCATCTAGTTCCAATAAAATGAAACTTCAGTTCTGTAAAACCCTCCGCCCGCCAAAAGCAAAGGTATCAGCCCTTTTCTCTCACTCACAAATCCAAATCAAATCAATCAATCCAATCAACCTCCTAAACCCCTCCACTTAATCGTGGAATGAACTACGTAGGTTTTGATCCCCATTCAATCGGGTACATAGGCACGTTTAGAATATAAATCCAAATCCTAAATCCAAATCCCAATCAATCACCTTTCCCCTTTTATTTTCTAATGCAATTAGTGTATTTATTCAATTTGATTGTTTTGGAGTCAAGAAGTGATTTTGTGGTTCCCCTAGAATCCATAAGGATTAGAGAGGACACTCTCCTTGACTTATGGATGTTTATTTGCTTTTTTTCTTAAATTGTCTCATGCATTTCATAACTATGTCATGCTCATGTATTTTAATTATTATCCTATAATCACAATTCATGAAACCAATTTTTAAGTCAAATTAAACTTAAGAGTCAAATTGTGATTATTTAACTAAAAAACTAGTCCTTGAGCTCAACTTAGTTCGAAGATTAGTGATTTTTATCTTTGCGTAAATTAATTGCAACATTAATGAATGGGAGTCACAAATTGAATTTTTCCTTAATTTTTCCATTTAAAAATAAATTAGCATGGCGACTCCCAAAATCATTTTTCAAATCACAAATCAATTTTTCAAATGATAGTCACTCCAATTGTGAGCACCGAAACTTATTCCATGACCTCCTTAAAAATCATTTGGCTTTTCCTTAAGGAAAAATTCTTCCGAGTGACAGAGGGGCTTTTGGGTGAGGTCTCACAACTCCATATGTCTTACTATTTGTAGAATATCCAAGGAAGACATTGTCATCTAATTTTGAATCAAATTTTCAAAGATAATCTTTCTTGTTATTTAATATAAATATTTACATCGAAAGGCATGAAAGTATGATAAATTGGGCTTTCTACCTTTCTATAATTCATAAGGGATTTTACTTAGGATAGGTCTTATTAGCATTTTGTTCAAAATATAGCATGCTATATTAGTGGCCTATACCTAAAAGTATTTAGACAGATTTATTTCATTCAACACTACGCTAGCCATCTCTTTTATAGTCCTATTCTTTCTCTCAATAACCCCATCCTATTGTGGCATTCTAGGTGCAAAGAAGTTATGGGAAATTCCATTGTCATTATAAAATATTTCAAAGTCTTAGTTTTCAAATTCCCTATCGAGGTCACTTCTAATGGAAGTGATGGTATGCCCTTTCTGATTTTGCACTTTCTTACAAAATTAATAAAGGAATTATATGCATCATTTTTATAAGATAAGAAAAATAGCCATGTAAATCTAGAGAAATCATCTACTATAACCAATGGATAACTCTTTCCTCCCAGGCTTCTACGTGTAATAGGCCTAAACAAATCTAAATGCAGTAGCTTTAAGGGCCAAGTTGTTGAAAGGTAAGCCTTAGGTTTAAATGAGGATCCAGTTTGTTTACCCCTCTGACATGCATCATAGATATGATCTTTTTCAAACTTTAGGTTTGGTATACCTGTAACTAGATCTTTCTTTAAAATCTTAGAGATTAGATGCATATTTGGCATAACCTAGGCGTCAATGCCAGTCAACCATTTTCCTCTACTGATATCAGACATTTTTCATTTAGATTGCATTTATTCAAGTCAACCATATAGACATTACTTATCATTGGTCCAACAAATAAAGTGTGATTCTCAAGAAGAAACTATGCCTCACAATGATTGGACTTAAAGATAACTCCTTCATTTTTTATCGCATAGTTGACTAACACTCATATTTTAGCCTTTTTACAAGTAAATTATATTTAACATATGGTTCTCAATTAATTGTACCTTTGCCAATGATTTTATCTTAACTCTTGTCCCTATTTTTTACAAATCCTCAATTAGTTTCTTTAAGACTTGAGAACTTGGAGCGATTCTTAGTTATGTGCTTAGAGTAAGTGCTATCAATATACCGGCAGTTTGATCCTTACTTGCTCTTTAGGCATACCTATATGGACTATTTAAATTTAGGTACCCAACTGAGATGGGGTCCTTTGGGTTACCAGAGGTATGTCTTAGTTTATTGCGTGTGAACCTTTTTCTCATGAATGCAATATTCAAAAGCATGATTAGATGTATTACAGTGCACACAATTAGCATTCTAAATAAAGGATGTTCCAATTAGAGGATTAGATGTCTGAATATGTCTAATTGCATTTTAAAGTTTGTGAAGAATGGTTTATGATTTAGCTCTTTGCTTAATTGATTAGTGCATCGTGTCAAACTAGATCTTTTGAATTCCATTCTAGAAATGATTGAGTTTTTGAGACTTAACATCTCAATTTGCTTTTGATTTTCATATCTCAAGATCTTATTTGACTCAAATTATTACTCATTGTTTTTATAGCATTTGACAAGTCTATTCTAATTTGCTCAACTTCTACTGATAAAAATTCATTTTCATGTTTTCCATATGCAAGGTAATATTCATTGCAACAAGATCATTGTAATTAGATTTCAAGATCAAGTATTCCTTTCTTAAGGATTTATGTTCTTTGTATAAATCAGCAAATACATCATATATCTCATTTTCGTCAGCATTAATAGGATAAGATATGTTTACCTAATTATGGATTTCTTATTCTTATTTCACTACTATCTGGTCATTTGTCTCTGTTATACATGAGTTAGTTACATCCTCCTTAACTAATTTTTCATCTTTATCTGATGATGATGCTTCACTTTTACTCCAAGTTACTATAGCAGCTTTGCCTTTATTTTTCTTTTTTAGTAAAGGACAGTTGAGCTTGATATGGTCAGGTTTGTTACATTTGTAACAAACTATACTAGACGTCTCTTTTATGGCATACTTCATTTTAGATGAGGTGATTTTTTTGAATTGTCTTCTAGATTTCCTTCTAGTTTTCTTGAGAAATTTCTTCATTCTTCTCGCTAATGCTGCCATTTATTCATTTCCATCAGTATTGGTGCTATCATCACTTGATTCTATAACTAGTGCGATCCCTTTTCTTCTTCTTATCATCTGATTTTGAATTCTCATCTAATTGTCATTAGGAGATTAGAATTTCATGAGTTAGAAAAGAACCTACTGGTTCATCATAAGTGTAGATATTGAGATCTTTTGTTTTCATTAGCATAATAACTTTAGATTCCCAAGCTTTTGGTAATGACCATTTTAGCTTTAGAAATGTCCTTCCTAAGAGATCTAAGTTTGTTCATTAAACTATCAAACCTATTATTCATCTCTAAAATAGTCTCATTGGGTTTCATTTAAAACATATCATATTTAGTCAATGAGATTAATTTTAGACTTATCACGACCCAATTTCTAGGCAGTGACAGTTCTAGAGCTCAAGGAGATATAAGGTCACCTGAACTCATAGAACCTTATCGATCCTACATTATTTAGCATATTCTATATTATCTTATCCTAAGATCAAAAGCTAATTACTCTTTACCATTTCCATTATTACTTTATTCATTCACATGTAGCTAATACACTTTAATGCCATTTCATAACCTCTGATTAGGGCATCATGCTTAAATATTATTAAATACTATTTGTACATTTCATACTTACTATCATAAATATGTATATATATAACAAATACTACTATTCATTTACAATACTCTCTAATGTAATACATTTTAATACTAGGCCTTCAAACACAATGGAGCTTTAGATAAGTTATTTTTAGAGCAGCATAAGCAAAACTCAAAATATGGCAATTTAACAGAGCAAGTCCTAAGCAGAGAAGCATAGCTCGAAATTTACCTTGCTAATGAGTCACATTGACCTAAAAAATTTAAACAATTATGGAGTGAGACAAGCTCAGTGAGTACATAATAATATAACAAAATATGAAGGCAATATGAGATATCACTTATATATGTTAAAGATGGCAATGGAGTGATGCTAATTAAAATTGGACATTTTAGTTTTTTTTTTTAATATAATTTTAATTGAAATAATAATGTCTTGGAAACAAAAAGCTTCCCACTCATGAATATTAAAGAGTGGTGGCCTAAGCCTTGCTCACTCACATGCATCACACTATCCAAAATTGATCAGGTCTTGCAGTTAGGCATTCCTTCCAATAGAGGTTGGGTACTCTCACCCTACCTGCAAGCTTATACCCAGTACACAAGTTCTGATGTCTTTCCTCATACCAAAGAGGATTTCTGCTTAATCATGGGTATCAACAAAAGACACATACAAGGTTTATATTAGGAATTTAATAGAAAATAGTTTGGCATAACAATCATTCTCATTATTAGGCACAACATAAGACTAATGTAGGAGGCTCATAATGGTTAAATATCATATATAAAGAATATTATATTCCAAAGATTCAACAATCAATGGGCAACCACATATTCAATGTCACTTCAAGGTACATGTCAAAGGATAGTAATTCAAGCAATGGTTTACAAACAATATGGCACAATTACATCATATTATTAAGTACTCACCTTAAACTCATTTACTCATATTGATTGTTCACTCTTGATTAATTTAAGTATCTTTCATGATCTTGAGTAATTTCCTTGCCTTTGCCTTGAGGTTCTACACCATATTATTTTAATTACATATCAATTAGTAATCAATAATGTTACTAGTCATAATTTATTTATTTTATACTTGTTTCATTATTTCAACTCACAATGGAGGTATACTAATAATGCTACATTTATGCATATTCCCATTTCCAATCATTTCCAAGCTTAATTCCTTATTCATGAATTCAAATTGAAGTTTCATAATCCCCAAATTGATCTGTAAACCCTAGAATTTTGGGAAAATTTTCAATTTCCCTTTCAATCCATAAATTAATCATAGATTCATCAAATTAACACTTAAGTAATCAATTCCAACAATTATTTTGAATTAATTCATTCTTATTCATAAAACCCTAACTTGTCCCACTTAGGTCAAATTTGGGGAAAACCTATAATTTCTCATCAAATCATGAAATTAGTTCTAAAAATGTGAAATTAACATAAAATAAAACATCTATGATAATTCAATTATCAAAATCTAGCATTAGAATATCAAGTTCCCCTTTTAACTAAGTTTATGCCACTAAGATTTTCAAGTCTTGAACCATGTTTCAAAAATTCATTTCAACACTTTCAAATCATTTTTTTTTCATCTAAAATAACCTTAGATACTTTCAATTAGAATTTTGAACACTTCCTTGATCAGTTCTCATATTGGCTGAACTCAACACCTAGTAATATTTAGGTGACTTTCATTATTTCTTTACCTATCTTCACATTAATCCTTTAATTTTGTCACATCCCAATTTCTAAGATATGACGGTCCTAGAATATAGGGAGACATAAGGTCACCCATACTCGTAGAACCCACTCATGTACATATAAAAACTGCCTAGGATCGTACCAAAACCTCATACATTAACTTAATTAAATCATTTATAAGAAAACCTTAAGTTGCAGAAGGATAGTTAAAATATACTTTAAATACAATCCATAAGAAAATAATATTTAGACTTCAAACAAAGTCACCAAAACATAAAGTCCCAAAAATAAAACTCCCATAACAATAACTCTCAGAGCATTTAGAGACTCATCACATCATAGTATGGAAAAAAACTTGGACAAGGAAATCCTCCAAGTGGAATAGGTTTGCTTGAGCTATCTCCTTGCCTCCTCATAATGCTCACTTAGAACCACACAAGGAAAAGGGATGAGATAGATGATCTCAATAAGTAAACAATAAGGCTTGTACATTAACACATATCCCTTAGAAAGGGCTCATAGCTCATAATTCATAGTTCATGATTCAAAATTCATAATAGTTTGCAACTTAGAAAGGTTCGAAAAAATCACACTTATAACACATAATACATAGAGTGAAGGCTGTTGCCATAATCACTCGAACACATAGAGTGAAGGCTGTTGCCATAATCACTCGAACGCATAGAGGAGAGGTGGCATCAAATCAAATTCCAACTCTTTTCACATAGAGAAGCATGAAACTAATAAGGCTCCATGACTAGAACTGCCTCTTCTAGCTGAAGTGGATACACAACCCTTATCCAATGGGTTAAGACCATGTGCACAAGTACCGATGATTACTCATATCAATATGAGGATTTCTACATAAAAAGGGTTATGGATACCATTTCTAAAGCTAATGGTAATCATTTATAAAAATAACATTGAATAAATGTAATCACACATGGCACAATAACAATAGATGTTTAGCTTATCAAACAAAAGATAAATAATAGTGTAGTTCTAGAAAGAATATAAGTTAGGGCAATAATTGCAAAGGTTCTTTATTATCATTGGATATTCAAAATGGTTTTGGACTAATTGTCCTTTGGCAATCCAAGCATAACAAAGAAATCAGAGAGCTATAATAGAGAATATAAAAGAACTTGTGTATCAATAATCTCCAAGATTCACATAACATGATAGCTTGTACTTGTAATATGAACATAATGTTTACTCACCTTGTGGTTCCTTTACTCCTAGTACTTATAGCCCCTTTGAACTTCTACTATTCCTCAAGCTCTAACATAATATTTAATTCAATACTTAGCATTTGTTTAATATCATGCTATCTTATCCTATAACCACCCCATGCACATACAACATTCACCTAAACTTGGAGTTGCACCTAGAAGTGCATTTATCACTTGCACATAACATATTGACTTTTAAAGTCTTGCATACTTGGCCTTTATAGGCCCACATGAAATCATATTATAACTTATATTATGAATTTTCTAAAGTCAAACACAATATATCATGATCTTAATATCAATTCAATTTAATTTTCAACTTAGTACACTTAACACTTTCCATATATGTCAACTTAACAAGTAACCTTTCAAGTGTCATGCTTATTTCCTATAACCAATTCATGCAATCAATCTCATAGTCAAATTAAAATCATTAATTCATTATTAACTCATCATAAAACCTAGTTCTCATATCACTTAATCATATACACATATCAATCACAATAAACCCTAAGTATACCTAATTGTCTCTAGACTTGTCTAGAGTTATTCCTTCAACCAACACACAATTTAGTCATTCATGTATACATGTCAATAATCATTAAAATATATCATATAAAAATTATAAACATTGAGACTAAAACCCCTATGTTGGCTGAATATACCTATCAAAGAAAAGCATGAATTTTCTTACTTTTTGCACTTTTTGTTTAGTACAGTAATATGCAAAAACATGGTTTAAACCAAGCTTTTTTATGAAATCATAACAAAAATCATTTTAGAACATTCAATCATAGGAATCAGCACCACATGTATACATATGCATGAAAATTTTTCAACTTTAGGGTTTATGGTGAAAACCATGAATTTTCTTACTTTCTGTTCTTTTTCGATCATTATAGTAATATGTAAACACATGATTTAAACCATTATTTTTAATCTAAACACAACAACAATAACTTTAAAACACAATACTATATAAATTGGCAGCCTTCCTTGGGTTTATTCATGAAATTTCAAATTTTGAGTTTTAGGGTTCACCTTTAGAGGATTCACATAGAGAGGGTTGTGTTTTCGGTGGAAAAATCAATTTCTCTTTCAAAAATTCACTTAGGCCAAATTTAATCAAAGAAAAACAATAATTACACAGCCCAAAATAATTTTCTTATGATTATTTTCATAAAAATCAAATAGTAAATTGAAAGAAGGGAAAAACTTACGAAAATGGTCGCGAAATTGCATGGTTTGAAAGCACCTTGTGAATTTCGGTTGAGAGAATATTTTTGAGAGAATTTTTCTATAAAAATTATAAAGAATAACAGAATGGTGGCTGTCTCCCTTAGGGCTGGCTGAGTTTTGCTTAATATATTTAGGGTTTTGGCAAAATTCCAAGTTTACCCTTAATGAGCTAGGTTAGGAGTGTTTTGGTGTAGTGGGCTTTTGGGAAATTGGGTTTTTTATTTAATTTTTGGGCTGATTTTAGGTAATTAAAAAATAAAATATTTTTCTTATTATTTTTATTAAAACCCCTATAAAATATTATTTAAAAATATTTTAAAAATAGTCATAAAAATTATTTATGCTTAAAAATCGCATTGTGCATGAAAATTCAATTTATGTGAAATAAATTATTTTATGCTTATGCATTTCATATAAATCACTTATTTCACTATAATAATTCATATTATGCATATTATAGCTAATCTAACATGCTACATACTCATCAATCACATAACACATGAATTTCATAAAAGCACATATTTTGCCATAATAACTCCAAATTTAAGTAATTGGTCATGGAAACTCCTAGGGTGGGTGTGGGTTGTTAGAAATTCTCTAGCCAAATCTCCATATTTCATTTAAGAAATCCAAAACTACATCTCATGTATATACCATTTCATATAGCTAAAACATGTATATATATACGGTGTAGGAGGAATTTATGCAACTTAAATACTAAAATTATACTTAGAGCATAGAAAGAAAAAGATGAACATGTTTTCTCACCTTGGTTAGCTTTGATTTGTTAAGATTCTTATTGATGTTGGTGTAGAGAAAGTTTCCTTTTGTTGATGTGAATTTTAGGCATAGAGATAGGTAAAATGATGTTCATAACATAAGTTTGCATATACATATGATAGGTTGGATGGTGAGGATTTGATCAAGCTAAATTTAGTGGTTAAGATTTAATCACAATGAATGGCTTTGATTAGATCAAGTTGGATGGCTAGGATTTCATCTACAATTGTGATATTCAACATGTTGGTATGGAAATGCTAAAAATACATTTAGACTTATACATAGAGAGGATGAGAATTCAACTTGTTTAAGATTTTGACTTGGTCAATTTTTATGGCTAACTTAGACAATTTTTGTGGCTATCTCTATAACATCAATTTCTACTTGTCTTGGGTCAACTATTCTAACTCATAAGTTATGAAGTTTATTCACTCTTGGACCCATGGCCGGCCACTACCTATTAGGCTTAGGCCTTTGATATTCCAAGGCCCATTAACAAGCCTATAAGCTCATTAACATACTTAGAAATTTTCCTTTTAACTTTCTTTCTTTCCTTTTATTTTGGCTTTCAAATTTCTGTTCTCTAACTTCTTTACATATCTCATTAGTTATCATATAAACTCTATTTAATTCCTTAGAGCACAATTAGTCATGATAAACTCATAAACTAGATAAACATTTCATATGGTGTCATAAGGTTCCTAACTGATTCCCTTTTATTTCCATATTATGCTAACATTTAAAGACCTTATCCTATAGTATCATTAGGGGTAAAATGAGCCATGTAATCCTTGGGTATTTAAAGACTCCTTAACTTGATTAGTTCCTTGATAGGTAACCTTAAGTTTGTTCCAAATCTCTTTGGCAGAAATACATGATGAGACTTTACTATATTTCATTAGCATAATGAAGAATATTCATTGCTTTAGCATTCTATTGGATAAGTCTCCAGTCCACAGCAGTATATTCTGATTCTTCTTCAGGCACTTGTTGTTTTCCAACTATTTTCTTAAGTACTTCTGGTCCTTCAAGTATATATCTCTAGGTATCTATATTAGTGGAAGTGAAGCAGTTAATAAATAGATATCTAATAATATTTTAGTAGTCTAATGATCTAAGTCAGACTTTAAGTCTATCACTTGACTCAATCTAGTTCAACTTTAGACTAAGTTAGATGACTATTTTTGATAGCCCAAAATCGAAATGATTTGCAAGTGAGATGACTGCGTTTAAGCTTTCTCTAAACCATTTTATATAATTAGATTGACAAAAGTAGATTAGAATATATTAATTTCTTTTCATACACCCAAAAGATGAGATCAAAATATTATGAGTAGTAAGAGCAGAAACACATAAAAAAAAAAGTAGATGAGTAGAAGAATAGGGAAGAGAAAAATGACACAAGCAATTTATATTGGTTTGGCCCTTTTGCCTACATTAATCTTCTATGCAATCCACTTAGAGATTTTCTATCTACTAAGTAACTCTATTAAAGGGTGTAATGCTCTATACTCCCATATAATTTTTGCATTGCAACTGCATAATTTTTACACTGCGTTCTCATAATTTTCACACTACAGTTTGTATAAATTCTAAACTGTCTACATTATATCTGTAAATTAAATTATACTATGTTAATTTGTACAATGTCTACAAATTAAATGATACTCTGTTATTTTTACATTATTTATAATTATATTGCATTGTGTTATAATTACACTATGAAAATTCAGTAATTTCATTGTGCCTAATATGTGATTAAGTGATTAAGGATGATTAACTATATATAGTTATGATTAAGTGAACATCTAAATTGTGTACATATGACTATTTACATTTAGAGTAAGTGGTGGAGTGTTTTAATGGTTGTGTAGTGGTCTAGCCATTTTAGGTAAAAGCCACCACTTACACTAAAATGAAAATTTACTAAAAGTCTAAAGACTTTCAAAACCCTCTTATCTAAAGTGTTGAAAGGGGTAAAATGACCATTCAACCAAACTTTGAAAGCTCTTCTACTGATTTCATTGAGGGCACTAAAGTCTTTTTCAATTTAAAACCCTAACCACCCTTTACCATATAAATTCATCTTAGTCTCTTCTTCCTCTTCATTTTTCCACAAAATAAAAAAATAACACATCTATTTCTCTCCACCATTTTCAGCCAATCTAGAAGAGTTTGATAGAGGAGGAATTTGTAAATATTTTCTTCATGAAATCTTCTCCGTTTTCCATCCTATAAAATTTTCTTTAGTTCTTTTCCTCTTGCATTGAAGATTTCTTCCCTTTTTCCTTATATGTGGTTCAGCTTCTATAGGTTAATGAGGAGGAAAAGGGATTCAAAGCCAAGACTTCATGAAACCTCACCCATTCTTCACACTAAGGTTAATTCTTAAACCATTTTCTTCTTTCCATACATTTTTGGTTCATATTCCTTTTCCTCCATCGTTTATCCAAGGATCGGGTTTCTAAACTATAGGCAATAATTTATGATGCATATAAAATTATGCTATTTAGAATGTTAATTAATTGATTTGAGTGTCAATTTTTGAAATTGATTGAAGTGTGATAATGTTTCGGCCATGGCTAGAGTACCAGCTAACTTTAGTTTTAATTTTAATTACTTAATGATTTATTCATATTAGGGTGTCAATTAAAGGATTCATGTGTGAATAGGTGTGATTATTGATTAGTTTTTGGTTTCTCAGAATGTGCTATGTTCGACCTACCTAGGGTTTTAACCTAGGATCTTGAATTGTTTCAATTGACACTTGAATCATGTTTAATTGAATGTTAATTGAATAATTGAATGGTTAATTTTGCATAAGAAGTATGAAATTAGGTTTTGTGCAAATTGGATGTTTGTGCCAAGTATGAACTTTTTATATTAGGGTTTGAAAATTCAAAGTGAGTGTGTAATTATACAATTGGATAGTTTAATTGCATGAATTGAAATTCAATTTGATTAATTGAAGTGAATTGAATTTTTCCCTAATTTTCCCAATTTAGGGATATTGACCAAGTATGACATTATGTTTCCATGTTTGATTATTCAAATTTATTGTTTAATTATGCAATTAAATGATTTAATTTAATGAATTGAGATTCAATTTGGTTAATTGATGATCAATTGGATGTTTTCCCGCAAATCACCCAATTTGGTCAAGTTAGGGTTTCCAAATCCTTCATGCTTAATTCCAATTTCACGTCTAATTAAGCTTCTTCACACTTGAATTGCATGAAATATTTTTTCCCCAAATTTCATTATTCGGCCAATTAGGGTTTCCTAGACTAATTATGAGTGACCTTAATTGGATGAGTAATTGGGCTTATATAAGATCCAATTTGATGATCCAAAGGTCAATTATGAATTGATAATTTTCCCCAAATTGAACTTAGGTAATTAGGTTTACTTGAACTATACTTCTTGAATGGTAATCGATGATATGATTGAGTGTAATTATGTGTGTATATGATATGTGAAGTGTTGAATTGATGCAATTAAATTAATGTAAGGAGAATGAAACCATTAAGCCATTCGACCATGATGGAAATATAAGCCTTAGTGTTCCATCAATGAAAATGGACATGTGTTTAAGTCAACCTAAATGGTATGACTCAATATGCTCAATGATTTAAATGTTTATGTAGTTTGATAGTGTGTTAGGGTTAGACCTAAGATTAGGCTAAGTTGAGTTATGTCTAAATATAATACTAAATGTGATGAATGGTGAAATGGTATTATAGAGGATAAGTGGAAAGCTGTGACTCGTGAAGCCGAGGAGCATCAATAAGTGTTGGAGCAAAGGAGGAAAGGTGATTTTACATTATACTAGCATCAAGTTATGCATTCATACTTGTAGCCAATGAGCATCCCATGAAAATTGTTGAAATCCAAGCTAATGCCCTATCACGCACTTACACTCAAATGATATCTCTTGCCATGCTAGGATTGCCATTGAAAGCCTTAAGCTTAAACTTTTGCATTGTGAAACCATATTGAAGTTATTGAATTTCATATTGCTATTGAAGCAAGTTTCCTTCTATACTTGCCATATTACCATACTATATTAAATTATAATTATTACATGCGAGAAATTGATAAGCAAAAATCCCTAATTGATGTAGGGTTATACATTCGACTTGTGTACATGGTAACAAATCCGCGGATAATGTGAGTGTATCTGGACTCTAACTAGGAAGGGTTAGAGTTCCTAGCCATAAGGCTTGATTGATCTTACATCCTTATAAGTGTTAGGGATAGGTAAGGCACTACCTGCCACTTCTTTGTAGTGAGGAAGCATACCACTTCTAATATAGTGATTTCTACTAAATCCCATACATAATATATTTTTAACCTAGATAATTTGTCTTTACTACATTTGTACTTGCATGCATATTATGTTAGTGTAGAGTGTTCTCACTAAGTTTATCTCACCCATTTAGTGGTTTACATTTTTTCATAAGAGCTAGAAGGTAAAGTAAGGTAATCATCTCAAGTATCCTACCATCATTTGGTAGGTTGTATTGCTAATGAAGATGATTTTTGTATTAAATTTTGTGAACTCTATAATCTATTTAGAGCTTTGGGAGTCATGTAATGGTAGTAAGTAATTTAGAGTTGTTATTTATTTGATGTCACTTATGGCTTGTATAACCATATGAGTATAATTGCTAGTATGAGTACTATGATGCATGATTCATAAACTAAAAATATGATTCTAGACAAATGATGACATTAATGAACCTTAAAGTAATTAAACTTGCAAGAGTAACTGGATATCAAATATAAACTAATATTAATGGTTAGGCTACGGTCTTGGGATTACATATATTAGTTAGTATAGTGCATTAGGGGTTCTACAGGTTTGGGTGACCTTATGTCTTGCCATGCTTTAGGACCATCATATCTCCAGGAAAGGATGTGACAATAGGCTAGAGTTAAGCTATTACATTATCTCCTGATCACCCTAGAAGATTACCTTGAGAAAGTTATCCCCACTTTCTCGCCCATAGATTTAAAGGTGCTTATGATCTCTGGTCCTATAAACTTTCTTAGGTGTTTGTTGTCTCTTACTAGCTTATAGGTGTTACATGAAACATCTCACTAGGTTATAAGTGCTAAGTGATATCATTAGAATAAAAACATAAAAGAAATTTTTGGACTACTCACTTATAACAACCTATATAGCTTAGAATTTTGCCAAGATAAAAATTTTGAAAACTAAAGAAATCAGAACTTGATAAATCATTTCAGCTAAAAAAGGATGAAGATTTGAAAGATGAGAAAAGATTTTGCACTTAAACTCTTTACAAGAATGCCCAACTTCATTAATATCTCTAAGTTAGCTTATGTGTCTTTTTATAATCCATATAATTCTAACCATTAGAGGGAAATATTAGAGAGATTAAATTTTAATTTTCAAAAAGATTTTAACTAGTTGTTAAGAGATCTCAACCTTAGACAATAGTTATTTCAAGTTTTCAATTTAATTCAACTTTTTGTTTGTTTTTCCTATAGTCAATCAGACATTCTGCAAGTGCATTTAATGCGCTAGACAACTAGTATGCTTGTACTAAGTTCCTTTTAGCTTAGAGAAAGTGACATTTCACCTACCAATTTTCTTCTTATCCCTAACATCAATTTTATCATTTTATCATCTTTGTTAATTGGCCAATCATTGCTAGATTAGTTAATTCTAAGTTGCATTAATATCAGAAGACCTAATCAATTAATTTCCTAGTCATCTAGTACTTTTAGAACATCTAATTTTTTCTTTAGGCACAAACTTTCTCATAAATTAATTTCTTTGATTTTCAAGCCTCTTTTTAATTAATTCAAAAAAATTTCTAAAAGGAAAATTTTTAGCTTGGGTAAGCCTTTTAATCTATTTAACATAAAAACTAAAGACTCTTAATTTCTACATCTTCTTCTTGGATCAACTTTAGTTTCTTGGTGTAGTCTTCTAATCTTATCTTGATGTTCTTCTACACCTTATTTCAGATACTTGATGCTTTTGGTTAATTGGATATTATTTTATCTTCATTTTAGCACGTCAATTTCACTAAGTTAGATTATTCTCTTAATTAGTAGAATAGATTAAAACATACAAGCAAAGCACACAACCAACTAGTCTTTTAATTCTTTTATTAACATCAAAATCAAATCATAGACTATTTGAGCTGACATATCTTTCTCTTGCTCAAATCCAAATATTCTTTCAAAGAAAGGACGAAGAAGGAAATCCACTTGATCCTTAATTCTCTCTTGAAATCTCAGGAGAAAATTAAAGTATGTAGGTTTGAGAGACAAATATAGAGGCTTAAGGTATTTACAACACTCTAGAAGTGAGAGAAAATTAAAAAAAAAGTATTTTTAGGCCAAAACTACTTAATTTATGGGCTCCAAAGAGTAATGGACATTACTTTATGGGTAACGGGGTGTTACTATAAAAAAACATATAGAAGCAAAATTCATGATAGTGAGTAACCTAGTAAAGGTAGTTACTAATTTGGTAATGGTAGTGAAATAATCAATAATGGTCATGAACAAGTCTATAACTTTATTGAAAAAATCAATAATGGTAGTGAACAAATCAGTAACTTTAGTGAATAAATCAATTACGGTAGTCAACAATCAATTGGTCATGGTAGTAACCAATCAATAATGTGGGTGAATAATTAGTAATAGGGGTGAAGGATCCGTAAGGGATGTTATAGCCTAAAACTTGGTCATTCCTTCTCCTATTCAATTCTAACTTAAATAATCATACTCCATGTCATCTTCTAAATCTCTAGTTAATTTAACATTTATAATCACTTATCGTATACATCAATTGCTCAAAATCATTATCAAACACAACTCAATCACCTTTGCACTTAAGAACAATCAAATATAGAAATCAAAATCTATTAAGACCTTGATACGTACATTCAACAATCTAAAATCATCACAAATATAACTTAATCATCATATAACACTAAGGAATAATCAATAATAAGAATTACATATCCATTACCATACTCATCAAACAAGGTAAACAACCTTAGCCTTGGACACTCATGAAATTAAATGATCCTATACTATTAATAATGTAACTCAATACATTTTGTTCAACTCTTCAAACACTTTTCATCCATAATTAGGTCATATCATCTAGGATACAATTCAAACATGCACATTCATGAAATTTAGGCAAACTAATTATGTAACTCATTAAGAAATCAAGTTCCACTACTAATCCTTACGGCATATCTTATGATATTAGAACCAACAAGAACCTAAGGTATTACAAAAGGCCTCGTAATTTTGGGGGGCCTAAAGCAATTGCTTCATTTGCCTTAAGGTGCCGGCCCTGTGTGGTTTCATGCATTAGTTAATTCTTTCATTATGCTTCTTAATTAATGGTTTATATCATCAATGAAAGGATATTTTAGGAAAATGTTAAGAAAAATTTATTAATTTGACTATATTAATAATATTTTATAAATATATGAGAAAAGTAAAGTATATTTATTTTTTATGAAATGGAGATAAGGACTAACATGGATTTTGGATTGGAAGAAGACCTATTTTTATGGGTTTTGGATCAAAAGTAGGCCTATTTTATTACAAATATATCTATTGTTTTATCCTATGTAAAGATACTGATATTCTCATAGCACTCACATGTAATTTTCACATTAGACATGGTGTATACACCATATGTAATTTTTTTTCTTGAGGTAAAAGAAGTCATCTTTATTAATTGAAAAATCAAACATCAAGGATTTAAGCCTCTAAGGTATATATTGGCCATAAAGCTGGTCTAGAACTCCTTACTCCAACAGCTAAGGCATGGGCTATTCCATTTGCAGCTCTTCTAAAATGATGCAAGCAAACATCATTTGCAAGCTATAAGACCTTACTCAAATACCCCTCTCTTGCTCTAGAGGTACTTAAATGAAAGGTGAGTGATTGATTTTTAGGAAGTTAAGATTCAAGGTTCAATTGCTCATAATTGAAATGGCTATTGTTTGAATAATTGATTTTTGATTTTTAAAAAGGAGTCGAGAGTCGCCATCCTAATTTATTTTAAAAGGAAAAAAAATTAAGGATGAACCCATTTGTGACTCCAATTTATTAATTTTTAATTAATTTACCTAAGGATAAAATCACTAGCCTTTGAATTAGGTTAAGCTTGGGAACTAGGTTATTGATTTTAAATAATCTAAATTTGGCTCCTAAGTTTGATTTTGACTTGAAAATTGATTTCATGGATGATTAGTATAAAATGACAATTAAAATCCATGAATATGATACAGTTATGAAATGCATGGAGAAATTAGAAGGCAAATAAAATAAACATCCATAAGCAAAAGAGAGTATTTCCTGTAATCCTTAAGGTATTAGCAAAATCGCATAATCACTCTTTTACTCTAAAATAATTAAATAGACTAATTATATTGATCCATTACAAAATAAACATTTACATTAAACACATGGGGGGAAATGGATTAATTGGAGATTTGGATTTAAATTCTAAACGTGCTTATGTGTCCTATCAAATAGGATCAAAATCCACGTAGTTCATTCTAAGGTTAAGTGGTGGGATTTAGAATTTAATCAAATTGCTTTGGTTTGATTTGATTTGGAGATTTTGGTGGGTGAGAGAAGATGTTGTACCTTCTCTTTCGTTGTGTACACAGGGTGGAGGGTTTTGCTAGATCAAGATTCTATTTTATTAGTTTTGGATGGTGGGAATCCTACTCAAGGAGAGTGGATTGGATGGGATTAATCCAAGGAGGATTAAATTGATTAATTAATTACTCAAGGAGAGTATTAATTGCTTGATTAACTAGTGGATTAATTAATTAAAATGATTAATTAATTAAGTGATCAACTAAAAGGATTAGTTAATTTGATTGATTAATTAATTAAATTAATTAATTAATTGATTAATTGATTAATTATTATTAGAATTAATTAAATTCAAGGACAATTTATTTAATTATAAAGGGCTACTCAAATAGAGTATGGAGATTAATTAGAGAAAGAAAAAGAAAGAGCAAGTGGATAACTAGTCAACAAATGCTCAAGGCATATGGAAATGGTGGATGGGATGGATATTTAGAGGTAAAGGTAGGTGGGGGTATTTTGTGAAGAAAAAATGTTAAAAAAATCAAAAGGATAGGGGTTTAAAAAAGGCTGAAAATGGGCTAAAAAGGGCAAAATTACAATTTTTGTGTGCAGAGAGGGAACTAGTGCCAATGGTATCACCGTGGCTCTAGGTAGTACCACTAGGGCCCTTGGCAAGTGTCTTGTAACAACACATACCTAAGATAGGAGTTTGGTGACAAATTGCTTTATTTTTGGGCTATTGTGATAAAGTATGCGGTTTTATGAATTTCATGTGTTATGTTATTTATGAGCAAGTGGTAAGTTAGACTAGTTTTAATATGTATAATATGAATTATGAATATGAAATAACTGATTTATGTGAAGTGCAAAAGTATAAAATAATTTATTGGACACAAAGTAAATTTTCATGCACAAAGCGATTTTTAAGCATAAAATAATTTTTATGAGCATTTTTAAAATATTTTAAATTAAATATTTTTGAGGGATTTTAATGAAAATAATATGCAAAATATTTTATTTTTAATACATTTAAATCAGCCCATAAATTAGATTAAAAATCCAACTCACTAAAAACCCAACTCACTAAAAGCCCAACACACCAAAACACTCCTAACCTAGCTCATTAATGGCAATCTTATAATTTCACACCCAAAATCCTAAAATTAACCTAATATTCAGCCCCCTTGCCTTATGGTAGCCTCCATTCCATTATTCATCATATTTTTTATAGAAATTTCTCTTAAAAAAAATTCTCTCTCAACCAAAATTCACAAGGTGCCTCTAAACCTTACGATTTTGTGATCTTCTTCATAAGTTTTCCTCCTTTCAAGCTACTATTTGATTTTTATGAAACTAACCATGAATAATCTATATGGGACTGTATATTTACTATTTTTCTTCCTATTAAATTTGGCCTAGGTTGAATTTTTGAAGAAGAAACTGATTTCCATCCGTAAACGTATCTCTTTCTTCGTAAATCCATCAAAGGTGAACCCTAAAACCTAAAAGTTGGAATTTTCATGCATATGTTCTTCAAGGGTGGTGACTTGTATGTTGTTGCATCCTAAACTAATTTTTGTTATGATTATATGAAAAATATTGGTTTAAATCATGTGTTTACATATTACTGTAATGATCGGAAAGTGTGAAAAGGAAGAAAATCCATAATTTCACAATGGTATGTGGTTCAGCCTACTTCTATGGCCTATATTTTCTATAAGATACATTTTAATAATTGTTGACATGTGTATATGAATGATACATGATTTAATTGCATGATGGTTGAAGGAGTAATTCTAGGAAACTCTAATAGTGATTCGGAACCTTAGTTGTCATGTTTGATTAATATGTGTACATGATTAAGTGGCATATGAATTAGGTTTTATGATATGTTAATAGTAAATTAATGATCTTAAATTGAATATGGAATTGATTGTATGAATCGATCAAAGGAGATAAGTGTTACTTTTCAAGGCTTTCTTGTTAAGTTGATGTATGTGGAAAGTATTAAGTGTGTCGAGTTGGAAGTTAAATTAAATTGACATTAAAATTATGATTTACTATGTTTAGCTTTAGAAAAGTCTTTGTATGAGTTATTATATGATTTCATATAAGCCTAAGAAGGCAAAGTGTGTAAGACTTAAAAGTCAACATGTTATGTACAAGTGAGAAGTGCGCTTCTAAATGCAACTCCAAGTATATGTGAATGATATATGTGCATAGGGTAGTTATGGGATAGGATAGCATGATTTTAAGCAAATGCTAAGTATTGAATTATAATGTTATGTTAGAGCTTAAGGATTGTTAGAAGTGTAAGGGCTACAGGCATTAGGAACTAAGGAACCATAAGGTGAGTAAACATTATGTTCATGTTACAAGTATAAGTTATCATGATATGTGAACCTTTGAGATTCTTAAAACCCAAGTTCTTTCTATTATCAATTGTAACTATATGATTTCTTTATTAAGCTTGGGTTGCCAAAGGACAATTGGTCCAAAACCATCATTGATTATTCAATGATAAAGAAAGAACCTTTATGATTGTTGCTTTACCTTATATTCTTTTTGGAACCACACTATTGTTTATCTTTTGTTCAATAAGCTAAACTTCTATTACTAATATTTTATATGTGATTGCATTCTTTAATGCCATTATTACAAGTGATTGCCATTAGCTCTAGCTATAGTACCTATGAATCCTTTTATGTAGAAATTCTCATGTTGATGCGAGAATTCATCAGAACTTGTGCATATGGTTTTAACATAATGGATAGGGGTAGAGTATCCACTTCAGCTAGAAAGGGTAGTTCTAGCCGTAGGGCCTGATTAGCTTTATGCTTATTAAGTGATAAGAGTTGGAATTTAGTTTGATGCCACCTCTCCTCTAAGTGTTCGAGTGAATATGGCAACAACCTTCACTCTCTAAGTGATAAGTGTGATTTCTACGAACATTGTTAAATTGCAAACTATGAACCATGAACTATGAATCATGAATTATGAATCATGAACTATGAGTTATGAGCTATGAGCCCTTTCTAAGGGATATGTGTTATTGTATAAGCTATATTGTTTACTCATTGAGATCATCTATCTCACCCCTTTTCTTGTGTGGTTTCTAGGTGAGCATTATGAGGAGGCAAGGTGATAGCTCAAGCAATCTACTTCACTTGGGGGATTTTCTTATCCAAGTTTATTGTTGTAATATGATATGAAAAGTCTCTTTTATATGCTTTAGGAGTTCTTGTTTGGGGAGTTTCTTTTTCAAACATTATTCTTTTGATGATTTATTTGGAGTCTTGTATATTCTTTTCTTATGAATTGTATTTAAAGTATTTTTAAACTATTCTTTCACAAATTAAGGTTTCCTTTTATTAATGGTCAAATTAAGTTAATGTGTGAGATTTTGGTATGTTCCTAGGCAATGTTTATATGTGCATGAGTGGGTTCTATGGGTGTGGGTGACCTTATGTCTCCTATGTTCTTAGACCGTCATATCTCCAAAATTGGGATGTGACATGCTGCTAGCATGACCAATGGCATCGTAGGGCCTCTAGTGGCTGCCATCATCATGACTGACGGTACCACCAAATATCTCGACTCTAGTTTTTTTTGGATATTGATGCTGGTTAGTGTCGAAAAATTAAGTGTTTGTGTAGTAATGTACTTGAAAGCCTATTTTTCTTTTGAGGTGTTGCCTATGATCCCCTACAAGGGGCCCTATAGTTGGACCACTATACTAGATATATGTAGCATATAAATTTAGCAAGTGTCAAGTTGCGGCTAGATATTAAAAGTGCAAAATTGAGGGTTTATAGCTACCCCTTATAAGAATCGTATTATCTGTAAGGCGATTTTAATGATAGTGAACCCAAAAGAATAGATGGTACAAGGAACGAAAGTGAAATCTAGGTCAGTGCTTGGATATATTTAGGTGAGAGACATGGTAAAAAAGAAGATTGAAAAAGGAGTCACAGGAAGGTTTAAGAAGTCATTCCTAAACATTTATAGTTGGAGAATGTGACTAACTTAGATAAGTAGATGGGAGAATGGACTATATGGATGTGATTGTCTCTGGATATTTATGGGTGAAAAATTGACTGATAAATGAAAGTGGGAAAAGGAACCAAAGGGATATCTAGGCTGGTTGCTAGATATTTTTAGATGAATTGATGGATATGGTTTCTTTAGATGAAAAGGCAAAAAAAGGAACTAGAGGGACATCTAGATTTGACATTTCTGGGTGAAGAATTTGGATGAATTTTGAATAAAAGGGGTGGAAAAAAGGAAGCAAAGGGATGTTACTATTTAGACATTTCTAGGTGGATGTGGTTGACTTTAAGGTAAACGAGGATGGAAAAGGGAACAAGATTGACGTCTAAGTGAGAATCTAGACATTTTTAGGTGGAGTGCATGATCAATTAAAAAATAAAAAAAGATGGAAAAAGAAAAATGGAGATGCCTAAATGATCATTTCTAGATATTTATGGGTAGATTGATTGATAAAGGAAGAAACTTCCAGTATCTTTTAGAGATTTTGTATGATTGGCATCATAATTACCTGTGAAAAGTTGATTATCATAGTCAGGTTTAGGTGAAAAGATGGTTACTATGGTTAGGATTGGGTGAAAGTTGATTACCATGGTCAAAATCACGTGAAAGAATGGCCAATTAGCTTAAAAGTATAGTCAAAATGACACCACAGTCATAATCAGATGAAAGATAATTGATTTCTTGGAGGAGACTTAGCTCTATGCATAGGTCATCTAAAAAGGGGACCTTGCCTTATACAAAGGTTGTTTAAAAAAAGGGACCTTGCTCTATGCAAGGGTTAACTGAAAAAGGCATTTTGCTCTGTGTAAAGGTTATCTTAAAATGGGACCTTGTTTTATACAAAGGTTGTATGAAAAAGGTTATGTGTTGATTAAAAGACATGAATCTTGAAAGCTATCTCGAGATTGTCTAAAAATGTGAATACTTTAATGACTTAAATATTTAGACCACTTAAAGGTTGATGTAAATGACCATGGCATTAAAGTGGGGATAATTATTTTGAAAGGTATTAGTCAGATTCAGAAAGGTGCCAATCAGCTTCAAGGAGGTACCATTTAGTTTTGGAAGGTGTAAAATTTTAAAGGATTTTGATCAGCTTTGTAAAGGCATTAGTCAGGTTAAAAAAGGTACTAGACAGTTTCAAAAAGATGCCGATCAGCTTGGAGGAGGAGAGGCCATTAACTTGGCTTATACATGATGGTGTATGACTACGAATGATTGCATATGCATGCATATTTGTGCATAGATGATGCATGTTTTAAGATTCATGGACATTTTGTTTAACTTATGTTTCATAGATCATGTAATGGATGATTGCATGGATGCAAGAGAGTGGATTCATGAGTTTGCTCTGTGATGTTATGAATATAATTTTTTATGTGATTTTTGCATCAATGGAGCCATATGTCAGCCACTACATGCATTTGTGGACTCAGAAACTCAAAAAGGTAGAGAGGATCAATTTAGGTTGATATTGCAGTGTAGCAATGATAACGTTATAAGGAGTATAAGGGTATTGCATTAGATTTTAAGATCCGATAGCCCATGTATCTTGTTTTAGTGCTACTAAGGAGGAGTTATATCCCACTTTTGAGGAGTTCAACACTATATTTGGCTGCCAGTTAGAGGCAACTTTAGTGGTGTTAGGGTTTAGAATTAGGCATTTTCATATTTTTTAGGAGTTTTTGGACTTGTCTCAGGATATTCCTAGCCAGATGACTATTAGCTGTTAGATGTTTTAGGACCTCAGTGACTCTAGGGATTGGAGGAGGCAGAGGCTCAGGATGAGGGTTTTAATTTTGTTTGATGGCTGAGTATCTATTTCCTGATTCTATTGGTTAGGGTTATGCTAAAATGGTGGGCTTAGTACTTCAAATAAAGTAGAGCTATATTATGACTAGGGCTATTTTGGCTAAGACATTGCTGACTCTAAATTGCAGTGCATAAGGTTTAAAGAGATGAACCATTTCTCTTGTTATTCTTCAAGGAAAGAAAAATCTAGATATTCCTACCTTTCTTTTTAGAGGTGTTTTACAGGTTTCTAATTTTGGATTGGATTAGTATATAGGTTAGGCTTACCATCTCAGGGTAGTGGTCTTCCAGTAAGAGGTGCTTATACTCCTTTTTAATACCACATGTGCCCTATCCTAGTTTGTCGAGACTCTGTGAAAGAGTGGATATGATGATTATTGGAGCTTACCTTGGAAAACATATTTTAGGCAATGCTAGTGGTACAAGATTAGATCTTTCATATAGGCCATAGATGTCAAGTGGTTTGCTTGTTGGGTTTGGCTTAGACTATTTTTTATCTGGGATGAGATCTCTAAGGCAGATAGGCTAGATTCATGATATATCCCCATTCTTACCCTTCTTAGTGTTTGTGTGGATCACAGCCCGTATTACTAGGACCATTAAATATGGTGAATTATCATGATGTAATAAGGCCTAAGATTTCCTTTTAGACTATAGAGAGATATGGTAGGCGGGTGATAAAGGTGGTTTGGCTAGTTGAGAGAAAATGTTAGGTTGCTCTGTTGAGAGAAATAGAGGTTAACACTATTGAGGGGGAGACAATATGAGTGATAATACAGATAGAGGGGATCACTAGGCCTATGGAGAAGACAAGGAAAACAACTAAGGTTTCAACACTATGGGCTACATTATTAATGTAGACTACAGTAGTGGTGACATAAGAGACTGTGACTATAGTAAAGAGACATGATGACACTACACTGGTAATTTAGAGAAGGACTATTATAGCTAGGGTAGAGAGGACTACAATTTTAGAGTACAGAGGAGGATTTTAGCTGTAGCAATAGGGAGCAATTTCCAAGCTACTACTATGTAGAGGAGGATATCTAAGAGCAATTTTGAAACTGTTAGTACTCAGAAGAGGATTTTTGATAATGCTATAGTGGGTCGTTATGGTTTTACTAGTATCTCTACTACTGTAATGGAGGGAGCTACAGAGACTAGAAGGAGGGATATGACCATTAAAGAGAATATGGTAAACTCTGATTCATACAAGAGCATAGGAGATGTATGCCCTAAGAGGAGGAGGAGGATTGGTTAGACCATGTCTTTAGACATGACACTTTTGCTTTTTATTTAGGATTTTTATTTTTATATACACTTGTAGGTTGATAGGACTACATGATACATGATAAGCTATAGCTGATATCGAAAGGCTATCCCTTTTGTCATGATAATTGATTGTACTTTGTAAAAACTAATCTTCTTTATATAAGACATCTTTTGTTTTACTCTAATTTTTCCTAAGTTGCCCTTTTAGGTTTTCAACTTAGCAATCTCTTTCTATTTTATTTTAGCATTCATTTTTTGCTTGAGCTACCCTTTTAAATTTTCTACTTAACAAGCTTGTTCTATTTTTGCCTAAATTGCCTTGTTAGGTTTTTAGCTTAGTAAGCATCTTTCATTGTTTTCTCTTTTTTTTTTCTTATTTTTTTTAGATAAAAGGAATTAAGTGAATGATGTATTAGGCATAGGGTAAATGAGAATGTGATGTTTTGTTATGTAAAATAAAGATATTTTTATATTATCATTTGGTTCGTGCCTGAGTCAGGTTGCCAATGTATCCGTTATATCATTTTTCTTTCATTTATTTTTTTTAGGAAGAATTAGGTCCATGTAGTTCTAATTACAATGCATTGAAGATAAAGAAACTAACTATAAACACTACCTTTAGACAAAGTATCTCTTTAGTTAGTCTAGATTGCAAGGATTAGAGAATTCATTCCCATCCACATCTATAAGGATGAAGCCTCCATTGGATAGAATCTCTCTTTTTTGAGCATGTATAGTTCAATCTAATTTCAATTGAACTTTCCTCTCAAATTATTAAACTAGAGATCCGATCTCTTTTAGGCCAAGATTTTCTTCTTCCAAACCTCTATCTTTCACCTTTTTGTTGAAGTACCTAGCTAGCCTTTGTTGGTAACCTCAATGGCATTTAGTTAGTTATGATATCCTCTGATCCACTTTGCTTTCATTCTTCGTAGCTTTTACTTGACAAGCTTCATATGTGTATAGGTCAAAATCTTATCTACTATAATGATTGGATTTATCACTACCATACAAAATAAAAGAAACCATGAGCCTTTTTGATTAATGTCTACCTGTTATGATATGTAAATGTAATGTATGTGATTTTTGATTTTTTCTCGATGATATAATTAATTGATTGTTTTGCCTTTTTCATTTTCATTTTTTATTTGATTTATTTTCTTTTCTGTTTTAGATATCCCATTCAAAGATGAATCAGAAGAAGTAGAGCAAAGTAGAAAGTTCAAACTTTTCATTAATAATAAAAGTTCCATCATTATAGGTTACATTAAATAATAAGCATGGAAGGCATAATATAAACTCTAAAAGGCAAGACTTGTCAGGCTCAAACTTAGAGAAAGATTCAATAGAAATAGACTCAAAAGACTCAGACTTAGACTTAGACTTAGATAACTCAAACTTGGATTTGGAGGTGTTGATGGGATGAGTTGATGACTCAGGCATAGTAAGGTCAACACTTTTCTCAAAGTACCAATTATTAGGTGGAGCTTGAGATGGTTAGATGAGCTTAATGGTTCAAAAGAGGATTGGTGGCAATATTAGGCTTTGCCTTAAGGGTAATGACATCCTCGTTATCAATGATGTCTTAAATTTTATGTCTTAGAGTCTTACATGCAAGACACTTGTGCCCCTACTTAGTGATAATCATAATGCTCATTAGCATTGTAGCCCTTAGGCAAGCAGTTTAGAGGAGCTTGTGGTTTTAGGGGCTTAACCAAATGAGCCTCTAGGCTTTTTTGTAAACAAAGCTGAGGGGCATGCCTAGCTAGGAGAATGTCCTCCTTATCTCTAACCTTATTAATTGGTGATAAGAGATAACATTTATCTCCCATACTCTTTGGGTGGTAGAGTTAGTGATGTTGGTGGTGGAATTATTGTTCTTGTAATACATCAAACTAGAGGATTCATCATTGATTTGTCCTAATTAGATCAAATCCTGGATCTTACTGGCAATACTAATGAGAGCTTTATAGCTAGGGAGGTACTATGTTCGCAAATAGATCTAATACTGAGGGAGGAGATTCTTGACAATGATGATAATTTGTTCTTCTTTAGAAGGATAGTTCATCATTTGGGCTACATTTGCCATCCACTTTATAAGGAACACAGTGAAGGATTTTCTTTGGCCTTGCTTTGTGGTCTCTAGGTATCGATGGGTGACATCCATCTCAATATTACAATGGTATTGTTTTAGAAATACGTTGCATATGTCATCCAAAGTTTTCTTATAGTTTTTTTTTTTGAGATTTAGTAGCCACTCAATAGTTGCTCCAGTCAAGGACTATTGGAATAACTGAGTAAGGAGCTCGTCATCCACTCTAAATGGTCTTATAGAACCTACATATATTTGGAGGTAATTTTTGAGGCATGTAATGCCATTGAACTTGTCCATGACAACATCTTTAATTTAGGTGGAACCCTTACATTTGAAAAAAGAGTTAGGGAATCAACATCTATCATGTTCTCATGTTTCTTAATGTTTTTGAGTGTTCACTTTATGGCCTCACATTTTCCATCAATTTCTTAGTGATGTGCCGAAATGCACACTAATAAACTGCAAGTGCACAGGTCGTTATCAAGTAATAAAGTAGTGAGTATATGAGTATCATCTCCACGAGGATAGTGTATAAGTACTAGCATAAACTTTGATTATTGTCTAGTTAATCAAGATGTAAATTGATTAAAATAAGCTAAATTAACTAAGCTAATAAAAGAAAACAAGTAAATGGTATTGATGGAAATAATCTAGGCAAAGCTAATCTAGATATAAATCTCCTTAGTTTCTCATGTACATCAAACAATGAATTGAATTGGACTCTCACTAAATTAGATAAAAACCTTTCTCAAGTGATTAAATCCCTAATTTCCTAAGTATTATAGGGGAATCTCTTCTCAACCTATAATCAAATAGGAGCAACATTAAGTTTAAGAGATTAACATCCAAAGAAGTTTTGTAGGTCTATCTCTAGCACCCCAATCAACTCTCTATTCCTATGAGTGATCTATCTATATCAGTGTATCTCTACTTATCCAATATAGAAACAATATCCAATCAACAAGCTAGCAATTGCTAATTAGAATAATAAGATTTATCATGAAAATAAAACAACCAAAGATGAATTGATTAAAGTTTAAATCCTTCAATCTATACAATCAAAACTGGGATTCATTACAAATATAATTAGTTCATATTAAAATTGAAGAACAAAGATGTAGAAAAATAAAAGAGGAAGAAATCTAAAACAGATCTTGAAGATGTTCTGTGAAATCTTCTCTTCAATCTTCGACATCCACTTGGATCTTGATCTTTGATTTGACTAAATCATCAATATCTCTAGCCTTTAAGGTTTTCCTATGACTCTAGGGCTTAGCCAACCCTCTTAAATCTCTATTTTTGCTTTGTGGCGGCTCTCTTTTAAAATGCTATCTGATATGATTTATATTGCCGAATTTTAACCTCCCACCACTGGAGCCACCACTAGGGTTCCAGTGGTGGCTATGATGACAAGGGCTCACGGGTGAAACCTCAGTGGTGGCTCCACCTGTGGGAGGCTACTGGATGTTTTTTTCCTAATTTTCTCTTATCACACGGGTGGAATCTCAGGTGGGATTTCAGTGGTGTCTGTCCCACGGGTGAAATCTAAGTGGTGGCTCCACCCGTGTCTGCCCATCTTTTTCCAAAAGTTTAGCATTTTGGCTTAGATCTTTCACCATTTTGAGTCACATTTGATTCATGGCATCATTTGGCACTGGATTAACTAAAAGAACTCTAGAAAAACACTAAACAAATAAATCAAACTCAATTCAAGGATAAAATATTATTAAAAACAAGGGGTAAAGTGTAGTCAATTAAGTGCTTATCACTTAGCCTTAGGAAAACTAGAAAAATCTCCATTTTTAAAAGGATTCATAGTGGGGGAGGAGGTGTGGCATTCAAGTCCAAAGTAAGAAAGATAGGAGTTTTGGGTGCCTTTCCCTTCTCAGTGAGATTGATAATGGGAAGAGTGAAAGTAGGAACATGGCTAGTATCAACTTAGGTGAAAGTGGGTTCAATATGAGTAGGAGGAAGAGTAGTGGTGGCACTAGTCATTTAATGGTGGTGGCATTAGTAATTTCCTTGACCTAATTAATGATGGACTAGCACTAGGTGTTATGGGCATTAGTGAAGTTAGCAAATTAGGCATTAAGAGCACTGGTGAAAGAGTCAGGTTAAGTTTTAAAAGTGGTGATGAGTGTGGTTTAGAAGATCTCCTCTTTCTTTTTGAGAAGGTTTTTAAAAAATATGTTTATAAATCAATAGGTCATCAATATCTTCAAAAGAAAAAGGAAAAGAAAGGGTAAGAGTTTACACTTAGAAAAGAAAAAAGAGGTGTAAGGATTTAATAATGTGTAGAGAAAAGGATTCCCTTTATTTGGTTTGTCACTGGGTTGAGAAAGCTAGTTAGTGGTGTTTTGAGGTGATAGAGTGGTGTTTTAAGGTGACAGACCACTGGTTTTAGTTTTTGTGGTGTTTAGGTTTTATTCTCAAGTTTTTATGTTATATATGTATGATAATGTCATGATGCATGTAGAAAAATGTTTCATGAATTTATGCATAAGGTCTTAATTATTATGGTACATGAAACCTAAGGTCAAAGGCTAAGGCAATTATATGTACAAGGGTGAAGGGTGGTTTAGTTAAGGGTCCCTATCCTGTTAGAGCATTAATATACTTAACCACACATGCGTCAAAGAGCCTCGTATGGATCAAATGGTATAGATTGCTCATTACACCATTTAAATTATTAGAGATGGAATGCTTTTGCTATCTCCTAATATACTCAAAGAAAGTTGTTGAGTGTAACAACCCACACCCATCCTAGGAGTTTTGTGACAAATTACTTTATTGGGAACTACTATGACAAAGTATGTGCTTTCATGAAAATTCATGTGCTATGTAATTGATGAGTATGTGGCATGGTAGATTAGTTCTAATATGCATAATATGAATTATGAATATGAAATATGTGAAGTGCAAAAGCATAAAATGATTTATTTCATACAAAGTGAATTTTCATGCACAAAGTGATTTTTAAGCATAAAATAATTTTTATGAGCATTTTTAAAATATTTTTAATTAAATATTTTGGGGGGTTATTAATGAAAATAGGAAGTAAAATATGTTATTTTTAATTATTTATAATCAACCTATAAATTAGATTAAAAGCCCAACTCACCATAAGCCTAACACACTAAAACACTCCTGACCTAGCTCATTAATGGTAAACTTGTAATTTTATGCCAAAACCCTAATTTTTAACTTAAAATTTGGCCACCCTAGTATATGGCATCCTCCATTATATTATTCATAATTGTTATAGAAAAATTCTCTCAAAAATTCTCTCTCAACTGAAATTCATAAGGTGCCTCCAAACTTTGCTATTTTGTGATCGTCTTCATAAGTTTTTCTCTTCTTTTAAGCTACTATTTGATTTTTACTAAAATATTCATGAGTAATCCATATGGGGATATGTACTTACTATGTTAAATTTGGCCTAGGTTATTTTTTTGAAGGAGAAACCAATTTTCAACCATAAACAACTCTTTCTTCGCAAATCCATCAAAGGTGAACCCTAAAACCTAAAAGTTTGAATTTTCATACATATGAATAAGGAGGGAAGGGGAGGCAATTTGTGTGATTTTGTGTTCTAAAATAATTTTTGTTATTTTTACATGAAAATTATTGGTTTAAATCATGCATTTACATATTATTGTAATGATCGGAAAGTGTGAAAATAAGAAAATCCATGATTTTTCCATAATATATGGTTTAGCATACCTTGGGATTTTGATTCCAAGGCCTATAGTTTTTGTATATACATTTTAATGATTTCTAGCATATGTATATGAATGATATATGATTTAATTGCATGTTAGTTGAAGGAGTAGCTCAAGGAAACACCTAGAGTGTTTCAACCTACCTAGGGTTTCCAAAACCCTAATTGTTATGATTGATTAATATGTGTACTTAATTAAGTGACATGTGAATTAGGTTTTATGATGTGTTATTAGTGAATTAATGATCCTAAATTGACTATGAGAATGATTATATGAATCGATCAAAGGAGATAAGTATGACTCTTTCAAGGCTTACTTGTTAAGTTGATGTATAAGGAAAGTATTAAGTGTGCCAAGTTGGAAGCTAAAATTGAATTGATATTAAGATTATGATTTATTGTGTTTAGCTTTAGAAAAGCCTTGGTATGAATTATTATATGATTTCATGTGAGCCTAAGAAGGTAAAGTATGCAAGACTTAAAAGTCAACATGTTATGTACAAGTGATGAGTTCACTTCTAAGTGCAACTCCAAGTATACGTGAATGATATATGTGTAAGGGGTAGTTATGGAATAAGATAGCATAATGTTAACAAATGTTAAGTATTGAATTATAATGTTATGTTAGAGCTTGAGGATTGTTAGAGGTGCAAGGGCTATAAGCATTCGGAGCTAAGGAACCACAAGGTGGGTAAATATTATGTTTATGTTACAAGTACAAGTTATCATAATATGTGCACCTTTGAGATTCTTAAAACCCAAGCTCTTTTCTATTTTCAATTATAATTATATGAATTTTTTGTTAAGCTTGGATTGTCAAAGGACAATTGGTCTGAAACTATTATTGATCATTCATTGACAAGAAAAAACCTTTGTGAATGTTGCCTTACTTTACAGTCTTTCTGGAACCACACTATTGTTTATCTTTTGTTCAATAAGCTAAACTTCTATTACCACCATTTTACATGTGATTTTATTCTTCAATGCTATTGTTACCTCTCTTTTATGTTATGAATGGACAAGGTAGCAGCCTTCACTTTATATTTATGTTACGAGTGGACAAGGCAGTAGCTTTCACTCTATATTTATGTTATACGTGGACAAGGCAGTAGCCTTTACTCTATATTTATGATGCGAACAGACAAAGCAGTAGCCTTCACTCTATATTTTTGTTATGAGCGGACAAGGCAATAACCTTCACTCTATATGATACAAGTTATAAATTTGATATCTGCGAACCTTATTAAATTGCAAACTATGAACCATGATCCATGAATCCTTCTAAGGGATATGTGTTATTATATAAGTTGTATTGTTTACTCATTAAGATCATCTATCTCACCCATTTTCCTTGTGTGGTTTTAGGTGAGCATTATGAGGAGGCAAGGTAATAGCTCAAGTAGTCTACTCCGCTTGGGAGCTTTCCTTGCCTATGTCATTTTACATACTATGATATGGAGAGTCATTATTAGATGCTCTGGGAGATTTATTTTTGGAACATTATGCTTCAATGATAAATTTGGAGTTTTAATTATTCTTTTCTTAAAGATTATATTTAAAGTACTTTTAAACTATTCTTCCGCTAGTTAAAGATTACCTTTATTATTGGTCATTCAAGTTAATGCATGAGATTTTGGTACGATCCTAGGTAGTTTTTCTATGTGCATGACTAGGTTCTATATGCATGGGTGACCTTATATCTCTCCATATTCTAGGACTGTCATATCTCCAAAATTGGGATGTGACATCGAGCCAATGCTACTCATCATCTAAAAATTTTCCTAAAAACTAAGGTTAGGCAAAGTGCATTTATTATTCAAATTGATGCATGAAAATCAAATTACATTTAAGTGAGGCCAAAGGAGATTATTTTGGAAAAAATCTCAACCAAATAGTACTCCTATTATTTGCTTTCTTTTTATGAAAAAGGGTGGCAACTATTCCCCACTAGAGTCCCCAACTATGAGAACTTGCTTGAACACTGCTCTGTTGCTCAAGAGGTGCCTTAAGGAATGGCAAGTAATATTTAAGGGGGGGGAAGGTTTGAGGTTTGAATATCACAATTAGAACGGCTATCTTTCAGAAAATTGATTTTTGATGGATACAAGAGTCCCCACCCTAATTTTTTTTTAAATGAAAAAAATTAAGGAAAAACTTATTTGTGACTCCCATTCATTAATTTTTAATTAATTTATCTAATGATAAAATCACTAGTCTTTGAACCAAGTTGAATTTGGGGACTAGATTTTTGGTTTTAAATAATCTAAATTTGACTCTTAAGTTTAATTTTGACTTGAAAATTCATTTCATGGATGAAAAGTATAAAATAACAATTAAAATGCATGAACATAATATAATTATAAAATGCACGGAGTAATTAAAAGAAAATAAAATAAAAATCCATAAGCAAAAGAGAGTATTTCATCTAACTCTTAAGGATACTAATGAAATCATATTATCACTCTTTTACTCCAAAATAATTAAATAGACTAGTTATAATGATCCATTACAAAATAAATATTTACATTAAGCATATGAGGAAAAAGGATTAATTAGAGATTTGGATTTGAGGTTTGGACTTAAACTCTAAATGTCCCTACGTACTTCATCGAATGGGCATCAAAATCCACGTAGTTTATTCCATGGTTAAGTGATGAGGCTTAGGATTTAATCATATTGGTTTGGTTTGATTTGATTTGGAGATTTTGGTAGGTGAGAGTAGATGTTATACCTTCTCTTTCAGTGTGCATATGGGGTGAAGGATTTTGCCAGATCGAAATATCATTTTATCTATGTTAGGTGGTAGGAATCCTACTCAAGTAGAGTGGACTGGATGAGATTAATCCAAGGAGGATTAAATTGATAGATTAATTACTCAAGAAGAGTATTAATCACCTAATTAGCTAGTGGATTAATTGAATAAAATTAATTAAGTGATGGACTAAAAGAATTAGTTAATTTGATTGATTAATTAATTAAACTGATTAATTAATTAATTGATATAAGATCTTGGTTGAGTACTGGTCCAATCCATTAAGAGGCAATTGAAATGCTAATTTGAGTTTAAACTCACGTTGGAGCTCTCGAGTTTAGATAGGTTGATTTTGAAAATGATTTAGGAGTCACCACCTTAATTTTATTTATTTAGAAAAATATTAACGAAAAATTCAAAATTGACTCTAATTCATTCATCTTTAATTAATTTACCCAAACATAAAATCACTAGTCTTCAAAATCCAAGAGTATTTGGGGACCAGGTTTTTGGTTTTAAATAATCCAAATTTGGCTTCTAAGTTTAATTTGCCTTAAAAAGTTGATTTCATGAATGATAATTATAAGATAATATTTAAAATGCATGATAATGGCCTAATTATGAATGCATGAAGAAAATTAAAGAACAAATAAAGTAAACATCCATAAGCTAAAGAGAGTGTTCCCACTAGTCCTTATGGATTTTAGGGAAACCACATAATCGCTCCTTAACTTTAAGATAATTAAATTAATTAATTACATAAATTAAATGATAAGATGCTTTTTTTAAGCCCTTATGGGTTATACAAAGAGCACAAATTCCCTTACAAAAAACATTGAAGTAAAAGGGGAGAGAGATTAATTTGGACTTAGATTTGAGGTTTGGATTTAGATTTCAAACGTGCCTATGTACCCCATTAAATGGGGATTAAAATCCACATAGTTCTTTCCACAATTAAGTGGAGGGATTTAAGGATTGATCAAAATAATTTTGTTTGTGAATTTTGAGGGTGAGAAGAAAAGGTTGTACCTCCTTTTGTGGCCGGCAGAGGATTTTATCGGACCAAAATTCCTTTTTATATTGCCTGAAAGTAGGGGTCCTACTCAAAGGGAGTGGATGGGAATGAGGTATCATATTAATTAATGAATTAAAATGATTAATTAATTAATTAATCAAATGGATTTGTAGATTGGTTAATTAATTAAAAAAATTAATTAATTTGACGGATTGATCAGAAAAGTAGTTAATTAATTAATTTGATTGTAGATAGATTAATTAATTAATTAAAAAGATTAATCAATTAATTTGATTGTAGATGGATAAATTAATTAATTAAAATGATTAATTAATTAAGAAAATGATTGATTGGAGGAGAGAGAGAATAAGAACTATGGATAGATGTCATCACAACCTCTTGGGGTAAAAGAAAATGATGGAAATGGAAGCCTATTTATAGGCAAATGGAGGTGGAGATATTTTGGGAATGGAAAAGTAAAAAGACTAGAAGGGTATAGGTTGAAAAATTATAGAAATTCAGTTAAAGGTGCAAAAATGTCATTTTGAAAGGTAGAAGGGGCACTAGCCACTAGAGAGCTCGGCAGTGCCATTGGGCTTATGGGAATTGTAGCAAGCTCTCTCGCAGTAGATCATATGGTCCAGCTTGTCTAGTTTTTTTTGGCATCTCAAGTTAGTTTTGAGGTTTTCTGAATTTTGAAAAATTCTTAATAAGTTTTAGTGGATCTAAAATTAATTATCAAAAAGTTTAGAAGTCAGTTTCGAGAGAAATTTGATCATTTTGGGAAAATGTTGTCTGGTACAAAAATTTTGGTCAAGATCAGAAAGGTGTTAGTGTCTAAAAACTAAATACCTTATAGTATTATGCCTTAAAGTCCATTTTTTGCTCTGGGAGCACTACTCCCTTGACCCCTACCCATTAACCAACTAGCGGGGCCACCGTTCTGACTATGCGTAGCGCACTGAATTTAGTAGGTTCACAACTCATTAATTATGATTAGAATTAATTAAATTCAAGGGGAATTTAATTAATTATAAAAGGCTACTCAAATAGATTGTGGAGATTAATTAGGGAGAAAGAAAAAGAGCAAGTGGATAATTAGTCAACAAATGCTCAAGATGTGTGGAAAATGATGGATGGGATGGGGTATTTATAGGCAAAGATAGGTGAGGTATTTTGGGAAGAAAAATTTGAAAAGATAAAAAAGATAGGGTAAAAAGAGGCTGAAATGGGCTAAAAAGGCAAAATTAGAATTTTTTTTATGCAAAGGGGGAACTAGTGTAGGTGGTACCCCTAGGGCTCTAGTGTAATGCCCAACATTCCATATAATTTTTACATGTCAATTGTATAATTTTTGCATAGTGTTTTGGTAATTTTTACACTACATTCTAATAATTTCTACTCTATAGACTATGTAATTTCTGCACTATTTGTATCATTGGTACACTATACCTGTGTATTTAATTATACTGTGATAATACTGCACTGTTTGCAATTTAAATGCTATTGTGTTATTTTTACACTATTTGAAATTATACTGCATTGTGTCTTATTATACTATGAAAATCCTACACTGTGTCTAATAATTATTTTCACTGTGCCTAAGTGTGATTAAGTGGTTAAGAGTAATTAGTGATGTGTAATGGTGACTAAGTACATAGCCAAAAATGTGTACATGTGACTATTGACATTTTGAGTAAATGGTGTAACATTTTAGTGTTTGATAATGGTCTAGCCATAATAGATAAAAGCCACCAACTTTTTAACTATTGTCCTTAAAAATTGAAAATCTCTTTACCTAAATTGCTATAGCACATAAAATGACCATAAGGCCTAAACCTAAAACTCTTTTCTTTTATTTCATTAAGAGCAATTTTGGACTTTTACAAGAAAACCCTAAAACTCCACCTACCATATATAAACATCCTTATCTCCATCTTCCTCTTCATTTTTCTACCAGCAAAGAAAATCAAACACTCACACAGATCACCATATTCGGCCACCATGGAGGAATTAGATTAGAAGGAGGGGAATTTTAAAGGTAATTTCTTCACATAATCTCCTTCATTTGAGCTCTGTAGCTTAAATCTTTAATCCATTTCTTGATTTGAAGAGTTTTCTTTTCATTTTCTCCTCCATTAAGGTTTGGCCATCTCTTTCTTTTGGAGAAGGGAAGAACTCCTAGGTATAAGCTTCATAAAACTCCTTCCTTTCATGATGCTAAGTTGGATTCTTGAATCATTTTTCAATTAGAATGCATTTTCCTCCATTTTCCCTCCATTTGTAATTCGGCCAAGCATGGGTTTTTGATTTCATGTTCTATAATTTATGATACATGTATATTTGCGATGCTTCACATGTTAATTGAATGGTTATTGGTTAAAGAGTCAATTTGTGTAATTGAAGAACAAAGATAGATCTTCACTTAAAGGATAGGTTCAGCCAAGGATGGGTTCCCAAACCCTGAGCTTATTATTCATGGTGCATATGAAATTATGTTGCTTGATGTGTCAATTGCAAGATTCAATTATCAATTTGAGGAATTAATTGAAGTAGAGTGGTTTTCCCTGATGTGTAGGTTTGGTCCATCTAGGGTTTGGACTTCAAGTGTTCATTTGTTTCAATTGACCCTTGACTTATCCTTAATTAGTAACTAGTTGAAGATTTGTATGGTTAATTTTTTGATAAATGCATGAGATTAGGTTTTTCCCAATTTAAGTGGTTATGCCATGTATAAATTTGTAAGTTTGTGCATGATAATTCAAATTGATTGTTTAATTATGCAATTGGATAATTTAATTGCATAAATTAAAGTTCAATTTGATTAAGTGAAGTATAATTGAGAGTTTTCCCCAAATTGTATGATTATGCCAAGTATGAACTTTTAAATTAGGGATTGATAATTCAAATTATGTAATTATGTAATTGAATGGTTTAATTATATGAATTGAGCTTCAATTCGATTAATTGAAATGTAATTGAATGTTTCCCTAATTTAGGAATTTTGACCAAGTATGACTATATGATTTTATGTCTGATTATTCAAATTGATGGTTTAATTATGCAATTGAATGATTTAATTTCATGATTTGTTATTTAATTTAGTCAATTGATGATCAAATGAATGTTTTCCTCAAAACACCCCATTTGACCAAGATAGGGTTTTCAAACCTTTGATGTTCAATTCCAATTGCATGTCTAATTGAACTTTCCCATACTTGAATTGAATGATTTAAGGCTAACTGGAGAATTAATTGCAAAAATTGTGTTTTCCCTAATTTCCATGATTCAGCCACTTAGTGTTTCTTGAACTAATTAGAATTAACTTCAATTGAATGCCTAATTGTACTTGTATGTGAACCAATTTGATGATTGTAATATCAATTTGAAGTTTCATTAATGAATCAATAATTTTCTCCAAATTGAACTTAATCAATTAGGATTTCATGAGTTATGCTTTATGAATTGCAATTAATGATGTGATTAAGTGTAATTATGTGTGTATAATATGTGAAATGTTAAATTGTTGAAATCAATTGAATGCAATGAGTAATGAGTACTTAGGCCATTCAAACATAGTGAAAGTGGGAGACTTAGTGCTCCATCAATGAAAATGAACATGTGTTTAAGTCAATCTCAATGATATGACTCAATGTGATCAATGATTGATATGTTTTGTGTAACTTGTTAGTATACTAGAGTTACGCCAGATTAGGCTAAGTGTAACAACCCATACTCATCCTAGGAGTTTCGTGATAACTTATTTGAATTTGGAGCTATTATGAAAAAATATGTGCTTTTATGAAAATTCATATGTTATGTGATTGATGAGTATGTGGTATGTTAGATTAGTTCTAATATGCATAATATGAATTATTAATGTGAAATAAGTGATTTATGTGAATTGCATATGCATAAATTAATTTATTGCACATAAAGTGAATTTTCATACACAAAATGATTTTTAAGCATAAAATAATTTTTATGAGTATTTTTAAAATATTTTTAAATAAATATTTTTGGGGGGATTTTAATGAAAATAATAAGAAAAATATTTTATTTTTAATTATTTACAAATAGCCCATAAATAAAATTAAAATGCCTAACACACCAAAACACTCCTAACCTAGCTCATTGATGACAAACTTGTAATTTTGCACCATAACCCTAATTCTAACATAATATTTGGCCTCTCCATCCTTTTGGCAGCTTGCATTCTATTTTCCATTAGATTTTTTACATAAAAATTCTCTCAAAAACTCTCTCAACCAAAATTCACTAGGTGGCTTCAAACATTATGAATTTGTGATCGTCTTCGTAAGTTTTTCTCTTCTTTCAATCTGCTATTTGATTTTTATGAAACTAACCATGAGAAATTCATATAGAGCTGTATATTTACTATTTTTATTGACGTTTAATTTGGCCTAGGTGTTTTATTTGAAGGAGAAACCAATTTTCAACCGTAAACACAATTCTTTCTTCGCAAATCCACCAAAGGTGAACCCTAAAACCTAAAGTTAGAATTTCCATGCATATACTCATAGGGGGGTTATAGATTCCCACATATTTGTGTTTTAAAATGATTTTGTTATATTTAGATGAAAAATATATGTTTAAATCATGTTTTTGCATATTATTGTAATGATTGGAAAGTGCGAAAAGCAAGAAAATCCATAGTTTTCATGGTATACGTGCATTTGGCCTATAGTGGTATTTTGATCCCAAAGTCTATAATATTTTTAATATATATTTTAATGATTGTTGGCATGTTTATATGAATAATACATAATCTAATTGCATGTTAGTTGAAGGAGTAACTCTAGACAAAGCCTTGAGAGGTTCAGCCTATACTAAGGTTTCTAAACCCTAACTACCTTGTTTGATTGATATGTGTATATGATTAAGTGACATGTGAATTAGGTCTTATGCTGTGTTAATTATGAATTAATGACCTTAAATTGACTATGAGATTGATTGTATAAATTGGTCAAAAGAGATAAGCATGACACTTTTAAGGTTACTTGTTAAGTTGATATATATGGAAAGTGTTAAGTGTACCAAGTTGGATGTTAAATTGAATTGATATGAAGATCATCATATATTGCATTTAGCTATAGAAAAGTGTTGGTATGATTTATTATGTGTTTTCATATGAACCTAAGAAGGCTAAGTGTGCAAGACTAAAAAGTCAACATGATATGTATAAGTGATGAATGTACTTCTAAGTGCAACTCCAAGTATATGTGAATGTTATATGCGCATGAGGTAGTTATGGGATAGGATAGCATAATGTTAAGAAAATGCTAAGTATTGAATTATAATGTATGTTAGAGCTTGAAGATTTAGAAATTCAAGTGCTACAAGCACTGGGAGCTAAGGAACCACATGGTGAGTAAACATTATGTTATTGTTATAAGTACATGCTATCATGATATGTGAACCTCTAAAATTCTTAAAACCCAAGTATTCTTCTATTTTCAATTACAACTATATGATTTCTATGTTAAGCTTGGGTTGCCAAAGGACAATTAGTCCAAAGCCATTTTTTTTGTTATTCAATGATAATAAAGAACCTTTGTGATTGCTGCCCTAACTTATATTCTTTCTAGAACCACACTGTTATTTATCTTTTATTCAATAAGTTAAGCATCTATTGTTATTATGTTACATGTGATTGCATTCTTTAATGCTATTATTATAAGTGATTGCCACTAGCTCTAGCTATAGTACCTATAAACCCTTTTATGTAGAAATCCTCATGTCGATGCTGGTAATTATCATAACCTGTGCACATAGTCTTAACTCGATGGATAGGGGTAGTGTATCCACCTTAGCTAGAAAGGGTGATTCTAGCCATGGAGGCTGATCGGTTTCATACTTTTCTATGTGATAGGAGATGGAATTTGGATTGATGCCACCTCTCTTTTATGTGTTTGAGTGAATATGGCAATAGCCCTTACTCTCTACGTGTTATGTGTGATTTTTGCGAACATTGCTAAATTGTAAACTATGAACCATGAACTATGAATCATGAATTATGAATCATGAACTATGAGTTATAAGCTATGAGCACTTCTAAGGGATATGTGTTATTGTATAAGCTATATTTTTACTCATTGAGATCATCTATCTCACCCTTTTTCTTATGTGGTTTCCAGGTGAGCATTATAAGGAGGCAAGGTGATAGCTCAAGCAATTTACTCCGCTTGGGAAACTTCCTTGTCCGAGTTTATTTTTATATTATGATATGCAAGAATTGTCTTAGATGGCTTATGGAGTTCTTGTTTGGGAGTTTATTTTGTGACAATATTTATTTTACAATCTATTGGAGTTTAGAATTAATCTTTTCTTATAGATTGTATTCTAAGTTTATTAAACTATTCTTCTACTAGTTAAAGATTTCCTTTATTATTGGATATTTAAGTTGAAGCATTAGGTTTTGGTATAATCCTAGGCAGTGTTTATATGTGCATGAGTGGATTCTATAGGCATAGGTAACCTTATGTCTCCCTATATTCTAGGACCATCATATCACTAAAATTGGGATGTGACAAAGTTGGTATTAGAGTTGTTGTTTTAATCTAGTTTAGACTTGTCTATTTATTGGGTTGATTAAGTATAGTCCTAAAGCATAAGAATTTCTTATCATGTCACTTGTAGTCTATTGCTAGTATAATTTTGTAAAATCCTAATAAGCTATAGTAGTCCTTGTTATTGGTTGCATGCCTTATGATTCTTTTATTAGATGACTAAGAAGAGTACCCTTGCTAGAGGAACCTGACCTAGAACACCTCACATATCGTGCAAGTGGAACTAGTGAGAGATGTTTAAGAAAGTCATGCCTGTGATCCACCTTAAGAGAGAGAAGACTCCTGACGAGGAGGATCTTATGGAGTGTCTAGGTTACAACCAGATTCAATGTAAGATGCAGAGGTTCGAAAGAGACTGCTTGGACCTTATGAAAGAAAATCAATGCCTTAGGTCCCTAATATATGCTTTGAGAGAGGACGTGGAGTAGATTAAGACCAGAAGTTTTGAATAGATGGGAGACTATGCACTCGATGTTTGCCCTGATGAGGGAAACAACTGAGACTCGAGCTGGAAGTTGGTAACTAATGGCCTAGTGGCATAGGACTTATATTATAGAAATGATATTATATGACTACTTTGCTATTTGGCTTAGGTTTGATTTTCTATTACCTATGGAATGATTGACTTTTATATGATAGGAGAGTTCATTATGCTATAAGTTATGTGTTACATGATTATGATACATGATAAATCCCATGATATGTGATATATATGATACGTGTCCTGCGATGTGATATTATATGATGTGTGCTCATATTAAATGCATGGTAAGTATGATAATATGATAGAGCGGTTAAGTGGGTTAGAAGGGAGTTAGCACTAAATTCCTTATCATTATAGTAGAATGTCTCCCAAGAAAAAGGTCCGAACAGCTACTCAATCTATTAGGGCTAATAAGAATGCGATATTATAGACCACTTAAGATATATTTGATAGATTCTGGTGCTATGCATTCATTTGTGTCTACATGTTTTGCTAAGAATCTAGGTAGAAATAAGGAGTTAATGAATGAACCCCTAGTAGCGTTGACTCCTTTAGGAAAGGTAATGGAAGTAAAGTGTGTGTTTAAGGACTATGGGGTAGACATTAATGGGCAAAAACTTCCAGTGGAGTTGTTGGAACTTGATATGCTAGAATTTGATGTAATCTTCAGAATGCATTGGCTATATGAGCATAGAGCTCATATTGATTATGGAGAGAAGCAAGTAGAATTTCAAACCAAGGATGGAGAGAAATTTGTGTATCAAGGAGATAGGAATGAGAAGCCTCTAAGTTTAATATAAGCCTTAAGAGCTAGAAGGCTATTGAGAAAAGGGTGTCAAGCATATTTAGTTCACATAGTCGATACTAACAAAGAGGCTACTATTTGAGGCAAGAGCATACTAGTGGTGGATGAATTTATGGATGTTTTTCTAGAAGATCTACCTAGAATACCACTAGATTGTGAGATCTACTTTCATGGACTTGATGAACAGAGTATTCAGGCCATTTCTTAACAAGAGTATGATCATTTCCATTGATGACATTCTAATTTACTCTAAGAACAAAGAGGAACATGAAGAGGATTTAAGGATCATGTTACAGACATTGTGAGACCACCAACTTTACGTGAAGTTATCTAAGTGTGAGTTTTGGATGGAATCCATTGATTTTCTTAGGCATGTAGTAAGTAAAGAAGGAATTCAAGTTGATCCTAAAAAAGTGGAAGCAATAGCCAATTGGTCATGACCCACAATGATTTTGAAAGTTCAGAGTTTCTTAGGTATGGCGGGTTATTATTGTAGATTTGCACAGGACTTCTCTAAGATAGCATCACTATTGACCAAGTTGACTAGAAAATAAGTTAAGTTTAATTGGCAGAAGTCTTGTGAAGGGAGTTTCCAAAAGCTTAAGAAGTGCTCGATATTAGCTCTGGTTTTGGCTTTACCCGAAGGTGAGGATAGGTTTACAATCTACTACGATGCCTCAAGAATAGGACTTAGATGCGTCTTGATGCAAAATGGTAAAGTCATCACCTATGCATCATGATAACTTAAGAAGCATAAAGTGAATTACCCTACTCACGATTTAGAATTAGCTGCAGTCATATTCACTCTAAAGATCTGGAGACACTATATGTATGGAACAAGGTGCGATATTTATATCGATTATAAGAGTCTTTAGTACATCTTGAGCCAAAGAGACCACAACCTGAGGTAGAGGAGATGGGTTGAACTGCTAAAGGACTATGATTGCTAGATTCTCTACCATCTTGGAAAGGCTAATGTTATGGCGGATGCTTTGAGTTGGAAATCAATGGGAAGCCTAGCCCATGTGACCATGCACAAGAGGCTGATCATGAAGGAGTTAAGAGGATTCTTTAGTCAGGGCTTGAGGCTGGAGATTGGAGAATCACTAGGTCTTATGGCCTATTTCTAAGTTAAGTTAAAGTTAGTGGAGGAGATAAAGACTTTAAAAGATAAGGACCCATACTTAGTTTAGTTAAAGGATGAGACTAAGAAAGGGAAGGCCCTAGATTCAAAGTGGTCAATGAAATTCTAAAGTGTGGTAAGAGAGTATATGTATCTAATATGAATGGGCTAAGGGAGAAAATATTGAAGGAAGCACATCAGACACCTTACTGTGCTCATCCTAGAACTACCAAGATTTATAACAATGTGAGAGCTAATTATTAGTGGCCTAGACTAAAGAAGGATTGTGGCTAAGTTTGTGGCATCATGCTTAACTTGGCAACAAGTCATGTATGAGCATCAATGACCCTCAGGACTACTACAAGAGATTAAGCTACTTGAGTGGAGGTGGGAGCATATCACAATGGACTTCATAGTTGATTTATCTAGAACCTCCAAAGGATATGACTCTATATAGGTTATAGTGGACCGACTAACAAAATTTGCCCATTTTTTAGAAGTTAAGACCATGTACTTTATAGCCTAGCATGCATAATTATACATAGATGAGATCATGAAATTGCATGGAGTACTGATTTCTATAATCTCTAACCGAGGCACTCAGTTTACCTTGAGGTTCTGGCAGAAGTTACAAGAAGCGTTGGGAACACAATTGGACTTCAGTATTGTGTTTCACCCTCAAACGGATGGATGGTCTAAAAGGATAATTCAGACACTTGAGGACATGTTAAGAATGCGTGTCCTTGATTTCAGTGGTAGCTGGGATAAGTACCTACCCCTGATTGAGTTGGCCTATAACAACAGTTATCATTTGTTAATCGGCATGGCACCATACGAAGCCTTGTGTGGAAGGAAATTTCATTCTTAAGTCTGTTGGGTTGAGTCTAGAGACAAATACATAGAGATGCTAGAATTGCTCAAAAAGACTACCGAGAAGGTACCATTGATATAAGATCGACTGAAATGGCCTTCAATCGATAAAAGAGCTATGCATATTCTAAGAAAAAGGACATGTATTTTTCCATGAGAGATCAGGTGTTCTTGAAGGTTTCTCCAATGAAAGGTGTCATGAGGTTTGGCAAAAAAGAAAAGTTGTCACCCCATTTCATCAGTTCTTTTGAGATCTTAGATAAAGTTGGGGAAGTGTCTTATAGATTTGCCTTGCCCCCAACCATGGCATATGTGTACTAGGTATTTCACATCTCTATGTTAAGGAAATGTGTATTGGATCCGTCCCATATGTTATCACCTATAGACATTATAATAGTTGAGCAACTATCTTATGAAAATTTACCAATAGCCATACTAGATTGGTAAGTAAAAAGGTTGAGAAACAAGGAGATACCTATGATCAAGCTACAATAGAGAAATCATGGAATAGATGAGTGTACTTGGGTAGCTGAGGAAGGGATACGGTAGAAGCACCCCAACTTTTCAAGAATGTATGAGTAAGTATCTAAATTTGAGGATGAATTCCTTTTGGGTGGGGGGAATGTAACAACCCACACCCACCCTAGGAGTTTTGATACAACTTACTTGAATTTAGAGCTATTATGACAAAATGTGTGCTTTTATGAAAATTCATGTGTTATGTGAATAATGAGTATATGACATGTTAGATTAGTTCTAATATGCATAATATGAATTATTAATATGAAATAAAGGATTTATATGAAGTGCATATGCATAAATTAATTTATTGCACATAAAGTGAATTTTCATGCACAAAGCGATTTTTAAGCATAAAATAATTTTTGTGAGTACTTTTAAAATATTTTTAAATAAATATTTTTGGGGTATTTTAATGAAAATAATAAAAAAAATATTTTATTTTTAATTATTTATAAACAGCCCATAAATAAAATTAAAAGGCCCAACTCACCAAAGCCCAACATACCAAAACACTCATAACATAACTCATTAATGACAAACTTGTAATTTTGCACCATAACCCTAATTCTAACCTAATATTCGGCCTTCCCATCCTTTTGGCAGCCTCCATTCTATATTCTATTAGATTTTTTATAGAAAAATTCTCTCAAAAAATTCTCTCAACCTAAATTTACAAGGTACTTTCAAACCTTGCGAATTTGTGATCGTCTTTGTAAGTTTTTATCTTCTTTCAATCTACTATTTCATTTTTATGAAACTAACCATGAGAAATCCATATAAGGCTGTATATTTACTACTTTTGTTGATGTTTAATTCAGCCTAGGTTTTCTATTTGAAGGAGAAACTAATTTTCAACCATAAACACAACTCTTTCTTCGCAAATCCACCAAAGGTGAACCCTAAAACCTAAAGTTGGAATTTTCATGCATATACTCATAGGGGGGTGCTAATTCCTACATATTTATGTTCTAAAATATATATATATTTTTTTATGTTTAGATGAAAAATATTGATTTAAATGATGCTTTTGCATATTACTGTAATAATCAAAAAGTAAGAAAAGTAAGAAAATCCATAATTTCCATGGTATGTGTGCATTCAGCCTACGGTGGGATTTTGATTCCAATGTCTATAATTTTTGTAGTATATATTTTAATGATTGTTAATATGTATATATGAATGATGCATGATTTAATTACATGTTGGTTGAAGAAGAAACTCTAGACAAAGCCTAGAGAGGTTCAGCATGTACTAGGGTTTCCAAACCCTAACTACTATGTTTGATTGATATATGTACCATGTTTAAGTGACATGTGAATTAGAAATTATGATGTGTTAATTGGAAATTAATGACCTTAAATCAAATATAAAATTGATTATATAAATTGGTCAAAAAAGATAAGCATGACACTTTTAAGGTTACTTGTTAAGTTGATATATATGGAAAGTGTTAAGTGTACCAAGTTAGATGTTAAATTGAATTGATATTAAGATCATGATATATTGTGTTTGGCTATAGAAAAGTCTTGGTATTAGTTATTATGTGTTTTCATGTGAGCCTAAGAAGGTTAAGTGTGCAAGACTAAAAAGTCAACATGATATGTGTAAGTGATAAGTGCACTTCTAAGTGCAACTCCAAGTATATATGAATGTTATATGTGCATGGGATAGTTGTAGGATAGGGTAGCATGATGTTAAGCATATGCTAAGTATTGAATTGTAATGTATAGTAGAGCTTAAGGATTATTAGAAGTTCAAGGGCTACAAGCACTAGGAGCTAAGGAACCACAATTTGAGTAAACATTATGTTCTTGTTACAAGTACAAGCTATCATGATATGTGAGTCTCTGAAATTCTTGAAACCCAAGTTCTTTTCTATTTTCAATTACAACTATATGATTTCTTTGTTAAGCTTGTGTTGCAAAAGGAAAATTGGTCCAAAACCATATTTTTTTATTATTTAATGATAATAAAGAACCTTTGCGATTGTTGCCCTAACTTATATTCTTTCTAGAACCGTACTATTATTTATCTTTTTTTCAAAAAGCTAAACATCTATTATTATTATGTTACATGTGATTGCATTCTTCAATGCTATTATTATAAGTGATTGCCATTAGATCTAGCTATGGTATCTATAAAACCCTTTTATATAGAAATCCTCATGCTGATGCAGGTAATTATCATAACCTGTGCACATGGTCTTAACTCAATGGATAGGGATACTGTATCCACCTCAGCTAGAAAGGGCGATTCTAGCTATTGAACCTTATCAGTTTCATGCTTTTCCACATGATAGGAGTTGGAATTCAGTTTGATGCCATATCTCCTTTATGTGTTCGAGTGAATATGGCAATAGCCCTCACTCTTTACGTGTTATATGTGATTTCTGCAAACCTTGTTAAATTGCAAACTATGAATCATGAATTTTGAATCATGAAGTATGAGTTATAAGCTATAAGCCCTTTTAAGGGATAGGTGTTATTGTATAAGCTATATTGTTTACTCATTGAGATCATCTATCTCACCCATTTTCTTATGTGGTTTCCAAGTGAGCATTATAAGGAGGCAAGGTGATATCTTAAGCAATCTACTTTGCTTGGGAAACTTCCTTGTTCGAGTCTATTTTTATATTATGATATGCAAGAATCACTCTTAGATGGCTCTAGGAGTTCTTGTTTAGGAGTTTATTTTGAGACAATTTTTATTTGACGATCTATTAGAGTCTAGAATTAATCTTTTCTTATGGATTGTATTCTAAGTTTATTAAACTATTCTTTTACTAGTTAAATATTTCCTTTATTATTAGACATTTAAGTTAAAGCATGAGGTTTTGGTATGATCCTAGATAATGTTTGTAAGTGCATGAGTGGGTCCTATAGGCATGGGTGATCTTATATCTCCCTAAGTTCTAGAACTGTCATATCTTCGAAATTGGGATGTGACACTAAGTTTAGGCTATATTTAAGAATGATACTAAAAGTTATATAGTGCATACAATGGTATTATAGACAATAAGGGAAGATGTGTTACTTATGAAGCTAAAGAGCATCACTAAGTTATAGGAGAGAAGGAGTCAAGATGAGTACATGTTATGCTAGCATCAATATGTGCATCCATATTTGTGATATATGAAAACCATATGAGATTGTAAAATCCTAGATAATGTTATCATTGTATACCTATACCCAAATTGGTATCTTTTGTTATTATAATACCCAAGGATTGCATAGCTCATCTTAGTTACAAATGATACTAGAGGATAAGGTTTTTGAATGTTAGCATAATATAAAAATGAAAGGGAATCAGTTAGAAACCTTGTGACACCATATGAAATGTTTATCTAGTTTATGATTATATCATTACTAATTGTACTTTAATGAATTAAATAGAGTTCATATGATAACTAATGAGATATGTAAAGAAGTTATAAAGCACAAATTTGAAAGTCAAAGTGAAAGGAAAGAAAGGAAGTTAAAAAGGAAAATTTCTAAGTATGTTAATAGGCTTATGGGCTTGTTAATGGGCCTTGGAACATCAAAGGCCCAAGCCCAATAGGTGGTGGCCGGCCTATATGCCCAATTTATGAGTATGTGGCATGTTAAATTAACTTTAATATGTCTAATATGAATTAGTATTGTGAAATAAATGATTTATATGAAGTGCATTAGCATAAAATAATTTATTTTACATAAAATGAATTTTCATACAAAAAGGCAATTTTTAAGCATAAAATATTTTATGAGCATTTTTAAAATATTTTTAAATAAATGTTTTGGAGGAAATTTTAATGAAAATAATGAGAAAAATATTTTATTTTTAATTACCTATAATCAGTCCCAAAATAAAATAAAAATCCCAAATACCCGGAAGTCCACCACACTAAAACACTCCTAACCTAGCTTATTAAGAGTAATCTTGAAAATTGCCCAAAATCCTAATTATTTATATCAATAATTCGGCTAGCCCTTGCTTTGAGTAGCCACCATTCTATTATTTCATTATTTTGGCAGAAAAATTCTCTCAAAATTATTCTCTCTACCAAAATTCACAAAATATCTTCAAACTTTACAATTTCTTGACAGTATTCGTAAATTTTTCTCGCCTTTCAATTTATTATTGGATTTATTGATTTTTGTTGATTAAATTTAGCCTAGGTGAATTCTTGGGAAAGAAATTAATTTCTCTACCGAAAACACCGGCCCTCTTAATCCAAAACTAAGGCTATAGCCGTCCTCAGCAGCATTAACCTTGTAACAACCCAATTTTCCATAGTTTATGAATTTTCATTTTAATAAGAAAAATGATTATTTTTTGATAAGTTAAGAAATAGAAATATTTTAAGAAATTAAGTATTAAAGATTATCGATTTAATATCATATAGTTAATTAGAAAATGAGTATAAAATAAAAAAATAAATTAAAAATATTATTAGTAATGATTTTTATGATGAAGAGATAAAATAAAATATAATTTAAGAAAAATATTTTCATATAAGTTTATTATTTTTAATTTTGAAAGTATTATAAAATAAAATTGTAATTTTGTTGGGTTTGTAATAATAATAATAATAATAATAATAATAATAATAATAATAATAATAATAATAATAATAATAATAATAATAAGAATAAGAATAATATTTGAGTAGATTTTTAAGAGTTATATATATAGAAAAAATATATATGTATAGGAGTAAAAATAGAAAAAGAAAGAAAAAAAAAAGGAGAAGCAGTAACAGGATCGGGAAAGAGCAGAGGGAGACGGAACTGCAAAGAGAGAGAGAGAGGGATTGCTAGCTGAGCTGCAGCTGGTGATGGGCTACACCACCATCGCCCAAGCCTTCCTCGAGCTCCAGTAAGCCAAATGAAAGCAACGGCGATAAGAGAGGAAGTCGAATAGCGGCAGACACGCAAGGAAATTCTAACAGCAGATGAGGGCGATTATGTGTCTATGGAATGGCCTCATCACGAGCTTCAATT
>CANTUT010000615.1:647500-965765 GCA_947687605.1 Reutealis trisperma | reverse complement strand
TATATACATATATGTATGTATATATATATATATACATATATGTATGTATATATATATATACATATATGTATATATATATATATATATATATATATATATATATATATATATTATATATATATACATATATGTATGTATATATATGTATGTATATATATATATGTACGTATGTATGTATGTATGTATATGTATATATATATATATATATATATATATATAATATATATATATATATATATATATATATATATATATATATATATATATATATACATATATGTATGTATATATATGTATGTAATAGTATATATATGTATGTATGTATGTATGTATATGTATATATATATATATATATATATATAATATATATATATATATAATATATATATATATATATATACATATATAGTATGTATATATATATATGTATGTATACATACATACATACATACTACATATATATATATAATACATATATGTATGTGTATATATATATATATATATATATATACATATACATACATACATAAATACATACATATATATATATATACATACATATATACATACATATATGTATATATATATATATATATATATATATATATATATATATATATATATATATATACTATATATATACATATACATACATACATACATACATACATATATATATATATATATATATATATATATATATATATATATATATATATATATATATATATATATATATATATATGTATGTATATATATATATATATATATATAATATATATATATATATATATATATATATATATATATATATATATACATACATACATACATACATATACATACTATATATATATATATATATATATATATATATATATAAACCATTCAGAATGCAAAACTTCATTATTTTTCTTTCTTCTCATTACTCTTTCACAATTTCTAAGTTCCAGCCAAATTTCATATTTAAAATCTAATCTCCTTCATTCATTCTTTTTCTTCAAAGAAAATCACTTAAACTTAATATTAAACCTTAGATCCAAGTGATAAATCATTCTTTTGGCTTTTTATAAATGGCTTTTAGTAGATCTATTGGTCTAATGAGCCTAAAGATGTTGATGCTAAACTTAATGATGATTAAGGAGTTATTAAAGAGACTATAGATAGCAAAGTAAGTTATGAAATGTGTTAATGTATGGTAAGATCTACCATAAATGAATCTTTCATTTGATAACATACTTATTGATAGCATCATTGAAACTTGATATTATAAACTTTAATGTAAATGTTGAACTATTTATTATTATTGACAAGGCCACTTGGTTCGAAACCATGTATACTATATGATGAGGCCATATTTGCTAACCTATTGTTATGATACGATCCTACCAAACAATGCCTAGACTTGACCACTTTGAGACCTCATTTGAATGCCCCTTCCCTCGCTCAAATGCCTCATGAAAAGATGAGCAATTTTTAAGAGGTCATGGAACAAGTTTTAATGCTCACGATTGGAATGACTATTGTTCAGAAAATTGATTTTTGAAAGTGATTTTGGGAGTTGCCACCCTAATTTCAATTATTTTAAAATGGGAAAATTAAAGAAAAACTCATTCTCATTACTAAAATTCATTAATTTTCAATTAATATACCCAAGGATAAAATCACTAGCCTTGAACTAAGTTGAGCTTGAAGACTAGGTTTTTGGCTTTAAATAATCATGTTTTAGCTCTTGAGTTTAATTTAACTTTAAAAAATTGATTTCATGAATGACAAGTATTAAATGATAATTATAAAATGAATAAACATGGCATAATATGAATGCATGGCATAAGAATGAGTGTGAGGGAAGTTAAAAGAACATTTAAATAAATCATCAACAAAATAAGAAGAGTGTTCCCTCTAGTCCATATGGATTGTTGGAAAACCATATGATTACTTCTTAATTCTAAAATAATTAAATTTACTAATTACATAAATTAAAATAATTAATGGGATGTCTTCTCTAGCCCTTATAGGTTTTAAGAACACCACAAATTCCCTTACAAAGATAGTGGAAATGTAAATAATTACATTGGAAAACAAAAAGAGAAGGGGATTAATTGGGATTTGGATTTGTGGTTTGGATTTAAATAAACTTGCCTATGTACCTCATTAAATGGGGATCAAAACCCACATAGTTTATTCCATAATTAAATAGAGGAATTTAGGAATTGATCAGATTAATTTTTGTTTAGGGTTGGATTAATGAGGAAAAGGCTTTACCTTTGCTTGAGTTGGGCAAAGAGTTTTGCTTGATCAAAGTTCTGTTTATCAATACTAGAGGATTAGATTTGAATGATGGATTAATTAATTAATGAAAATGATTAATTCACTAATTAGTGTGATGAGTGGATTAATTAATTAAAATGATTAGTTAATTAATAAGGAAAATGAGTTGGATTTAAATGATTGATTAATTAGATAGATTGATTTGAAAAAGTGATTAATTAATTAAAAGGATTAATTACTTAATTAATTAGTTGAGTGATTAATTTTGAAAAAAAGGATTTAGTTAATTAAAAGAATTAATTAACCTAGGTTAGGTTGGACAATTAATTAATTAATTTATAGAATGATTGAAGGGAGAAGAAGATAGGAATTTGGTAGATAGTTATCAATACCAAATTGTGGGGTGAAGAAAATGAAGGAATTTGAAGCATATTTATAAGCAAATCTAAGTGAGGGTATTTTAGGAAGTGAAAGAGTGAAAAGACCAAAAGGATAGGGCTAAAAAGCAGTTAAAAATGTTGAAAAATCATATTAGGGGCAAAATTGGAATTTTGAATGCAAATGTGGGGGACCAGCTAATGGCACCATCAGGCCTCTAGGCAGCTCCGCCAACTACCTAGTGGCATACCACCGATTAGCCAACATTACCACTCAAAGCACAAGTGGTGCTATCGGCGCTTTGGCAGTAGATATGTGGCATATTCTTTTTTATTTTTTTAATTGAGTGTCTGAATGGTGTGAACCCCCAATTCTGTACCTCCTAAATTCTAAATTTTTAGTTAGAAAAAGAATTAATTGGGACTTCTAAATCATCTTCAAATCATCCAGGACTCAATATGAAGACCAACGCAAGTGGAATCATAGAAAACAAACGAGAAATAGATGAAACAAGCTGAATAGGTGAACTAGCTCGGATTATCGCACAATGCAGCAGAGCCTTCTACGGCACCGCAAGGCCATTTGCAACAATGTCATATAAGCTTGTGTGGCACTGTATAGGCCTATGTGGCAACCCATATGATTTTACCTATTTTTGCAATTCGACATCCAATATTGATAGATTCTATGCTCCAGCCCTCCCTATATATATAGAGGACCTCTCTACACTTTAAAACTCACAGACTTGGAGGCTTAAAAGCACCAACTTCAAGTAAATTGCTTTACATTTGCTCCTTGCTTCACAAAACAAATTGGGGGGTTTCTCCTTGATTCCTACTCAGCTTTTAAGGATTTCTGCCAGCCTATTCGAGGCAAGTTCATTGCCCAAAACTCATGTTAGGAGTTTTCTCCTTGATTCTTACTCGACTAGTTCAAGGCTTTCCACTCACCTATTTGAGGCAAGTTCATTACCCAAGGCCGGTGTCCATCATGTGGAAAAGAGGGAACTGTATTTTAGTTGCCTAAGGCTCATGTCCTTTATGTCAAAAAGATGGAATTGCGATCCAGTCATCCGCTCCATCTGCCCTATGTCCCCAAGCTGCAAAAGCATAAGGTAATCTTCTTTTCCTTTCTATTTGGTTTAAAAGCTCATTGCCTCTTTTAGTTAGTTAATTACATTAATTCACTTAGGTTGTTAGCTAATAAACTCAGTAGTCAAATAAGTTAATTAATCAAAACATGATAAAGTGGCTAGGCTAAACTAACCGCTTCGCAAGAAGGGAGAACTATGTGGGTTTTGATTCACATTCAAAGGGATACGTAGGCATGCTTGGTTCAACCATCGAATCCAATTAATACTAACCAACTCTCGCACTATCACCTTTGTCACTCATTGTTGTTTCTTTTATTTTGTTACCAAGTTTTGTTTGGGGAATGTGTGACTTCCCTAAAACCCATAAGGGCTAGAGGAGGTATCCCCTATATTTGGGATTTCATTTGTAATATTAACTTTCTTTTGGACTATTACTTGTATTTATTATTGAATATATGGAATGAATGATCATGCATATTATAAATTGTCCATGCATTTTAATTTGTTCATAAAATATATTTTAAGTTGTTTTTATATTATTTGGCCAAACATGTTTTGTTAAATTGAAAACCTAATCTTTGAATCCTCTTTGGTTTCAAAGCTAGTGATCTTTTTCTTTAGATAATAATGGGGAACAAATAGGTTTTTCCTTATATTTTTCCAAAATAAAATTAAGGTGGACACTCTAAAATAATTTTCAAAGTTGAGCCTGAGGGCTTCCCTATGAGTTCTTTCCCTAATGAGCATTTTGATTCCTTTTAGTGGATCGAACTAGTGCTCAAATGAGGCCTCATAGCTAGTGACTCCACTAGGGATTAACTTTCTTTTAATAAAAGGAAAAATAAGTGGATTACTTGTTGGTTTAAAAGAGTTTGGCCTTATAATATAATTATGACTTTGCATGCATCACTTACATAGGCTCTTTGCCATTCAACCTAGTGTTAGGAAAACAATGGATAGTGAGTAGCATCGAGTGGGTAACCCTCCTTCAATCTATTCACTGATAGTGAAATCATCTACCCCGCAATGAATCCTTTGATCCTTTCAAAGGTGTAACGAGCATGCATGTACTATTGGACCCATGTGAGGCTCCTTGACTTATATATGGTTAGGTATATTGCTACTTTAGTGTGATGGGTACCCAAACCAAGCCAACTTGATGCTTTACCATAAAAGAAACCTTATTTTATATCCATGAAATGACTTTTCATTCATGCATACATTCATCATTTAAGAATCTTGAAACAAGTGGAGGGCTCACCAAGCTTATGACTCATTAAATTACCCATCCTTAAAACACCAATGCTAGCCCAAAGGTCTGTCAGCCTACTATATTACCTTGGTCTTATACTCATTTTGTTTACCTTTTTCCTTATCGCAAGGTACCTAAGATGGCCAAGGGAACAAGTGGATTAAAAGAAAGTGAATTGAATGCAACTAATCCAAAAGAGGAAACCCAACTGAATTCATTTTTAACGGGTCTTCTCTTAAGGCAAGAGAGGAATTTTCAAGCTATTTTGGAGGCTTAGTCGGCCCAATTCAAAGAGTAGAGACAGTCCATTTTAAAGGGAGTATAAGCTACGATGAATTGAGTCAGCCTTAACTCAAATTTTGCATTAACCCAAACCATTCCTACCCAAGCTACTGCAAATATGTCTTCCTCCCCCGATGTCCCTATTGATTTGAATGAAAAAGAAAAAGCTACAGTTCATGCCTCTTGCAATCCAAATATCATTTCACCCTCTATCCAAATTCTAGATGTTACCTAACCATCTATCACCTCCTAGTTCACACAAATTCCAAATGTCACTCATTCTGTCACTCCTTCTCCTTTGAATCCTTTTTAAGGAAAGGAATCAAATTTTACATTAATCCAAACCCAAGCTGCTGCAAATGTGTCTTCCTCCCTTGATGTCCCTACTGATCTGAATGATAAAGGAAAAGCTACAATTAATGCCCCTTGCACTCCAAATATCATTTCACCCTCTATCCAAATTCTAGATGTCACCCCACCATCTATCACCTCCCAGTTCGCACGAATTCCAAATGTTACTCATTTTGTTACTCCTTCTCCTTTGAATCCTTTTCAAAGAAAGGAATCTTTTTCCTGCATTTACCCTAATGCCTTAATGGAAAAGTTTAAAGCTATAGAAAAAACCCTCAAAAACATTAAGAAGCATGATGATGTGATTGATGCCAATTCCTTAGCTCTCTTTCTTAATGCTAGAATTCTGACAAAATTCTAAATGCCAATGTTGGATAGATTCAATGGGATAACCTACCCTAAGACTTATTTGAAGATGTATATGGGGGCAATGGCTCCATTAGAGGTTGATAATGAGCTCTTTGCTCAGTTATTTCAACAATCCCTAATTAGAACTACTGTGAAATGGTTTTTGGACCTAGACATAAGTGAAAAGAGGACCTGGGATGACATTTGCAATACATTTGTCAAACAGTATGAGTACAACATTGAAGTGGATGTCATAAGGAGAGATCTGGAAACTACTAAGCAAAACCCGAAGGAATGTTTCTCCTCATTCCATATGAGGTGGAGAGAAAAAGCAGCCCAAATGGTGAATCGACCAACTAAGCAGGAGCAAGTTGATATAATTGTGAAGAATCTTTTATCGGTATACCAAAACCATCTCCTCACTCAATACCTCCCAAGTTTTTAAGCCCTTATTGCTACTGCCTCCAAAATAGAGGATTTGATCCAAAATGGCCACATCAAAGAAGAGACCACCAATAATAAATACAAGAAGAACACCCCCTACCAAGCTAATGTCACTGCCTCAACTAATAAGAAGGAAACAGAGGTATTAGCCATTTCTCGTCATTAGCCATTAAGATTGGAAAGAAGGTCCTTTATTAAATTAGGGGTTCCTCTAATTGTAGTATACAACAAAGCCTTAAAAGCCAAGATGATCAAGCCCTTAAAACCAAGGGCTCGTCCTGATCCACTTCCTGCAAACTACAATCCTAATGAGTATTGCAAGTATCACCAAGGGGCTAGCCATAAGATAGAGATGTGTCAAACTTTGAAGCATAAGATATAAGATCTTATAGACAATAGGGAAATCATACCTTCTAAGCTTAGACCCAACATTTCCACCACTCCTCTCCCTAACCACCAAATTAACCTCATCACCACCACTGGTCTCGAAGTTGATTCTATCTCTTTGATTCAGTCAGCTTCTAAATATTATTGTGTTTTGGACTTAAGTAACCTTGTAGAGGAGATTAATGCCATAACTAAAAGTGGAAGGATTTACCAAGCACCTACCCTACAAGATGGCCAACCACCTATCCAACCTATCCCATCCCCTGCTAAAAAAATAAAAGGAAGCATTGAACTTGATGAAGATCTTATCCTTAAGTAGCTGAAAAAGACCCAAGCCAACATATCTATCTGGAGCTTTATATAATCATCTTACCCTCATCACCAAGCTCTTTGCGAGGCGTTGAACTAATGCTAAGCTCCTATAGATATGACCCCTGAAACTTTAGTGGCTTCTCTCACCAGTACTACAAAAGCTACCTCCATTTCTTTTAATGACCAAGACCTGCCTATGGGGGAGCTAAACCATAATCATGCCCTATACATAATAGTACTAACTTGAGGGAAGATAGTTCCTATGGTATTGGTAGATAATGGGTCTACTTTGAATGTCTATCCATTGAAAGTAGTAAACTACTTAGGGTTAGAGGATTTGGACTTCACACCTTCTAACCAGATTGTAAGGGCATATGACAACACAAAGAGGGAGGCTCTAGGTGTGGCTACCTTGGATGTCATCATTAGACCTGTCACTTATCCTATCCCATTTCAGGTGATTGATGTACAACATGCTTTAATCTCCTCCTTGGATGGCCCTGGATACATCAAGCCAAAGCTATCCCCTCTTCCTCTATCAAAAGCTAAAATTTCCTTATAGATCCTCCATTGTCACTATTAAGGGCAATATGTATAGGAAAAGTGAGATCCCAAGTTCTGTGCCAATTCTAGAGATACAACCTATGCTGCCCACTTTACCATTACCAAGTTTTGCATTTGAAATGGTACAATTCATAGAAAAAGAAGGAGGCCTAGATAAAAGTCAGTAAGGAGTATGCCAGTTCCAAGAATACCCTATGGCTAACTCACTATTCGGTCTTGGTTACAAACCTACAATAGAAGATCTAGCTGAGGCAAAGACAAGGGCTAAAGAAAGAATGACGACCCTCAAAAAAGACTTTCCTTAGAAGACTGTGAGCCAGTTTTCATGTTGGAATAAGATTGGGAGGATAGTATGGAGGCTGCTCTCTTTGAGCAGGTTTGTATGATAAAAGATGAAGAGGTGGTTGACTTAACCAAATTCATCCAAACAACTCAAACCCAACTTGACAACTAGTATTATGAGAAGGAGAGGATGGCCAGTCAGAGTCTGAGTCAGAATCCAAGTCTAAGTCAAAATCAGAGTCAAAGTCTATTGATTCCAACTCCTCATTTAAGTTTGTAGTCAACTGTTTTAGTCTTTCTTTTAGTTTTGATGTAATAATGGACAATGGCTCTTTTATTCATAATAAAAAGATTGAGTTTTCTTCCTATGATCCTATGTTTCCCATTTCCTTTCTTATTCCTTGTCATGAATCCAATTTGAATGAAACATTGAATGAAATAAAAAATGTCAAAGAATCAATAAGTTTTGGCACAAATGAAAAACTAAAAACCATATTCATTGCATCATCATGTCAAGGATGGTTTAAGTAAAATGATCCAAGAATTCTTAGATTGCTTCACTTGGGAACCCAAAGATATGACTGGTTTGGATTCGATTATAGCAGTTCATAAAATTCCTACTTATGAGCATGTGAAGCCCATCAAATAGAAGCAGCGATGAATGAAGCCTAAGTTACCTTTAAAGATCAAAGAGGAAGTCACTAAGCAATTAGACAATGGGTTTATTGAGCCAATTACTTATCCTCCTTTGTTAGCAAACATAGTTCCAGTACCGAACAAGGATGGGAAAGTGAGGATGTGTGTGGATTATCAGGATCTAAACAACGCTTGCCCCAAGGATGATTATCCATTGCCTCATATTAACTTGTTAGTGGATCATAAGGTAAGGTATGAAGTAGTCTCCTTGACTGATTTATATGTTAGGTATAACCAAATTCAAGTTTATCCTTCTAATAAAGAGAAAACTGCTTTTGTAACTGAATAAGGTACATACTGCTACCGGGTTATGCCATTTGGGTTGAAGAATGCAGAGGTGACTTATCAAAAAATGGCCACCACAATCTTTCACAACATGATACATAAGGATGTTGAGGTATATGTTGATGACATGGTAATCAAGTCTGCCAATATAATCTCAAGCTAAATCCTACCAAGTGCATATTTGGGGCATCATCCAAAGTATTTTTGGGGTACATGGTTAGTAAAAGAGGAATAGAAGTGGATCTAGCAAAGTCGAAAGCTATTTTGGAGATGCCAGCACCCAAGAAAAAAAGGAAATTAGGGGTTTCCTTGGACGACTACAATACATTAGCTAGTTTATAGCTCAGCTAACTGATGTTTATGGTCCAATCTTCAAGTTGCTAAAAAAAGAAATCTCTAAGCAATGGAATGATGATTGCCAGAAAGATTTCAAGAAAATCAAAGAGTACTTACTAAACCCTCCTGTACTACAACTACCAAGGCCTGGAAGGCCTCTGCTGTTGTACCTCTCTATTACAAAAGAAGCCACGGGGGCAATGCTCACCCAAAATGCTACTAAATCACATAAAGAGAATGCCACTTACTACTTAAGTGCATGCTCTCTCATGAACTCAAGTATAATCAAATCGAGAATTTATGCCTTGCTTTGGTATGGGTATGTCATAAGCTTTAGCATTATTTGAGTTCTTATACTACCTATATCCTTATTGACAAGAGTCCCTTAAAGTTTCTTATGGAAAGACCAGTCCTTGACAGTAAGATGGCGATTCTCGTAGCTTTTGATTTGAAGTATGTCCAAAAAAAAGCTATAAAAGGGAGTGTGATAGTAGATCAATTAGCCGTAGCCCAAGTAGATAGTAATTAGTCAGAGCCAGAATTTCCTGATGAAGATATCATGCAAATTGAGCCTAAAGTCTAGAAATTGTTCTTTGATGGTGCAGCTAATAACAAAGGTTATGGTGCTGGAATTGTTATAGTAACCCCTGAGGGAGAAAATTTACCTATGGCTATCAAGCTAGCTTTTGAGGTGACAAATAATGAGGCAAAATAGGAAGCTTGCATAGCTGGCTTAGAAGTTTCTATGAATCTAAGGATTGACTACCTGAAGCTTTATGGAGATTCAAATCTAACTGTGTCCTAGGCACTTGGAAAATGGAAGATAAGAGAAGAGCAGTTGGTTCCTTACCATAAGTGCTTGGATGATCTTACAGAAAACTTTCACGAATTATCTTTCCATTATTTGCCCCATGCTAAGAACCAATTTGCAGATGCTCTGGCAACACTTGCATCAATGTTAGACATGAGAGATGGGGAAATAATTAGACCATAGTGATTAAGGTGAAGCGAGAACTAAGGTACCATACTTTATCCATGAATATTCAATTGGCTGATCAAAAACCTTGGTTTTAGGACAATTTCAACTATCTCAAAAATGGAAAGTACCCAGAAGGAGCCTCTAAATCAAAATGAAGAACTCTAAGACAATTAGCCAGTAATTTCTTGCCAAATGGGGACTTCTTATATAAAAGGGCATGGGATAACATACACTTAAGATGCGTGACTAAAGAAAAAGCATAGCAGGTTATGGAATGGGTCCATGGAGGGGAAGAAGGGCCACACATGAATGGGATCATATTAGCTCAAAAAATTACAAATCTTGGATATTTTTGGCTCACTATGAATAAGATTTTGCAAAGTTTGTACGAAAATGTCATAAATGCCATATTTATGCCAAGCTACAGAAGTAACCTCCTATGCCTTTACAGCCCATAACTACTCTTTGGGCTTTTGCAACTTGGGGCATTGATGTCATAAGAAGAATAAATCCCAAATCATCCGTTGGTCATGAATACATCCTCTTAGCAATTGACTACTTCACAAAGTGTGTTGAAGTGGCACCCTACTAGGTATTGGATTCAAAAAGAGTGGCTCATTTTATCCAAACTAACATCCTTTATAAGTTTAGAGTGCCTTTTAAGATTATCACAGACAATGGGTCTTATTTTCAAAAGGAAGTAATTCAGCTCTTAAAAAAGGAAAAGATTCAGCATCATAGATCATCTCTTTATTGACCACAAACTAATGGGACGGTTGAAGTAGAAAGTAAGACCATCAAATCCCTCCTACAAAAAATGACTGATAATCACAAGCATTGGCATCAACAGTTACTATTTACTTTATGGGGATATAGGACTTCCATCTGCATACCAACTGCAACAACTCCTTACTCATTAGTATATGAAATAGAAGTCGTGCTGCTAATTAAGGTGGAAATCAAATCAGTCAGGATTATGAGAGGAAGTTAATTAAAAGAGACAGAGTGGATTAAAAGTTATCATAATCAGTTGAACACTATCACATAAAAGAAAATGGATGGATTATATTGACTATAGGGTTATCAATAAAAACTGTCCTAGTTTAACAAGAAGGTGAGAGATAGGGGCCTACAAGAAGGAAACTTGGTCTTAAAGGAAGTTCGAGCCCCAGTGCATGACCCTAGAGGCAAATTTAAACCAAACTAGACTCGACCTTATGTGCTTAAATGCATCCTGTCATATGGAGGTGCCATTCTCATGGATTTGGATGGAATTGAATTCTCTAGCCCTTGCAACTTGGATTAATTGAAGCAGTACTTTATATAATGATGCATTGTAATTAGAACTAAGTAGACCTGATTCTCCAAAATGATGAAAAAAATGTAGGAAAAATAAGTTATGTAAGGAGATACGTAGGTAGCCCTCATTGGGTGTGGTCCAAACCATTAATAAAATTTCTTTTATGCCAATTTTGTTGTTTCAATGAAAAAAAAAAGTTAATTAATTAATAATGTTTTATTCAAAATTAGATTTAAGACAAATCTAAGAGTCTTACTCACTAAGACAAGAAAAAATAAAAAAAAAATATGCCTAATGTCCTAATAATAGGTCCCCTAATTATCAATAGTCCCCCCTGCAAAAGTGTCATCTTTTATCTCCTTAAGCAAAGTCACCCTCCTTATCTTCTCAGATGGCCAAGATGTAGTAATCCACCATAAAGTGTAAGCCTCTGTCTAATCAAAGCAATGAGATGGAAGAACAACATGAAAACCATAGGCCTTATCCATTAGTAACCGCCCTAGCCACAGTAGGAGTAATTAAAGCATATTCAAATATAGCCCTATTTAGTGACACGCCTTACATATGGCCCATGTGGTGCATCACCCTTGTTCCTTAGTAGAATGTTACCATGTTTAAACCCAGTAAATAGACCATCCTATAGCTGTAACTCATAGTCATAAACTTTTTGATCTTATACCAAGGATAAAGCCACGGCAATTCCTGGGGGACAAGCTCAAACAACCACTCAGTCCACTCCCTTTCAAAGTTGAACTTCTTCACTATTGTGCAAGATCGATACTATAAGGCAAAGTAGTCCTTTTTAGTAGCAGGAGAACTACTCTCAAATGATCCTTTAGCCATATTTGTACATGAGCATAGCTGAGTAAGAAGGGAAAGAGAAAGAGAAAGGAAAAAAAGGAAGAAAAGCATACCTACAGAATAATTAGACTCATAGATTAAAGCCCATAACTCCTATAAGCACGATCCAAACTAAGGATGGTTTCTACTAAGATGATCCCAGCAATAGAGTGACCTTCAGCCATTTAAAAAATTAGTTCTATTACCCTAACATCCCCCCAACTAGTTAGGCCTATGAAGAGATACCCAGCAGTCAGACAAAAAGTCAAAGCCTTCATCCAGTGTTCTTGCCATTCTTTATCTTCAAAACCCTGAGGATCATAGAATTTAGTAATCATACTAGTCAGGTCCACTAAATCATATATGATCATAGGGCTAGTAGTTGCACTATCCAATCCCAAGAGTCTTAGAAAAGAATTGAAGTACCCTACTTTCAGTGTGGGGGCAGCCAAGTCAGCTTCAAGATCATATCCTAGTAGCACACTGAATTCTTCAAAAGTAGGGCACATTTCATCCATGCCAACCTTAAATCTGAAAACATGTAACTTAGGATCCCATAATTTCAAACAGGCTCTTAAAAAGTCCTAATCTAATTGAACCCCTCTCAAGGTTGGCATGGCACTAATCCCAAAAGTCTCTAAATTAATGTGCTTCACTTGCTCAAGGTTTTTGGTCCATTGATGTATTGAATGACTAAAATAGGGCTCTGTAAGGGAAAGGGAAAAGAAAACAAGAGAAAGATGAGGGGAAAGCAAAAGGAAGAAAACATGAGAAGGGTTTGAAAGCTAAAATTTCAATTGTGAGGATTTCTAAGCCATAAGAAGCGTATATATAGTGGAAAAAGGAGGTTCCTCAAGTATCTGTGTAGCAATGCCATAGAACACTCTGCAATTGCAGTATAAGCAGTGCCACAAATGCCTATGCCGCAGCCATAAAGGGTCGTGCGGCATTGCACAAAATGGCTAGTTGTCGCAAGCTATCGCGACCTTTCTTTTTATAAATCATGGCAATATTTGAGAAAATTTAATAAAAGAGGAAGGAAGAAGAAGAGAGATAGCAAAAGAAAAAGATAAGGAAGCCCTATTATGCATTTATTCATAAAATAAATGCATTCATAACATACATAAGTCAAATCCTTGCATGGTCGAGTCATAACATCCATGCATCATACATACAAAATAGTACCTAAGTTAAGTGTCATGTCAACATGCATACATAGTCATACATAGAGTCAGCATAACATTTGCATGACAAAAGGTAAGCTAACATCGGCCTTGTCTAGGTCTCCTCCTCTAATCCACATCATCTCCCTCATCACGACCATGCAAAGTAAGAATCACAGATAATGCTATCCTCACATGATGAACCATCTCATAATTATGGCAAGCCTAATCCTTAGGAATCTGCACAAGGAAAATATGAGTAAGAAAATGCATTAAGTGACAAAATAAGCACAGAAGGGGGCAGAAGTACATACTTCGCCTATATGATTCGGGAATGGTATAAAATCAACAAGGAGGTCATGTAGAATCTCATATCGAGCCAAGCCATGATCTAGAGAAACATAATTTAGGTCTTCCCTTGCCCACAAGTAGGCCGAGAAAGTCGCCTGCTCACTCAGACCAGCCCTGTCAGAAGGGGCATCTACTATAGACCTCAGACCACCACTCCTTCTAGCAGCAAAAGTGTGAACTGATGAAGTGGCAGAACATCTATAACTAGAATGGGCCCATCTTAGAAGAAATGTGTAACAACCCACACCCACCCTAGGAGTTTTCATGACCAATTTGCTTGACATAGAATTATTATGACTAAGTGTGTGCTTTTATGGGAATTTATGTGCTATGTGATTAATGTGTATGTGGCATGTTAAATTAATTTTAATATGCATAATATGAGTTATTATTGTGAAATAAATGATTTATATGAATTGCATTAGCATAAAATAATTTATTTTGCATAAAATGAATTTTCATGCAAAAAGACAATTTTTAATCATAAAATAATTTTATGAGTATTTTAAAATAATTTTTAAATAAATATTTTGGGAGAAATTTTAATAAAAATAATAAGAAAAAAATTTTATTTTTAATTACCTATAATCAGCCCCTAAATTAAATAAAAAGCCTAAATACCTAAAAGCCCACTACATAAAAATACTCCTAACATAGCTCATTAAGGGTAATCTTGGAAATTGCCCAAAACCCTACATATATTAATGAAAAATTTTGCCAGTCCTTCATTCCAGTAGCCACAATTCTATTATTTCATTATTTTGGCAGAAAAATTCTCTCAAAAATAATCTCTCAACCAAAATTCACAAAACACCATCAAACTTTGCGATTTCGCGACTATTTCATAAGTTTTTCCTTTCCTTTCAATTTTCTATTTGATTTTTATGAAAATAATCATGGGAAATTATTTTAAACTGAAAATTTACCAATTTTTACTGATGAAATTTGGGCTAGATGACTTCTTGAGAGAAAAATCAATTTTTCTACCGAAAGCACCAACCTCTCTATGCAATTTCTCTAAAGGTGATTCCTACAACTCAATTAAAATTTTCATGCATAAACACTACCAAGGGGGGAAATTTCTATATAATTGTTTTCTAAAAGGATTTTTGATGTGTTTAGATAAAAAATATTGGATTAAATCATATTTCTGCATATTACTGTAATGACCAAAAAGTCTCAGAAAACAAGGAAATTCAAGGTTTTCGTCTTGAAACTTGAAAGTTGGAAAATTCTATGATTATATATGTATGTGGCTGTCAATTTGTGTATGATGGAATTCCAAACTGATATTTGTTTTGTTTGGATGAAAAATAATGATTTAAATCAGGTGTTTACATATTTCTGTAATGAATGGAAAGCTAGAAAACTCATGATTTTTACTCTAAAACCCTAAACTTGGAATTTTCATGCATAAGATATGTCAATGGTTGCCGATTTGTACATATTGATGTTCATAACTAATATTTGTTGTGATTGAATGAAAAATAATGGTTTAAAACACCTGTTTATATATTACTATAATGACCGAAAAGTACCGAAAACAAGAAAGGTTTATGATTTTCACCCTAACACCTAAAGTTGGAAAATTTTCATGCATATGGATTTATATATGTGCTGATTCCTGCATGTTTATAACATGTTTATGTTCTAAAATGAATTTTGTTTTGATTACATGAAAAATCTTAGTTCAAAGCATGTTTCTACATATTACTGTAATAGACAGAAAGTGCGAAAAGTAAGAAAATTTAGATTTTCTCTTTAATGGAGTATTTGGCCATTGTTGAGATTTTTATCCCAATGTATATAATTTATATGTAGTGTATTTTAATGATTATTAACATGTATGAATGAATGATAAATGGTTAAATTGGATGTTGGTTGAAGGAATGACTCTAAACAAGGCTAAAGGCAATTTGGTATACTTAAGGTATCTTAAACTTATGTTGTGATTAATATGTGAATGTGATTGGATAATATGGAAGTAGGTTATATGATGAGTTAATAATGAATTAATGATCTTGAATTTACAAAGAGATTGATTGAAGGAATTGGTCATAAGAGATAAGCATGATGCTTGAAAGGTTATTTGTTAAGTTGACGTAAATGAAAGTGTTAAGTGTACTAAGATGATTGTTAAAGTGAATTGATATTAAGGTAATGATATTTTATTGACATTAGAAAGGTATTGACATGAATTATAATGCATTTTCATATGGGCCTATAAAGGCTAAGTGTACAAGGCTTTTAAAGTTAACATCTTATGTGCAAGTTATGAAGTGCACTTATATGTGCAACTCTAAGCGTATATGAATGTTATATGTGCATAGGGTAGTTATGGAATAGGATAGCATCATGATTAAATAAATACTAAGTATTGAATTAAATTTTATGTTAGAGTTTGAGGAGTTTTTGAGGTTCAAAAGGGTTACGTGTACTAGGAGCGAAGGAACCATAAGGTGAGTAAACATTATGTTCAAGTTACAAGTACAAGTTATCATGTTATATGAACCTTTGATATCTTAAAACCCAAGTTCTTTTCTATTTTCTTAATTATGACTAAATGATTTCTTTTTAAGCTTGGGTAGCCAAAGGACATTTAGTCTAAATCTATTTTGATTATTCAATGACAATAAAGTACCTTTGTGATTCATTGCCTTACCTTACTTTCTTTCTAGAATCACACTGTTATTTATCTTTTGTTCAATAAGTTAAAATGCTATTGCTATTGTGATACATGTTATTGCTTTTTTAAGTGCTATTGTTTTAAGTGATTACCATAAATATGAGTGAATTGAGCAAGAGTCTTCACTCACCTATGAAAATTCAAGTGAATTAAGTAGTGTCTTCACTCACAAGTGAATTGAGCAAGAGTATTCACTCACTTATGTAAATTCGAGTGAATTGAGCAGTGTCTTCACTTAAGAGTGAATTGAGCAAGATTCTTCACTCACAAGTAATAACTGTGATTTTCTACAAACCTTGTTAAATTGCAAACTTTGATTCATGAATTGTAAAACATAAACTCTGTGTTATAAGCTATGGGTTTCCTTTTTAAAAAGGGATATATGTTATCGTATGTGCCATATTGTTTACTCATTGAGATCGTCTATCTCACCCCTTTTTCTTAGTATGGTTCCAAGTGAGTAGTATGAGGAGGCAAGGTGATGGCTCAAGCATCCTACTTCACTTGGGGAATTCCTTATCCAAGATAATTAGTTTAATATATTATAAAGAGTTATCCTTAGACACTCCGAGATTATTTATTTTTGAATGTTTATTTTGAAATGTTATCTTTCGAGGTTTTAAGTGGATTCTAAATATTATTTCCTTATTGATTATGTTTAAAATATATTAACTATGCTTCCACAACTTAAGGTTTTCCCAAAAAAAAAAAGGTTTATTTAAGTTAATGTAAGAGGTTTTGGTACGATCCTAGGCAGTATTTGTATAAGTATAAGTGGGTTCTACGAGCACGAGTGACCTTATATCTCCCCATGTTCTAGGACCGTCATGTCTCTAAAAGTTGGGATGTGATAAAATAGGACAGAAGGTAGCAAATGATGCATGCAAAAGCTCACATAGTCACTCTCAAGATACAAGAAAAGCTCAATTGGAAGGCCTGCTGCTAATAAATCTGGGTTAGGGATGCATGATCCATATCCCATCTCGGCAAGAGGGTCAACTAGAACAATCCTCTCCCCTGTAACCTGGCTGTGAACTCTCTCGCCAAGGAAAAACATAGAATCAGTGTGGAAATGTAAAAGGAGCAGCGAGAAGACAAAGCCACACTAGGCTCATGGTATGGAGTGATGAGTAGAAGTCTGTCAGCAAAAGGTAACCACCAAACCTGTGAGGAGAGGAATAAAGACAGAATATCAGAGGTTGTGATAATGTCATATGTCAAGCATATGTGCATACCTGTGACGGTACTAAATGGGAGAAGAAATCTCGAATCTAGCAAACATCGTATCTCTCCTGATGATGGTAATTCTATGTTCTCCAAAGATAGCCACCCAGGATGTGATTTACTGTACGATCCCTCAAAGCAGGAGCAAGAAAAAGAAAGTGCTCATAGGCCCAATACTGCACAAAAGAAAATAATCAAAAGACACAAGAATGGTGGGTACAGACAGAAATAAAAGGAGAAAAGCATACCTCCCAAATGATGTGGATCCCACCAAGAGCAATAAACACACCTTGAGACATATCAGACATCTCTCGATATATCATGCACAAAGCTGCACCTCTCCAGTCAAAATGCACAAAGTTGCACCTCCCCAGTCAAAGTCCACAATAATGGATAAATGCTCCAGTGAGCATAGAATATTTAGATCAATGGTATCCCTTAGTGTGTGGCATAATGAGCAGCCTAATATCATCAAAATCAGCAAGTGGGGCAGCCTGCTCATCTGCAAGGACTCCCACATCATAAGTATAAATGTCAATCTGCCCTCGAAGCCAAGAACGGGGGAGATATGGATCACCTCGTGAAGGGTCAACACCTAATAAGTCAACTATAGTCGCTGACGAGATAGTTGTCCAACCAAGATAAAGCTCTAAAGCTTGAGGTCAAAATGGCAAATCAACTAACATCATCATGTCCAAGTGCATCACAATCATCTCCCCACATGGAAAGTGAAAAGTGTCCATAATGTCCCACTATCTCTCCGCCAATGCTCGCAGCAAAGGAATATTACCCACTAAGGTATAATCCAAGGACAAAAATCCCAATAGGCCAGATGGCTCAATCAACTTTTGGACCCGAGGATGAGTCTCCAAGTAAGTGGAGATGGCTGACAGGTTCGATCTACCACCTCTCAATCTAATAATCATGGTCTTTGTAAAAAAAATAAATAAATAAAAGAAAAGAAATTAAAAATTAAAATTAAAAAAAATAATTTTTTTTATTTTACATGTACATATTTTCTATGAACTAACATTAAAATAGGAAAGGAAGAGCAAAATGGTAAATACCTCCATGATGCCAGTACTAGACATATGGTGCTCTGGCCCTAATAGCAAGTCCGCCGGGTTAGGATCATGCCTTAGGACTTAGTAACTCCTAATATGGCGACTACTAGAGGGGGAAGCCATTTTAGAGAGAAGTCAAAGAGAATAGTTTCTAGAGAGAGAAAGAAAATTTGATAAATGAGAGAAGTTGCAAAAAGTAAAAGGGGATAGGCCTTTATATAGTACCTCCTGCATAGTATCTTTTCACATGGGAATGTAGTAGTGAACTTGTTTCAAGTCATAATTCAAAACCGCAAGTTTTTATATGTTTGCAGTAGTCTCCTCCAAGCTTATAACCGTTGTTATTCAAGATTTAGCATACAAAAGATTTTTGTAATTACAGACAAATGTGAGGCCTCGCCCAAGCACCGACCTGGTCTGCTAGAGGGAATCAGGATGCTCGTTTAGGTTTCAACTCATGATGGAATGCTCATATTCAAATTTGGTTGATTTTGAAAATGATTTTTGGGAGTTGCCACCCTAATTTATTTTTAAATGGGAAAATTAAGGAAAAACCCAATTGTGACTCCAATTCATTAATTTTGGTTAATTAATTTATCCAAGAATAAAATCACTAGCATTGAACCAGGTTGAGCTTAAAGACTAGGTTTTTTGTTAAATAATCACAATTTGGCTCTTAAGTTTAATTTGACTTTGAAAATTTGATTTCATGAATGACAAATATTATATGACAATAATATCATGATTAATACATGAGCATGGTATAAGAGCAATAAAAAAATTACAATGAAACATTCATTTATTAAAAAGGGGAAAGGAGATTGATTGGGATTTGGATTTGTGATTTGGATTTAAATTCCAAACGTGTCTACGTACCCCATTGAATGGGGATCAAAACCCACGTAGTTTATTCCACAATTAAGTGTAGGGTTTAGAGGTTGATCAGATTGATTGATTTGATTTGGGTTTGTAAGTGAGAGAAAAAGGCTAATACCTTTGTTCTTGGAGGGCAAAGGATTTTACTGGACCAATATTATATTTTATCGGGACTAGGTGATTAGATTGATTGGGAGATTAATTAGTTAATTAAAATGATTAATTAACTAATTAGTATGATGAAAATGATAGATGGATTGATTAATTAAAAAGATTAATTAATTAATTTGGATGAAGCATGGATTAAGAAAAATGATTAATTTGATTTTAAAAAGTGATTAATTAATTAATTAAAAAGATTAATTAATTAATTAATTGAGTGATTAATTTTAATTAAAAAAAGTTTTAGTTAATTAGAAAAATTAATTAATTTGGTTAGGATGAGATAATTAATTAATTAAAAAGACTAATTAATTAATTGAAGAGTGGTTAGAGGAAAAAAAAGAAGAAAAATTGATAGATAATAATCAGTGTCAACTTTGATGTGTTTGAAATGAGGAAATGGAAGGGCTATTTATAGGAAAATGAGGTGAGGGTGATTTAGGAAGTGAAAATGTGAAAAGACAAAAAGGATAGGGCTAAAAAATATTTTTTAAACAATCAAATAGGGGCGTTTTAGACATTTCAGCCCGAACAAAAATGGTAGACCTAACACAGCGCGCAAATCTGCATCGGCAAAATGCAGTTACTGCATCTCTTAAAGATGGCTACCGCTCTTCAATTGGCGTGGATCCGCACCCCTAAGCTACGTCAGACCTAATGTAGCTCAGCCTACTTTTTCAGGCACTTTTTCAGTCGATTTTTTAGGCTTTCTAGGTCAGTATTTAGGAGTTTTAGAGCTTAAAAAAATTATTTATCAATGTCAATAAGCTCAAAATTAATTTTAGAACAGTTGGACAGTCAGTCTAAGAGAAAATTTGGTCAGTTTTAGAAAAATACTGCCTAGTACAGAAGGCCAATCTGGGTGGAAAAAGTGTCAATGTAACAACCTACACCCACCCTAAGAATTTTCGTGATAAATTGCTTGAATTAGAATCTATAAGGTTAAGTGTGTGCTTGTGTGAATGTTTGTGATCTAAGTGATTGATGAGTATGTGGCATATTAAATTAATTTTAATATGCATAATATGTGTTGCTATTATGAAATAAATGACTTACATAAAGTACATTTGCATAAAAGAATTTATTTAAAATAAAATGAATTTTCATGCATAAAACAATTTTTTAGCATAAAATAATTTTATGGGTATTTTTAAAATATTTTTAAATAAATATTTTAAGGGAAATATCCCAAAAATGAAAAGAAAAATATTATTTTTATTCCTAAAGACTTCAGCCGAAATTTTTAAAGAAAAAGGCCCAATACCCAAAAGCCTACAACACAAAAATGCTCCTAACTTATTTCATTAAGGGTAATAGTGGAAATTCCACTCCAACCCTAATATATATTCAAATTTTCGGCCAGCAAGGGTTTTCCAGCAGCCACTCCCTCATTCTTTCTGTATTTTCGCAGAAAAACCTCTCAAAATAATTCTCTCTACCGAAATATCGAAAACACCTTACCGTTTTGTGATTTCGTGACCGTAATCGTAAGTTTTTAATCTCTTTCGATTTCTAAACTGTTTTCTATGAAATAAATTATGGGAAAATTATTTTGAACTATTTGATTACTGATTTCTACAGATTCAATTCTGTTTGAGTGAATTTTTAGGAGAGAAAATTTATTTTCTACCGAAAACACGATTCTTTCCGCAAGATTTCTCCAAAGGTGAATTTTATAACTTAAAATCACAATTTTATTGCATAGACATCATAAGGGGGGGGGGTGGGGGGGCGCGCCAGGCGGTTTGTGTTTATTTGCATTCTAAACTGATTTTTGATTTTTTTTGATAAAAAATATTGCATGAAATAATATTTCTGTATATTTCTGTGATGACCGAAAAGTTTCAAAAAATAAAGGAATTCAAGATTTTCATGTTAGGATTTGGAAATTAGAAAATTCTATTCTTTCATGAATACATGGCTGCCAATTTGTGTGAATTGGTGTTCTAATGTGATATTTGTTTTGTTTAGATGAAAAATAATGACTTGAATCATGTGTCTGTTTATCGCTGAAATAAATGAAATGCGCAGAAAGCGCGGAAACTCATGATTTTTGACCTAAGCCTTTGAACTTGAAATTTTTTTGTATAAACCTTACCTATGGCTGTCGATTTGTGAGATAATGTCTTCTAAACTAATATTTTCAATGATTGAATGAAAAATAATGGTTTAAACAACCTGTTTGCATATTTCTGAAATGACCAGAAAATACCAAAAACAAGAAAACTCATGTTTTGTGCACTATAATGCAAAAGATTAAATTTTTATATATCAATGGCACCAATAGTGGCCGATTCTTATGGATTTAAGTTCTAAAATGATTTTTGTTATGTTTACATGAAAAATCTTGGTTTAAACCATATTTTTGCATATTTCTGAAATAAATGGAAAACACGAAAAGAAGAAGAATTTGGTTTTACCTTAAAAATGCATTCGGCCTACATGAACCATTGTGTCCAAATGTTTATAAATTTAATGTGATGTGTTTTGATGATTGTTGACATGTATGTATGTAAAGTAGATGATGAAAATTGCATGTTAATTGAAGGTATGATCCTAGATAAGCTTAAATGTGTTTTGGTATACTTAAGGTATCTTGATGTCATATTGTGGTTAGAATGCAAATGTGATTGAGGAATTTGGAACTAGATGTCATGATGACTTGATGATAAATATATGGTTATGAGTTAATGAAGTGAAAGAGATCATAAGAGTTAAGCATGACGTTTCAAGGATTAATTATTAAGCTGACATGTATAGAAGTGTAAAGTGAATTAAGATGATTGATACGTGAATTGATATTGGGGTAATGATAATGTGATGACCTTAAAAAGGTATTGATATGATTGCAATGTATTTTCATGTGAGCCTACAAGGCCTAAGTATGCAAGACTTTTAAATCAACGTGATATGTGCAAGTGATGAGTACACCTATGAGTGAACTCTAATGTGTATGCTATATGTATATGGGTAGTTATAGGATAGGAAAATCATGAGTAAATAAATACTAAGTATTAAATCAAATATTATGTTAGAGTTTGAGGAGCTTTAGAATTGCAAAGAGGACTATGAGTACTAGGAGCAAAGGAACCCCAAGGTGAGTAAACACTATATTCACAAGTGTGAGTAAACCCAATGCTTTTGTTTCAAGTGTAAGTAAACGAAATGTTCTTGTTACAAAAGTGCACAACATCATGTTGTGTTATGTGATATGTGATGTGAACCTTTATGATCTTTGAAACCCAAGTTCTTTCCATTTTTGTTTTATTATATGATTTCTTTGTCAAGCTTGGGTTGCCAAGGGACATTTGGTCCAAAACTAATTTGTTACCCAATGAGAATTTTTTTTTTTTGTGAATGACACCCTAACTTGTATTCTTTATGGAACTACACTTTTATTGTATTATTGTTGTAAGCCAAACTACTATTGTTATTGAAATACATGTTATTGTTGCCATATGTGATATTGTTAATTGTGTTTACCAATAGCTCTAGCTATGGTACCTTTACCCTTTATGCAGAATCCTCGTGTCGATGCGGGTAATCATCGAAACCTGTGCACATGGTCTTAACCATATGGATAGGGATAGTGTATCCACCTCAGCTAGAAGAGGTGGTTCTAGCCATGGAGCCTGATCAGCTTCACGCTTTATAAGTGATCGAAGTTGGAATTTGGCAAAGGCCACCTCTCCTCGATGTGTTTAGAGTGGATTGAGTAGTGTCTCCACTCTATAAGTGTTATAAGTGTGATTTCTACAAACTTGCTAAATTGAAGCTTGCTTAATTTGCAACCTGATTCATGAGTTATAAACCATGAACTATGTGTATAAGCTATGTGTTTCCTTTCAAAGGAATATGTGATAATGTATGAGCCCTTTTTGTTTACTCATTGAGATCATCTATCTCACCCCTTTTCCTTGTGTGGTTCCAGGTGAGCAAATGTGAGAAGGCAAGGTGATGGCTCAAGCATCCTACTTCGCTTGGGGAATTCCTTGTTCGAGTAATCAATAATACTATGTTTATGAAGTCTTGTCTTTAGATGCTCGGGGAATGTTAATTGATACTTATAGAGATTTATATTATTTTTCCTTATGGATTTTATATGTAACGATTTACTTTAAGTCTTCCGCAAATTATAGCATTTATCTAAATGTTTTAAATGAGTTAATGAAAGAGGTTCGGTAAGATCCTAGGCATGATTGTTATATATTAATGGGTTCTACGGGTATGGGTGACCTTATGTCTCCCCATGTTATAGGACCGTCGTATCTCATAAGGTTGGGATGTGACAGTCAAAGTCTGAAAAATTAAGTATTCTCATGCTAATGTGACTAAAAGTCCATTTTTTGCTTTGGGAGCATTGCCCCCTTGACCCCTGCCGGCTAACCGGCTAATAGGACTGCCGTACTGGCTCTGCATAGCGCACTAATATTAGCAGGTGTCAAGCTGCAGCCAAATGATGGGAGTGTAAAATTAAAGGTTTACAACAAATATTATGCTCCTACCATATAGGGCCAATAATTTTGCCAATCCTACCAGACAGGATGATCATGCTTACCAAACAGGATCAATGCTTTGCTATTCCTACCAAATAGGAATATTACTGTTAGATTCTACCAGACAAGATCATCATTATCATTCCCACCAAATAAGACCAATGTTTTGTCATTCCTACTAGATAGGAATACTGTTTCTAGATCCTACTAGACAGGAACATCATCATCATCACTGCCTACCAAACATGATTATCTTCATCAAACAAGAACAAAGCTTCGAGTTTCTACCAGACAAAAATTGTTTTTTCTTCTTTAGTTCTCCTAAATATATCGGGGGAATTTTTCTTATTCTATGGTTCACACTCATTAGGTTGCCTACCAGACAGAGCAATTCTAATGAGGGGGCAGCTGTGAACCCTCAATTCTGCACCTCCTAGAATTCTAAATTTTCTATCAGGAAAAGAATCAATCAGGACTCCTAAATGATCTTCAAATTATTCAGGACCTAGTAAAAAGGCCAATGAAAGTGGAATCATGAAAAATGGACGAGAAATGGATGAAAATAGGCTGAATAGGTGAACTAGCTCAGATTGCTGCATAGCTCTATAGCAATGCACCGCAGGGCTATTTGTGGAAGCCCATACAATTTTACCTATTTTTGCAATTCCACATCAAATATTGATAGATTTTATGCTCCAGCCGTCCCTTTATATATGGAGGACCTCTCTACGCTTCAAAACACATAAACTTAGAGGCTTAAAAGCACTAACTTCAAGTAAATTACTTTGTATTTGCTCCTTGCTTCGCAAAGCAAGTTGGGGGGTTTCTCCTTAATTTCTACTCAACTAGTTTAATTCTTTCTACCCACCTGTTCGAGGCAAGTTCATTGCCTAAGGCTCATGTTGAGGGGTTTCTCCTTAATTCCTAACCAACTAGTTTAAAGCTTTTCACCCTCCTATTTGACGCAAGTTCATTGCCCAAGGCTTGTGACCATCGTATAGAGAAGAGGGAATTGCGTTTCGGTCACCCAAGGCTCGTGTCCCTTGTGTGGAGAAGGTGAAATTGCAATCTGGTTGTCAGCTCCATCTGCCCTATGTCCCCAAGCTGCAAAAGCACAGGGTAATCTTCTTTTCCTTTCTATTTGTTTTAAAGGCTCATTGCCACTTTTAGTTAGTTAATTACATTAATTCACTTTAGTTGTTAGCTAATCAACTTAGTAGTCAAATAAGTTAATTAATCAAAACATAATAAAGTAGCTAGGCTAAACTAACTCCTTTGCAAAAAGAGAGAACTGTGTGGGTTCTGATTCCCATTCAAAGAGATATGTAGGCATGCTTGGTTTAAGCATCAAATCCAATTAAAACTAACCAACTCTCCCCTTCACCTTCGTCACTCATTGTTATTTCTTTTATTTTGTTATTAGGTTTAGTTTGGGGAATGTGTGACTTCCCTAAAACCCATAAGGGCTAGAGGAGGTATCCCCTATGTTTGGGATTTCATTTGTAATGTTAAATTTCTATTAGACTATTACTTGTATTTATTATTGAATATATGGAATGTATGATCATGCATATTATAAACTGTCCATGCATTTTAAACTGTTCATGAAATATATTTTAAGTTGTTTTTATATTATTTGGCTAAATATATTTTGTTAAACTAAAAACCTAGCCCCCAAATCCTCTTTGGTTTTAAGGCTAGTGATCTTTTTCTGTGGATAATAATGGGAATCAAATGGATTTTTCCTTATATTTTTCCAAAATAAAATTAAGGGGGCATCTCTAAAACAATTTTCAAAGATAATCCTGAGGGCTTTCCCATGAGTTCTTTCCCTAATAAGCATTTTGATTCCCTTTAGCAAACCGGACTAGTACTCGGGCGAGGCCTCACAAATGGTAATGTATTTTAAGTCTAATTTTTCTTTCAAGAGTGTTGCCCCCTTAACTCCTACCCATTAACAAGCTAGCCAAAGCACCATAATGGCTATGTGTAGCATGCTTAATTTAGCAAGTGTAAAAATCATGCAAAAATAAGGGTTCTCAATTGCCCCCTCATTAAAATTATCTTGTATGTAAAGCAAGTCTAATGATAGTGAACCCAGGAGAAAGGATGGAGTAAGGAATCAAAGTGATGTCTAGGTCAGTGCTCAGACATGTTTGGGTGAGAGAAGTGATTGATTTTGAGACAAAGGGAGATGACAAAAGGAACCATAATGATGTTTAGGCAAATGTTATTAAACAAGTATAGGTGGGGATCATGACTGATTTTAATATATGGTGGGAAAATGGACCACAGAATGCTTAAGTGTTCTCCTCTAGGCATTTATGGATGAAATTTGTTTGATAAATGGAAGCAAGAAAAGTAACCAAAGGGATATCTAGGCTAGTAGCTAGATGTTTTTAGGTGAATTGATAGATATGATTGACTTAGATGAAAAGGTGAGGAAAGGAACTAAAAAGATGTCTAGATTAGACATTTTTAGGTGAAAGATCTAAATGGATTTTTGATTTTTTGACAAAAAAGGATGGAAAAAAAAAGGAACTAGAGGATGTCACTATTCAAACATTTATGGGCCCAAGATATGTTTAACTTAAAAAAAAATGAATGATGATGGAAAAATGAACCAGCTTCACCTCTAAGTGAGAATTTAGATGTTTTTGGGTAGAGGACATAATGAAATTGATAAGGTAATTTTAGTGTAAGAAGAGCCTCGACCTACGACAAGTCAGCTAAAGAGATTCTGAGAAGATTTTGGTGAGAAGAGAGCCTCAACTTATGGTGAGTTAGTTCTAGAGATTTTGAAAAGATTTTGGCAAAAATAGAGCCTTGGCTTATGACAAGTCAACTTGAGAGATTTTGAAAAGATTTTAGCAAGGGGAGAGCCTCGACTTATGGTGATTTAGCTTGAGAGATTCTTAGAAGATTTGATTATCCTAAGGAAACTTGGGCTTTTAAAAGTGAAAGGTTGGGCCTTTTAGAAGGCTGAAAGAATTTTGCTAGGAATAAAGGGACTTTGGAAGTCACATTTTGTTAGTTAGATTTTGTAAGATTACCCACACTTTGTCGGTTAGATTTTGTAGGATTGCCACTCAACTTGATGTTCTTTGAAAGTGAAGAGGCATTTGTTTGGCGTGATGCAATGAGCATTTTGACTTTCGTGTCATTGATAAAGGATAAAGTTCATTTGGCTACTTCAGCTAGGAGGGTAACTTTGTAGATGACATGATGATTTTGAAGGTGATGCCTTTGATAAGGAATAAAGGCAATGATGGCTTAAAGGGTATGCCCTTCATGATATATTCCCTTTCAACCTTCAAAAATCCTTGGTGAAAAATGAAGGTGATGCCCCCTGATGGGACCTATTTTTACTTTCGAATATAATCCTTAGTAAAAGTAGTTTTTACTTTCTCCTGTAGATTATTTGCGATTATGTTCGGTGAACTCATAGGGTGGTCCATCAAATAAACTATGACAATCATTTGGATGGAGGTGACCACCTCTATTTTTTTTTTTTTTTTTTTTTGACATTGCTTGACAAATGACATTTGACAGATACAAAGGAGCAGAGGCTATTAACATGGTATATGCATGAGGGTGCATGATTGTAGATGGTTGTAAATCCTTAATTTTTCATCCTCATCATCCGGCTATAGTGTAACACCTATTAAGTTTAGTGCGCTATGCATTGATGGTACGACAGTCCTATTAGTCAGTTAGTGGGTGGGGTTTCAGGGGGGTGCCCCCAAAAGAAAATTTTAGCCTTCAAGTCCATTGCTATCCAGATACCCAATTTTCCAACATGGACTAACATCAATCTCTAAAAAAAAAAAAAGCTACCACGTGGAGCCGTGCTCCCTCTGCGCAGATCCGCGCGTTTCTAAGGTCTACCCAAATCCGCGCTTATAGTCCCCTATCTAGCCCTAAATTTTCATAAATGTGTTAGGCCTCGCCCTAGCACCAACCCAATCTGCTAGAGGGAACCGAGATGCTCATTTGGGTTTAGACTCACGATAGAACCCTCGAGTTCAGATTTGATTGATTTTAAAAATGATTTTGAGAGTCGCCACCCTAATTTATTCTTAAATGGGAAAATTAAGGAAAAATTGAATTATGACTCCAATTCATTAATGTTTAATTAATTACCCAAGGATAAAATTATTAGTCTTGAACTAGGTTGAGCTCGGGGACTAGGTTTTTGATTTTAAATAATATAAATTAGACTCTTAAGTTTAATTTGACTCAAAAATTAGATTTTATGAATGACATTTATAAGGTGATATTAAAGAGAATGTATGAATATGGCATAACATGAATGCATTGTGAAAATAAAACATTCACAAATTAATTAAAAAAAAAAGGGAAGAGGATTAATTGAGATTTGGATTTAAGGTTTGGATTTAGATTCCAAATGTGCCTATATACCCCATCGAATGGGGATCAAAACCCACGTAGTTCATTCCATAATTAAGTGAAGGGATTTAGGGGTTGATCAAATTGATTTTGGTTTGGGTGTTTTGAGAGTGAGGGAAAAAGGCTAATACCTTGACTTTTGGTGGGCGAAGGATTTTACCGGACCGAAGTTTCGTTTTATCGGGATCGAGTGATTGGATGGATTAAAAGATTAATTAATTAATTAAAATGATTAATTAACTAATTAATATGATGAAATGGATGGATTGATGGATTAATTAATTAATATGATTAATTAATTAATTTGGATAAAGGGTGGATTAAGAAAAAGGATTAATTTGATTTTTGAAAAAAAGAACGATTTTTGAAAAAAAAAGAATGATTAATTAATTAATTAAAAAGATTAATTAATTAATTGAGTGATTAATTAAAAAAGAGTTTTAGTTAATTAAAAGAATTAATTAACTGAGTTAGGGTGAGGTAATTAATTAATTAAAAAGATTAATTAATTAATTAGAGAGTGATTGGAGGAAGAAGAAGAGAGGAATTTGAGGATAGCAATCTACTCAAATTCAATAGGTGAAGAGAAATGAGAAGTGGAGGGGCATTTATAGGAAAAGTGGGTAAGGGTAATTTAGGTAGTGAAAATGTGAAAAGACCATGAGGGGTAGGGCTAAAAATGGCTGAAAATTGAACTGAAATGGGTAAAAGAGTCATTTTCTGCGCAGGTGGGGCCCATAGAAATCAGAAGCTCGCAGAACCTGGTGCGACACTGCACCAGGCCTGTGTGGCACCTCATCAGACATTTGTGGCACGCCGCAAACAAGGCGTGCAGCGTCGCACTCCTGTTTTGCAGCAGCCACGTGTCACCTGGCATGTGTTTTGAGATTTCTATTTTTTTTTTTTTTTAGAGATTAGTTATTGGTATGGAATTTGGGAAATTTGAATGTTTGGTTTCAATGTAAATGAAGTCTAAAAAAAAAATTTCTTTCGAAACCCCTGTCCGCTAACCGGTTAGCAGGACCACCATAATGGCTCCATGTAATGCATTAAATTCAGCAAGTGCTAAGGCTACAGTTGGATGCTGAGGGTGTAAAATTGAGGATTCACAAAATGCCCCTCCTTTTGGCCCACTTTTCAGCTCTTTTTGGTCTTTTTACCTCACATCACCTCCATTTCCATTGTAAACGACCCCAAAACTTGTGTTGATAGGCTATCCATAAGTTTTCTCTTATTCTTCTCCCTCTAGTCACTCTCTTTAATTAATTAATTAATTAATTAATTACTCCTCCCTAATCTAAGTTAATTAATTCTTTTAATTAACTAATCATCTTTTTTTTAAATTAATCACTCAAATAATTAATTAATTAATCCTTTTAATTAATTAATTAATCACTTTTTTTTCAAAATCAAATTAATCTTTCTTAAATCCACCCTTCATCTTAATTAATTATTTATTTATTTATTTATTTATTTTAATTAATTAATCCATCCATCCATTTCATCATATTAATTAGTTAATTAATCATTTTAATTAATTAATTAATCTCCCAATCAATCCAATCCGCCAATATCAATAAAATGAAATTTCGGTTCAGCAAAATCCTCTGCTCAACTCACTCAAAGGTATAAATACCTTCTCCCACCACATACTAAATCAAATCAAATCAAAATAAATCAATCTGCAAACCCCTCCACTTAATCGTAGAACAAACTGCATAAGTTTTGATGAGCATAATTTAATGCATATTGATAGTCTTTAAATTTATTTTTTGTTGTTCATTTATTAAATAAATATTTTTATTTAATGATATTTTTATGAAATAGGAAATAAAATGGTGAAAACTTGAAAATTAAGTGAAATTATAATCTTTTACTTGCATGAATAATAATAATAATAATATTATTATTATTATTATTATTATTATTATTATTATTATTATTATTATTATTATTATAAATTTTGTGAAAGAAATAATTTTTCAACAAAACCAACTAAGCCATTTTCTTTTCTTTTTTTTTTTTTTTTTTTTTTTGTTTGACAAAGGACACCACCTTCAAGTGTGCAATGGAGACTAAAGAGCTTACCAGCCATCCTTATGCAAGCCAACTAAGAAAAACAAAAGATTTTAAGATCAAAGTCATACATTTAATGCTAAAGAAGAAAAATTGCAAAATTTCAAGTCATCAAACATCCATATGCAATCCAACTAATGAAAACCAAGAATTCAAAGTTTAAAGTCACACATTTCATGCTAAGGAAGAAAAATCATTTCAAAATTGACTTCATCATCAACTCTCCATCTAGCCATTTATGCTTATAAATAGAAGGAAAATGGCTTAGAAAAGAAGAGCTTGTGAGGAGAAGAATTGAGAAAATAAGGAAGAAGTTGAGATTTCAATATTAAGGATCCAAATTGTTAAAATGGGTTCTTTTATTTAGTTGGCTGTTTTAATTATTATATCTTTCTAAGTTTTAATTTTACTACGGTGGATGATGAAACCATATTAGATTATTAATTTCTATTGTGTATTGATTCTAAATATTTTGCAATTTAATGTTTATGATTTTGGCTTTATTTGATAATATTCTTTCATCAATTCTATCATGTATTTTTTATTGTTAGGAAAATTATCTATACTTGGTTTTTTATTAAAAGAAAAGTAATTTTCTTTGATTATGTGTTTTCTATTAAATTGCATACATATAATACTTAGAAATTACACTTTTGAAGTGAAGAAAAATCTATTTGAGAATTTAATAAAATTGAGCTTAGTGATAAATCAATAAAAGATAGAAAGATTGATTTCTAAACTATCATTTGAAAATTAGAATCAACACATTATAAAAATTATTAATTAAACATTGGTGAATTTTGAAACATTGGTAATATTTTATCTAAATTTTATTTCACAAGTTCAACTACTTTTAATTATGTTATTTTGCCGTTTTGATTTTACATTTCTTTAAAATTATCAAAAAAAATTATTTGGAACTAGGTTAGAATTAAATTGATGTGGTTTAATTAAGTTTTTCTATAATTCTCTTCATAGCTCTCTCCATGGGAACGATCTCATTACCACTTATCTACAGAATTAGTGATTAGTACGCTTGCAAGAATAAATAAAATTTCATAACAGGTTTTGATCCCATTCAATGGGGTACATAGGCAAGTTTGGAATTCAAATCTAAACCTCAAATTCAATTTCAAATTAATTTCATTTTCTATTTACTTTCAATTGGAATTATCTATTTTCATACTTTTGTAAGGGAAATTGTGATCTTCCTAATATCATAAGGGCTAGAGAAGTCATATCATTTTTAATTAATGTATTTACTTAATTATTTTTGAAATTAAGGAGATATTATATGGTTCTCCTAGAATCCAGAAGGGCTAGAAGGAACACTCTCCTTAATTTGTGGATAATTTACTTAATTGTACTTTTAATTTCCCTTGCACTCATAATTATGGCATGCATTCATATTATGCCATGCTCATGCTTTTTAATTGTCATTTGATACTTGTCATCAACAAAATTGATTTTTTTAACTCAATTTAAACTTAAGAGCCAAATTGTGATTATTTAAAACTAAAAACCTAGTCCTCTAGCTCAACTTAGTTCGAACACTAATGATTTTATACTTGGGTAAATAAATTAACTAAAATTAATGAATTGGAGTTACAAATGGATTTTTCCTTAATTTTTCCATTTTAAAAAAAAATTAAAATGGCTATTCTCAAAATCACTTTCAAAAATCAATTTTCTGGATGATAGCCATTCTAATTGTGAGCACCTAAACTCATTCCATGACCTCCTTAATATTCGCTTATCTTTCCTTAAGGCCATTCTCTGAGCAAGAGAGGGGTGTTCGGGCAAAGTCTCACAATGATATGCATAGATGTTGGTGCACAAATGATGCATGTTTATGTATGCATGCTTTGGAATTCATGGACATTTTGTTTAACTTCTACACTATGGATGATTCATTGTAACAACTCACACCTACCCTAGAAATTTTCATGACAATTTGTTTGACTTAGAACCATTAAAGCTAAATGTGTGCTTTTATGGAAATTTATGTGCTATGTGATCAATGAGTATATGGCATATTAAATTAATTTTAATATGCATAATATCAGTTATTATTATGAAATAAATTATTTAAATGAAGTGCATTAGCATAAAATAATTTATTTTTCATAAAATGAATTTTCATGCAAAAATGCAATTTTTAAGCATAAAATAATTTCACGAGTATTTTAAAATAATTTTTAAATAAATGTTTTGGGGGGCGATTTTATAGAAAATAACAAGAAAAATATTTTATTTTTAATTACCTATAATCAGCCCCTAAATTAAATAAAAAGCCTAAATACCTAAAAGCCCACTAAACTAAAACACTCCTAACCTAGCTCATTAAGGGTAATCTTGGAAATTACCCAAAATCCTAAAAATATAATGTAAAATTTGGCCAGCCCTAGCATTCCAGCAGCCACCATTCTGTTATTTCATTATTTTGATAGAAAAATTCTCTCAAAATAATTCTCTCTACCGAAATTCTCAAAACACCTTCATCTTTGCGATTTCTTGACCATATTCGTAAGTTTATTGCTCTTTTCAATTTGTTGTTTGATTTCTATAAAACTAACCATGGGAAAATTATTTGAAACTATTTATTTACTGATTTTTATTTATTAAATTCAGTGTAGGTGATTTCTTGAGAGAGAAATCGATTTTTCTACCGAAAACACCAACCTCTCTACGCGATTTCTCCAAAGGTGAATCCTACAACTCAAAATTGAAATTTTTCATGCATCAACTTTACAAGGGGGCAATTTTTGTATGATTATATTCTAAATGGATTTTTGATGTGTTTAGATAAAAAATATTGAATCAAATCATATTTCTATATATTACTATAATGACCGAGAAGTTTCAGAGAACAAGGAAATTCATAGTTTTTGTCCTAGAACTTAAAAGTTGGAAATTTTCATGTGTATGAACTCTAATGCTGCCAAATTGTATGGATTCATATTCTAAATTGATATTTGTTATGTTTACATGGAAAATAATGATTTAAATCATGTGTTTACATATTACTATAATGATCAGAAAAGACCGGAAAGCAAGAAAACTCATGATTTTCACTCTAAACCCTAAACTTGGAATTTTCATGCATGAGAAATATCTATGCCTGCTGATTTGTGTGTATTGATGTTCTAAACTGATATTTATTGTGATTTAATGAAAAATAATGGTTTAAACCACATGTTTACATGTTGCTGTAATGACCAGAAAAAACCAGAAACAAGAAATCTTATGGTTCTTCATCCTAAAACCTTAAGTTGGAAATTTTCATGCATATGGATTTATATATGTGCCAATTCCTACATATTTATGTTCTAAAATAATTTTTTTCATGTTTACATAAAAAATCTTAGTTCAAACCATGTTTTTACATATTACTGTAATGAACAAAAAGTGCAAAAAGTAAGAAAAATGCATGTTTTCTATTGAATAGAGCATTCGGCCATTGTTGGATTTTTTATCCCAATATCTATAATTTTTATGTGATGTATTTTTTTGATTATTGACATGTATGTATGAATAATTACTGATTAAATTGCATGTTGGTTGAAGGAAGGACTCTAAATAAGGCTAGAGGCGATTTGGTATACTTAAGGTATCTTAACCTTATATTATGATTAATATGTGAATGTGATTGGGTAATATGGAAGTAGATTGTATGATTATATGATAATGAATTAATGATCTTGAATTGATGAAGAGATTGATTGAATGAATTAGTCATAAGAGATAAGTTTGATACTTGAAAGGTTATTTGTTAAGTTGACATATATGGAAGTGTTAAGTGTACTAAGATGATTGTTAAAGTAAATTAATATTAAGATAATGATATTGTGTTGACCATAGAAAGGTATTGACATAAATTATAATGTGTTTTCATATCGGCCTATAAAGGTTAAGTGTTCAAGACTTTTAAAGTCAGGATGTTATGTGTAAGTGATGAAGTGCACTTATATGTGCAACTCTAAGTGTATGCAAATGTTATATATGCATGGGGTAGTTATGGAATAGGATAGCATCATGATTAAATAAATACTAAGTATTGAATTAAATATTATATTAGAGCTTGAGGAGCTTTAAAGGCTCAAAAGGGCTACGTGTACTAGGAGCAAAGGAACCATAAGGTGAGAAAACATTATGATATTGTTACAAGTATAAGCTATCATGATATGTGTGCCTTTGACATTTTTGAAACCCAAGTTCTTTCTATTCTAAAATTAAACTCTATGATTTCTTTGTTAGGCTTGGGTTACTAAAGGATAATTGGTGCAAAAACCATTTTTGCTTATCCAATGATAATTCCTTGTGATTATTGCCTTAACTTACATTCTTTTTAGAACTACACTATCATTGGATCTTTTGTTCAAAAGTTAAACCACTACTGTTATTGTGATACATGTTATTGTTACCTTAAATGTTATTGTTATATGTGATTACCATTAGCTCTAGCTATGGTACCTTTAACCCTTTATGTAGAAGTCCTCGTGCAAATGTGGGTAATCATTGAAACCTGTACACATGCTCTTAACCCGATGGATAGAGGTAGTGTACCCTCCTCAGCTAGAAGGGGCGGTTCTAGCAGTAGGGCCTGATCAACTTCATGCTTTTCTATGTGATAGGAGTTGGAATTTGGTTTAATGCCACCTCTCCTCTATGTGTTCAAGTGATGAGGGCAACAGCCTTCACTCTCTATATGTTATAAGTGTGGTTTCTGTAAACTTTTTAAATTGAAATCTTGCTAAATTGCAACTTGATTCATGAATTATAAATTATAAACTATGTGTATAAGCTATGAGTTTCCTTTTTAAAGGAATATATGTTAATGTATGTGCTATATTGTTTACTCATTGAGATCATCTATCTCACCCATTTTTCTTTGTGTGGTTCCAGGTGAGCAAATGTGAGGAGGCAAGGTGATGGCTCAATCATTCTACTTCGCTTGGGGATTCCTTGCCAAAACCTTCAATAATACTATGTTATGAAAAGATATTCATAGATGCTCCGGGAGTTTATTTTGGGATATTAATCATTGATGATTTATCTTAAAACTTTAAATGTTATTTTTCTTATGAGATGTTTCCCAAGTGTTTACTAAACTATTCTTCCGCACATTAAGGTTTCTTATATTATTGGATATTTAAGTTAATGCATTGGGTTTGGTACAATCCTAGGCATGAATTATATATGTATAAGTGGGTTCTACGGGCATAGGTGACCTTATGTCTCCCCATATTCTAGGATCATTATATCTCTAAAGTTGGGATGTGACATTCATGCACTATAGATGATTTACAATGATGCATGTAATGGATGAATATATAAATCCAAAAGGGTGGATTCACAGGTTTGCTATGTGCATGTTATGAATGCAATTTGCATGCAATGTTGACTCCTAAAAGTAGCCTGTAGGTTACGAGATGCTTACTTTGATTGATTTTTCTTTTTGGTGGATTTCAAAGGTTGTCCTAGGAAGTCAAATAATTCTATGATGTTTTTGAGTAATGACAATGATGGTAATCTAAACCCTAAGTAGAAGGGAATTTATGCAAGGTAGATGCCTTGAACTAATGATTGGCTATCTAAAAAAGTGATCTTAGAATATGCCCCATTTTAGAGAGCAACAATTTAGCTATTTTGACATGGGATAGGGTTTGTCATGACAATGGGACAGCTAGGTTTTAGCATGTAGGTGGGTTATTTTAGGTTCAGAAGGGAATTTACTTGTTTAAGCATCCCAAGACTTTAAGAGGGGCTTAGTTTTGGTAATGGGGTGTCAATGGTTTACTCCTTGTGTGATTTTAGAAGCTTATGGCTATGAGGGAATTTATAGGTTAGCATAGATGATAGTGATTTATGGTTGACTCCATCTGGCCCAATGGTTCCTTTGAAAAAAAAAAGTGAAAAAATCTAGGTTTTGCTCCTAATGAGACTTTGAAAATTGGCTTTAGTCTTGGTGGATGTTTTAGTTGTTAGGATGATATGAAGATGGCTTAGGCTTTGAGGATTGATTTCTTTAAAAGGTTTAGTTTAGGTTTCGCAAAGGAACTAGAGCTTTAAGGGTGAACGGACAATTTGTAGGTCTACTATATGAGGACTTATTCTGGTCTTAGTATGACAAGATTTCAACTACAAGGGGATATGACTTGGATAAGTTTAGAGGGTTCATGTGATTATTTTTCTTTTTAAGGACTTGGGTTTTGGATATTGGACTTTCTTTAAGTAGTTAAAGGGATATGCTTTGATTTTGGTTCACAGTGGGATGCTTCAAATGGCTTGTTTTCATAAAGGAGTTGGGGCTTTGGAAATGGGAGGTAGGCTTTCTACATTGACTTGGGATTTGAAGTTGGGGCTTTTAGAAAGTGTGCATGGCTTTCATTTTTCCAAGAAAATGGGGATTCAAAGTGGGTTATAGGCTTCCAGTGCATGGCTTGGGTGATGTAGATTTTTGAGAGGTTTAATTGATTATGGTTTTGCCAAGAGCTTTAGCTTTATGGTGTTCTTCTTTTTTTTTTTTTCCTTTCACAATGCTTCAAAAAAAGGAAAGAATGCATTATATAAGCTAGAAAGGCTCTTAAGGATAGTACTTTTTAGGCTCAGCTGGATTGGCATAAAGGTCGAGATGAACTTTTAGGAATGAGGGAGAGCCATCTAATTTAGATCTTTTGATGACTCAAGCACTATGATAGGAAAATATGACTTAGAGATTTTGCCCTTCACAAGAGATGGTGGACTAACCAAAAGTTGCTCAAGAGGATGTTAATATCTTCAAATGATATGCCCTTGATGATGGGTAAGGGCAACTTTATTTGTGATGACTTGATATTCAACTTGAAAACTTTTTTTACCCTTTGAATGATTAAGGGAAGAAAAGGGATGATACAAAAGAAGGACGACTTTGAGGAGGTAAAATTGTTTGATTACTTATAAGGATAATTATTTAGACCAACTAGATAGATTCAAATAGATGGATTTTGACATGACTCAGAATAGAATTCAATTTAAATGGTAAATCTGTTTTAGGTCTAACTTCCTCTTACGCTGCCCTTTTAGGTTTTCAACTCGATGAGCTTGCTCTAATTTCTACCTAAGCCGCCCTTTTGGGTTTTTAGTTTAAGGAGCCATTTTCTCTTTTTCTTTCTTTCTTTCTTTCTTTCTTCTTCTTCTTCTTCTTTTAGGTAAGGGAACTAAGTGGAGATGCAATTGATGCCATACTTTTGGAATAGAGAATATGAGGGCATAATGCCTTACAACATAAAAGATATTTTTACTATGATTTGGACCACACTCGAGTTGGTTTGCTTATGTATCCCTTACATTGCTTCTGTTTTTTTTTCTTTCTTAAGGATAATCAAATCCATGTAGTTCTTGTTACAGTATGGGAAAAAAAATTTAGGCATGATAATCTTACTTTGCATCTGCTCATTAGGCCTTTCCCCTTTTTAGCAAATTGATACTTCTTAAAATTCAGAACTTGACATGGTCCTTCTTTGATCCTCTTTGTGAATTGATCTACAGCTTTTAAGATATTCTCGTGCTTGATTGAGGATTTTGGACTTAATTGCACAAAAAAAAAACTATATGGACTCAGCTTAAGGAAGGATAGCCTTTATGCATAGTTATAAGAGCTGTTCCATTTTCATTCCCCAACTTGGCATGATGTTATGCTGCAATGTATGTCTTTTGTAGCTAAAATGCATTAATTTTCTTGCCCCACTTTTTTTAATTATTTTTTTCCTTTTTTCATGGTATATCTTTTAAGTTGGATTCAAAAAGAATATATGAGATATAAGATGAAAAATTCAAACCTTTCATTAAAAATAAAATAGGAAAGTCAACTAAGACTCAAAAGGGAAGAAACATGTGATAAACTTTGACTCTGACTTAAAAAATTAAGGACTCAAAAGAAAAGAAAGAAACATAAGACTTAATAGACTCAAACAGACTCAAAAGACTCAGACCCAGACTTAGGTGACTCAAACTTGGACTCGGATGGTCTTAGACTCAACTTGGTTGTAGGAGTTGAACAAGGGCACGTTAGCTAAGCCAATGTTCTCTTCAAAATGCTACTCATTGGGTAAGTTAGATAAACGGGGTAAGGTGTGTTCCTGCTTGAGATTGATAATGTCCCTAAGGTCGATGGGTACACTTGGTACTAGTTCTAAAGGGAGGATATTTCCATCATAAATGAGGTCTTGGATTAGATATCTTAGGCTTTTGAACATGTCTGTTTCGTGTCCAGCTCCTTAGTGGTACTCACAGTACTTGTCAGGTTTGTAATTTTTAGATGGGTGGCTGGAGAGGACTTTCAACTCTAAAGACTTAACTAAGCCAACTTTAAGAGCCATCCTATAAACCACATTTAAGGGAATCCCTAAATCAATGAACTTCCTTCTCTCTGGTTTATTGGGTTGTTCTTTGTTGATGGTAGCTACCTCTTTGATTTTCTATTTGGTGAAGATAAAAGGGGTGGTAGTACAAGGCTTACCATTCTTACATTTTTTTTTTCCCAACTATGTGAGCTTGCTGGAGCATAATGGTGTTGTGCTTCAAAGTTATTTGATGAACTTTTTGATATTTTGTGGGGAAGAGGCTCCTATTCCTTGAAAAGGATTTGAGGAAGGCAGAAAATCAACTTTGATGCTTAGCAATGTGAGACTTTTAGGGACTCCTCCATTGCCAGTCAAATCAATAACAGGAATTAGGTTGGCATAGGTGCTTGGGATTAGCTGTGTGGGATTTTTAAACACTTTTTTGTCATGGGTAAGGCTAACGATAAAATTTGGTATAGTTGCAACAATAGGACTAAGGGTGGAATTATTTAGAAAATGAGAGGTGATGGGCCAATTGACTATGGAAAGAGCTAAAATTTTGGTTGGGTCAAGATGAGGTGTAGCAAAACTTGAATTAATTGGATTTGATTTGGATTGGTTAGCAAACGGGTAGCTGTGACAAACTAACATGGGAAACACGATATATGATCAAAGGGTTTGAATGCACAGACTATCTTTGGAAGCACAGAGTTTTGGCGAGATGGGCCAATGCTTTATTGAAGCTGAGTTATTAAGTGATCAGAGCTTTGTTGAACTTGGTTTGTTAGGTGGCTAAAGCATCATTGAAACTAGCTTGTTGAACATTGAGGGCAAAGTAGAGAATGGCTTAAAAATTCTCCTTTTGCTTTTTGAGAAGTGTGTTTATGTCATCCATGTTGATTGGGCTGGCCATTGGTACTTCAAGGCAAAAAAGAAGGGTAAGTGTATGAAAAAGCCATGAAAAGGTGATGAAAGTATGCAAATCTTGAGGAAAAAGGACTTCTTGAGGTATTTCGGGCCAAATATTTTGGGCTTTCAGGGTAATAATTTTCATTGGGCCAAATGTATCGAGCTTTAAAGATTAGGTTTCAAATTAGAGGCCAAAAGGTTTTAGGCTTGAAGATTAGGTTTAGGTTGGGGGCTAAAAGGTTTTAGGCTTAATGAAGGATTGGTATCTTAGAGTGTTTGGGCAAAGTTATTAGTGTTTGGGTTTTAGGGTCTTAGGCTAAAAGGTTTTAGGCTTAAGGTGGTGGTGGTCCAAATTTCTTGGGCATTTGGGGATGAGAAAGAAGAGGTGCCAAAAGTTTTGGGCATAAGGTAATGTAAGGAAAATGTTTTGGATTTTGAGGTGAGTGAGATGCAAAGATTTTGGTTTTAAAGTGATGGTGGGCCAAGTGTCTTGGCCTTAGGAGAGGTGAGGTGTTAAAGGTTTTAGGATTAAAAGATGTGAGGTGCCAATAGTTTTGGGCTTCATAGAGGTAATGAGCCAAAAGTCTTGGGCCAAAAGTGTTTTAAGGTTTGAAAAGATGTTGATTCTTGACTTGTCACATCCCAACCTTATGAATACGACGGTCCTAGAACATGGGGAGACATAAGGTCACCCACGCCCGTAGAACCCATTAACATATAACAATCATGCCTAGGATCTTACCGAACCTCTTTCATTAACTCATTTAAAACATTTAGATAAATACCATAATTTGCGGAAGACTTAAAGTAAATCGTTACATATAAATTCCATAAGGAAAATAATATAAATCTCTATAAGTAACAATTAACATTCCCGAAGCATCTAAAGACAACACTTCATAAACATAGTATTATTGATAACTCAGACAAGGAATTCCCCAAGCGAAGTAGGATGCTTGAGCCATCACCTTGCCTTCTCACATTTGCTCACCTGGAACCACACAAGGAAAAGGGGTGAGATAGATGATCTCAATGAGTAAACAAAAAGGGCTCATACATTATCACATATTCCTTTGAAGGAAACACATAGCTTATACACATAGTTCATGGTTTATAACTCATGAATCAGGTTGCAAATTAAGCAAGGTTCAATTTAGCGAGTTTGCAGAAATCACACTTATAACACTTATAAAGTGGAGACACTACTCAATCCACTCTAAACACATCGAGGAGAGGTGGCCTTTGCCAAATTCCAACTCCCATCACTTATAAAGCGTGAAACTGATCAGGCTCCATGGCTAGAACCGCCCTTTTTAGCTGAGGTGGATACACTACCCCTATCCATCAGGTTAAGACCATGTGCACAGGTTTCGATGATTACCCGCATCGGCACGAGGATTTTGCATAAAGGGTAAAGGTACCATAGCTAGAGCTATTGGTAAACACAATTAACAATATCACATATGGCAACAATAACATGTATTTTAATAACAATAGTAGTTTGGCTTACAACAATAATACAATAAAAGTGTAGTTCCAGAAAGAACACAAGTTAGGGTGTTTATCACAAAAAAATGTTCTCATCGGATAAGCAAAATAGTTTTGGACCAAATGTCCTTTGGCAGCCCAAGCTTAACAAAGAAATCATGTTATAAAATGAAAATGGAAAGAACTTGGGTTTCAAAGCTACAAAGGTTCACATATCAATATATCACATTCTTAAAGCACAACATGATGTTGTTCACATTTGTAACAAGAACATTGCGTTTACTCACGCACGTAGCATGGACATAGTGTTTACTCACCTTGGGGTTCCTTTGCTCCTAGTACTCGTAGTCCTCTTTACACTTCTAAGGCTCCTCAAACTCTAACATAATATTTGATTTAATACTTAGTATTTATTTACTCATGATGTTCCTATCCCATAACTACCCATACACATTAGAGTTCACTCATAGGTGTACTCATCACTTGCACATATCACGTTGACTTAAAAGTCTTGCATAATTAGGCCTTGTAGGCTCACATGAAAATACATTACAATCATATCAATACCTTTTTAAGGTCATCACATTATCATTATTCCAATATCAATTCACGTATCAATCATCTTAATTCACTTTACACTTCCATACATGTCAGCTTAATAATTAATCCTTGAAACGTCATGCTTAACTCTTATGATCTCTTTCACTTCATTAACTCATAACCATATATTTATCATCCAGTCATCATGACATCTAGTTCCAAATTCCTCAATCACATTTGCATTCTAACCACAATATAATTTCAAGATACCTTAAGTATACCAAAACACATTTAAGCTTATCTAGGATCATACCTTCAATTAACATGCAATTTTCATCATCTACTTTACATACATACATGTCAACAATCATCAAAACACATCACATTAAATTTATAAACATTTGGACACAATGGTTCATGTAGGCCGAATGCATTTTTAAGGTGAAAACCAAATTCTTCTTCTTTTCGTGTTTTCCGTCTATTTCAAAAATATGCAAAAACATGGTTTAAACCAAGATTTTTCATGTAAACATAACAAAAATCATTTTAGAACTTAAATCCATAAGAATCAGCCACTATTGGTGCCATTGATATATAAAAATTCAATCTTTTGCATTATAGTGCACAAAACATGAGTTTTCTTGTTTTCGGTATTTTTCGATCATTTCAGAAATATGCAAATAGGTTGTTTAAACCATTATTTTTCATTCAATCATTGAAAATATTAGTTTAGAACACATTATCTCACAAATCGGCAGCCATAGGTAAGGTTTATATAAAAAAAATTCCAAGTTCAAAGGCTTAGGTGAAAAATCATGAGTTTCCGCGCTTTCCGCGCATTTTGTTTATTTCAGCGATAAACAGACACATGATTCAAGTCATTATTTTTCATCTAAACAAAACAAATATCACATTAGAACACCAATTCATACAAATCGGCAGCCATGTATTCATGAAAGAATAGAATTTTCCAATTTCCAAATCCTAACACAAAAATTTTGAATTCCTTTGTTTTTCGAAACTTTTCGGTCATCACAGAAATATACAAAAATATTATTTCATGCAATATTTTTCATCAAAACAAATCAAAAATCAGTTCAGAATGCAAATAAACACAAATCGCCACCGCCCCCCGCCGCCCCCCCCCCCCCCCCCCCCCCCCCCCCCCCCCTCTTATGATGTCTATGCAATAAAATTGTGATTTTAAGTTATAGAATTCACCTTTGGAGAAATCTTGCGGAAAGAATCATGTTTTCGGTAGAAAATAAATTTTCTCTCCCAAAAATTCACTCAAACAGAATTGAATCTATAGAAATCAGTAATCAAATAGTTCAAAATAATTTTCCTATAATTTATTTCATAGAAAATAGTTTAGAAATCGAAAGAGATTAAAAACTTACGATTACGGTCACGAAATCGCGAAACGGTAAGGTGTTTTCGATATTTCGGTAGAGAGAATTATTTTGAGAGGTTTTTCTGCCATAATACAGAAAGAATGAGGGAGTGGCTGCTGGAAAACCCTTGCTGGCCGAAAATTTGAATATATATTAGGGTTGGAGTGGAATTTCCACTATTACCCTTAATGAAATAAGTTAGGAGCATTTTTGTGTAGTGGGCTTTTGGGTATTGAGCCTTTTTCTTTAAAAATTTCAGCTGAAGTGTTTAGAAATAAAAATAATATTTTTATTTTTTTATTTCTGGGATATTTCCCTCAAAAATATTTATTTAAAAATATTTTAAAAATACCCGTAAAATTATTTTATGTTTAAAAATTGTTTTATGCATGAAAATTCATTTTATTTAAAATAAATTCTTTTATGCAAATGCACTTCATGTAAGTCATTTATTTCATAATAGCAACACATATTATGCATATTAAAATTAATTTAATGTGCCACATACTCATCAATCACTTAGATCACAAACATTCACACAAGCACACACTTAACCTTATAGATTTTAATTCAAGCAATTTACCACGAAAATTCCTAGGGTAGGTGTGGGTTGTTACACTTGGCTCATGGCGCAATCTAGACTCGAGGCTCTAGGTCTTACTTATATATATGCATGGTCATATTATGATGCATGCCAAAAAGGTTTCATGAATATGCATAAATGTAACAATCCACACCCACCCTAGGAATTTTCGTGATAAATTGATTGATTTAGAACTAATAAGGCTAAGTATGTGCTTGTGTGAAAATCTGTGATCTAAGTGATTGATGAGTATGTGGCATATTAAATTAATTTTAATATGCATAATATGTGTTGCTATTATGAAATAAATGATTTACATGAAGTGCATTTGCATAAAAGAATTTATTTTAAATAAAATGAATTTTCATGCATAAAACAATTTTTAAGCATAAAATAATTTTATGGGTATTTTAAAATATTTTTAAATAAATATTTTTGAGGGAAATGTTCAAGAATTAATAAGAAAAATATTATTTTTATTTAAATCCATTCAGCCAAAATTTTTAAAGAAAAAGCCCAAATACCTAAAAGCCCACTACACAAAAGTGCTCCTAACCTATTTCATTAAGGGTAATAGTGAAAATTCCACTTCAACCCAAATATATATTCTAATTTTTGGCCAAACAAGGGTTTCCAGCAGCCATTCCCTTATTCCTTCTGTATTCTAGCAGAAAAACCTCTCAAAATAATTCTCTCTACCGAAATATCGAAAACACTTTACCGTTTCGCGATTTCATGACCGTAATCGTAAGTTCTTATTCTCTTTCGATTTCTAAACTGTATTCTATGAAATAAATTATGGGAAAATTATTTTGAACTTTTTGATTACTGATTTCTACAGATTCAATTCTGTTTGAGTGAATTTTGGGAGAGAAAATTTATTTTCTACCGAAAACACGATTCTTTCCGCAAGATTTCTCCAAAGGTGAATTCTATAACTTAAAATCACAATTTTATTGCATAAACATCATAAGGGGGGGAAATTTGTACTTATTTGTATTCTAAACTGATTTTTGATTTGTTTTGATGAAAAATATTGCATGAAATAATATTTCTGCATATTTCTGTGATGACCGAAAAGTTTCGAAAAACAAAGGAATTCAAGGTTTTCGTGTTAGGACTTGGAAATTGAAAAATTTTATTCTTTCATGAATACATGGCTGCTGATTTTTATGAATTGGTGTTCTAATATGATATTTGTTTTGTTTAGATAAAAAATAATGACTTGAATCATGTGTCTGTTTATCGCTGAAATAAACGAAATGCGTGGAAAGCGCGGAAACTCATGATTTTTCACCTAAGCCTTTGAACTTGGAATTTTTTTTGTATAAACCCTATCTATGGCTGCCGATTCATGAAGGAATGTGTTCTAAACTGATATTTTCAATTATTGAATGAAAAATAATGATTTAAACAACCTATTTGCATATTTTTGAAATGACCGAAAAATACAGAAAACAAGAAAACTTATGTTTTGTGCACTATAATGCAAAAGATTGAATTTTTCTATATTACTAACACCAATAGTGGCTGATTCCTATGAATTTATATTCTAGAATAATTTTTGTTATGTTTACATGAAAAATCTTGGTTCAAACCATATTTTTACATATTTCTGAAATAGACGGAAAGCACAAAAAGAAGAAGAATTTGGTTTTCACCTTAATGAATGCATTCGGCCTACATGAACAATTTTCTCCAAATGTTTATAAATTTTATGTGATGTGTCTTGGTGATTGTTGACATATATGTATGTATAATAGATGATGAAATTGCATGTTAGTTGAAGGTATGATCCTAGATAAACTTAAATGTATTATAGTATACTTAACGTATACTTAAGGTATCTTAGCCTTGTATTTTGATTAGAATGCAAATGTGATTGAGGAAATTGGAACTAGGAGTTATGATGAATTGATGATGAACATATGATTATGAATTAATGAAGAGAAAGGGATCATAAGAGTTAAGCGTGATGTTTGAAGGATTAATTGTTAAGTTGACATGTATGGAAGTGTAAAGTGAATTAAGAAAATTGATAAGTGAATTGATATTGAGGTAATGATGTTGTGATAACCTTAAAAAGGTATTGATATGATTGCAATATGTTTTCATGTGAGCCTATAAGGCCTAAGTATGCAAGAATTTTAAGTCAACAAGCTATGTGCAAGTGATGAGTACACCTATGTATGGACTCTAAGTGTATGTGTATACTATATGTACATGGGTAGTTATGGGATAGGAGCATCATGAGTAAATAAATACTAAGTGTTAAATCAAATATTATGTTAGAGTTTGAGGAGCTTTGGAAGTGCAAAGGGGACTACGTGTAATAGGAGCAAAAGAACCCCAAGGTGAGTAAACTCTATATTCCTGCTTCCAAAGTGAGTAAACATCGTATTCATTCTACAAGTGTAAGTAACATTTTGTTATGTTACAAATATATGATGACATGCTATGTGAGCCTTTGTGAACATTGAAACCCAAGTTCTTTCTATTCTAAATATTATTACATGATTTCTTTGTCAAGCTTGAGTTGCCAAAGGATATTTGGTCCAAAACATTTTGTTATTACAAGATTAACACCCTAACTTATATTTTTTTCTGGAACTACACTTTTATTGTATCATTGTTTGAAAGCCAAACTACTATTGACATTGAATTACATGTTATTGTTGCCATATGTGATACTGTTAATTGTGTTTACCATTAGCTCTAGCTATGGTACCTTTACCTTTTATGCAGAATCCTCGTACTAATGCGAGTAATCATTAGAACCTGTGCACATGGTCTTAACCTGATGGATAGGGGTAGTGTATCCACCTCAGCTAGAAGGAGTGGTTCTAGCCGTGGGGCCTGATCAGCTTCACGCTTTCCATGTGATAGGAGTTGGAATTTGGCAAAGGCCACCTCTCCTCAATGTGTTTCGAGTGAATTGAGCAATAGTCTTCACTCTCTAAGTGTTATAAGTGTGATTTTTGCAAACTTGCTAAATCGAACCCTTACTAAATTGCAACTTGATTCATGAGTTATAAACCATAAACTATGTGTATAAGCTATGTGTTTCCTTTCAAAGGAATATGTGATAATGTATGTGCCTTTTCGTTTACTCATTGAGATCATCTATCTCACCCCTTTTCCTTGTGTGGTTCCAGGTGAGCAAATGTGAGGAGGCAAGGTGATGGCTCAAGCATTCTTCTTTGCTTGGCGAATTCCTTGTCCGAGTTATCAATAATACTGTGTTTATGAAGTCTTATCTTTAGATATTCCGGGAATGTTAATTGATACTTATCGGGATTTATATTATTTTCCTTATGGATTTTATATGTAACGATTTACTTTAAGTCTTCCGCAAATTATGGTATTTATCTAAATGTCTTAAATGAGTTAATGAAAGAGGTTCGGTAGGATCCTAGGCATGATTGTTATATGTTAATGGGTTCTACGGGCGTGGGTGACCTTATGTCTCCCCATGTTTTAGGACCGTCGTATCTCATAAGGTTGGGATGTGACAATAAAGGTCTTAATTATTATAGTGCATGGAACCTAGGGTCAAAGGTTAAGGCAACTATATGTATAAGGGTGAAGGGTTGATTGGTTAAGGGTCCCCATCCCATTAAAGCATTGATAGACCTAACCACATATGAGTCAAGAAGCCTTGCCTGGGTCAAATAGCAGTGATTGTTTGTTAAACCGTCAAAATGATAGAGGATTCATTGTGGGATTGAATGCTTTTGTGTGAGGCCTCGCCCGAGCACTGGTCCGATTCGCTGAGGGATTGAAATGCTCTTCGGGAGAAACCCCACAATTGGAACTCGCTGTGAGTTCGGAAAATTGATTTTTGTAATGTGACAGTTGAAAAGTGAGTCGCCACATTAATTTATTTATTTTAATTGGAAAAATTAAAGAAAACCCAAATTGATTGACTCCAAAAATATTTTGATTTTATCCCAATGGAAAATGCACTAATCCACGAGTGACTAAGGAGGGCTCGGGGATCAGGTTTTGGTAATTACACAGTTAAGAAAATGTTACTTTCTTTAGTTTGGCTTGAAATGCAAAATAACTCTTAAAATTGAATTTTTGTGTATGCATGAACAAAAAATATAATGATGAATGAACATATATATATGATGTGATGGAATGACAATAATAAATAAATAGGCCAGATAAATCCTACTTAATTATTACAACATCAAAACAAATGAAATAAAGGGGATCTTTCCTCTAGCCCTTATGGGTACTAGAAAAAGCACACATTCCCCAAAATAAACTAAAATAAAAATCATAAACAAAGGATTAATTAAAATAAAAAAGGACTAAACATTGATAAAAAGATTTTTGGAGTTGATGCCCTTCAGATTGGCAGCCTGCGTATCCTATTGAATAGGAATCAAACCCCACGCAGTTCTCCCTTCTTGCGAAGGAGGGGTTTTAAAAATGTGTTGGTTTGCTTATTAACTTAATTCTGATTCTTAAATTAATAAGTTTTAGATCTTTTCAGTTTTAGACCTAAAGATAATTCTAGATCTGAATTTAGAATTTTAAGATAGGAAAGGAATTATACCTTTGCTTTCCTTGGCTTTCAGACAAATGGAACTAGTTTTGCTCCGTATCTCAACTCCACCTTGAATTCAAAGGAAGCTTGGAATCTGGATCTAGAAGCAGCAAATGTGTGAGTATAAGAATAAAAATATGCTTTGAACTATGCCTGAATTGCTTTGAAATGCTCTAGAATGCTTTAGAATCTGTTGGAATTCATTGGAAATCATCAGAAACTGTGTCAAATGAGGCTGGAGGAGGCTCCTATTTATAGAGCTGATAGAGGAGGTGCCGGCGGTACGGACGGCGGTGCTGGTGCGGCGCCGGCGGCACACCAGACGTGCCGCCATACCGGCAGCATGACTTTGATGCCGCGCCAGCGGCACAGCCTTTTTTTAGCAGCACGGGATGCGTGCCGCCTCCTGGGCAGCATGAAAAATGTGCCTCCCAGCGCCACACGCGCGGCTCAGTCCATTTTTGTCCGTTTTGGGCCCATTTCAGCTCCGATTCGAGCTCTACTTGATTCTGTGGATTTGTAATTGAAAGACGGTCCACTGGAGGTGAAAAGATTCAGGAAATTTATTTTTCTATGGGGCGCTGCCCCACACCTCGCAAGGGGCGTTGCCCCCTTGACCATTGCCCGCTAACCGGCTAGCGGGACCGCCGTATGCGTAGCGTCCTATTCCTAGTAGGTGTCAAGCTGCAGCCGAATCAGGAGGTGCAAATTTGAGGGTTCACATTTTGCTATCTCTCAATATACACAAAGAGAGTTGCCGAGCCAATGCTACTCACCATCCAAAAGCTTTCCTAAAGTTAAGGTTAGGAATGAGCCTTTTATTATGCAAATGATGCATGAAAGTCAAATTAAACTTAATAAGCCAAATGAATATTACTTTGGAAAATTTTTCAACCAAATAGTAATCCTCTTATTTGCTTTTCTTTTTCATTTAAAAGGTGGCAACCTGTCCTAATGGGGTTGCCAACTGGGAAACCTCTCCCAAATGCCCCTCCCTTGCTCAAATGCCTCATGCACTGGCGAGATATTTTTAAGGAGGTTATGGAATGAATTTCAATGCTCACAATTAGAATAGCTATTGTGCGAAAAATTGATTTTTGAAAGTGATTTCAGGAGTCGCCAACCTAACTTCATTTATTTTAAAATGGGAAAATTAAGGAAAAACCCATTTTCATGACTCTAATTCATTAATTTTCAATTAATTTACCCAAAGATAAATCACTAACGTCAACCCAAGTTGAGCTCGAGAACTAGGTTTTTTATTTTAAATGATTATGATTTGGCTCTTAAGTTTAATTTGACTAGAAAAATTGATTTTATGAATGACAAGTATTAAATAACAATTATAAAAATGCATGAACATATTATAATTTGAATGCATGGCATAAGTATGAGTAAGAGGAAAATTAAAAGAACATTTAAGTAAATCATCTACAAAGTAAGAAGAGTGTTCCCTCTAGTTCTTATGGATTCTAAGGAAACCACATGATCACTCCTTAATTTAAAATTAATTAAATTGACTAATTACATGAATTAAATTAATTAATGGGATGTCTTCTCTAGCCCTTATGGGTTTTAAGAAGACTATATATTCCCTTACAAAAATAATGGAAATGTAAATAATTATTTTGGAAAACAAAAGGGGAAAGGGATTAATCAGGATTTAGACTTACGGTTTGGATTTAAATTCTAAACTTACATACATACCCCATTGAATGGTAATCAAAACTCACATACTTTCATCCACAATTAAGTGAAGCTATTTAGGGATTGATCATATTAACTTTATTTTCGGATTGGATTGACAAAGAAAAGATTGTACCTTTACTAAAGTTGAGGCCATGTTTATTGTATGATAGGCCATTTGAGTTAACCTAATATTATGATATGATCCTACCGAATGCCTAGCCTTGACCATGCATTGATAGAATGCCCTAACTAATGGGAGAAAATGCATTAAACTGTATGCACCAGTGACTTGACTAACTAGGTCTATAAATTATGTTAGATGTATACTTGCAGGTATGCATTGAATGTTTCAAGGGCGTAGTAGCTGCCCTTTCTATTTTCATACCAATGAAAGCATACTGTTCAGAGGCCATAGGGATGCTGGTGCAGTCTCACCCATAAGTACTCTACTAATGCTATTGTTACTAAGACTGATTGGGGTTTGTGGTGTCATCCTGCCTATAAGTTTACTATTATTGAATCTTACAGGATTATGGTTATGCTTACCCTAAGTTATTGTGTTGTATGGTTCTATCAAGACTATTGCCTTGGTGTATATTTCTCTTTAGAACGTATGTCTGTTTTCTATTAAATCGAATTGATATGTATGTTTATATGTATACAGATTGATAGATTTGCTAGACGTTCATGAAAACCCTACATTAATATACATTTCATAATTTATAGCTCATTATATCATCCGTGGTTTTCAGGTATAAATTTGAAGAAAATAGAAGTTGAGTTGGTATAACCTCTTTATCATCATTTTCCATCAAGAAGTTCAAAACATATAAGTTAAATTTTAAGAATTTAAAAGACATAGTTGTTGTATCCCTATTTTATATGCTCTATAGATTTAAAGAATTATGTATAGAATGTTTCTTTTGGATATGAAATAAAAGATTTGCTTTCTCTCAAGTTATGGCCCATTGTATGATTTGTATAGAGATGTATGTTTATCGTTGTTTATGATTTTTTTATGGATCTAGGGAATAGCTAGTAATGGATCATCTCGCACTGCTAGAGCTTAAGTGAGACATTTGTGTGTGTGTTGGATTTCAAGTGTGAGTAGAAATCTCACATTAGAAAAAAGGAGTTTAGTGGAGATATATGAATGAAAATGAACTATAAAATTATTACTTTAAGGTTTTTGGCTATGATGTGCTGTTTAACCTATGAATGTGTTCTTTCATTAGGTCCAAGAAGAAGATTTCCCAATCTCCACAAGTATGGAGACAGTGGTCAGATTCCGTGATTGCTAACCTCTATGTGGAACAGCAAAGAGACTCCCAAATTGCCTAAAGCAATGAGGTATAAGGGCTCTGGGTGACACTATAAATATTTAAGTCAAAGAAAAGACCTTCGTTCAAGGGGGAGCTCAAACCTGACATGGAAGCTCGAAAGATTGTTGGGATATAAAGTGTGAGTCAAAATCTCACATTAGAAAGAGAGAAATTTAATGGGAGATAAATAAGTGGAAAGGAGCCATAAACTTATTACCTTAAAGTTTTGAGTTAGGATGTGGTATTAGGCCCACGAGTGTATTCCCTCAATAGGCTGATGAAGAAGATCTCCTAAGGAATTCAGGCTCCCCGACACCAATATGTTGATTTTATGACTTTAGCACTTTAAAGTTCAAAGACAAGTTTTCTCCAATAAGGGAAAAATGACACATACAGTGGGAAAGTTTCATATATTCACAATACCTAAGGGTATGTGTAATACCCTACACCCTGTATAATTTTTACACTGCATATGTATTGTTTGAAGATTGTACTTGCATTAATTTTTACACCATGCCTGTGTTAATTTTTACAATACACCTGTGTTAATTTTGCACTATTTGTGTTACTGGCACACTATGTTTGTAATTTAATTATATTGTATTAATCTTTAAACTGTCTACAACTAAATTATACTGTGTTATTTTTGTACTAGTCAAATAATTAATTACACTATGCATAATATATGATTATGTAATTAAGAGTACTTAATTATGTATAATTAAGATTATGTGAACATCAAATTTGTGCAAATGTGACTAATAGACACCGCTATCACATGATGTAGAGAAATAACATTTAGAGTAAAAGATGGATTATTTTCTCTTTTGCATACTTACCTAGCCAAATTGGAAAAATGTCACTGTCACTTTAATATGAAAAATTGACTAAGTCTAAAGCAAAATTTAAAAACCTTTTACCTCAATTGTTAGCACCAACCAACTGACCATGTTAAACTAGTAAATAGAAACCTCTAAAGCATTTCATTAAGGGTACTTTAGACCTTTCTCAATTAAAAACCCTTACCCTCTATCTACCCTATATAAATATCATTTTCTCCTTCTTCGTCCTCATTTCTCACAAATTTAGAACACACAAACTCCATTTATTCTTCACCATTTCGGCCACACTATAGAACTTGAGGGAGTTGCTCTTTAAGGTAAGTCATAAAACTTCTTCCTCTTCACATGCTAAAGATGATTCTTGGATACTTTCTCTTGATTAGTTGAATTTTCTTTTCTTTTCTTCTCCAAAAGAATTCGACCATGGATGATATTTTGATTCCTTGATCTATAATATTTGTTAAGTGTGTATTAATGTATATTTACATATCAATTGAATGTTCTAATTGTCAATTTGTTGATTGATGAGTACGTGAGGGGTTTTCCCTAACTTGTTAATTTTGACCAAGCTACGATTCAATGTAGCTTGTGTTTTAGTTTCAATTGCTTAATGATTTATACTTATTGATAAGTCAATTGAAGATTTACATGATCCATTTTGTGTTAGAAGCACAAATTAGGGTTTTCCCCAATTTGAGTGGTTAGGTCAAATATGAAATTGTAATCTAGTAAGTAATAACTTAAATTGATTGCTAATTGTGCAATTGGATGGTTTAATTTCATGAATTGAGGTTCAATTTGGGAAATTTATGTTCAATTAAAGGTTTTCTTCAATTTCCCCAAATTGGCAAATTAGGGTTTTGAAATTCTAAGTTGACAAATTAAACTGAGTGTCTAATTGCTTTCTTTATGTATGAATTGAATGAATTAATGTTCAATTGAAATATTGATTGTCAAAACCCTAACTTAAATTTTGAATCAAATGAGTTTAATTGATTACATGTTCCAATAAGTTCTTTTCTCATTGAATTATATGTTTTAATGCTCAATTGGAAGATTGGTTGCATAAAATATTATTGTTCCCTAATTTGATTTTTGGCCAACTACGGTTTTGAGAACCAATTTTGATTAAATTGAATTGAGTAGTAAATTGAACTTGCATATACACTGATTTGATGATTCAAATGCTAATTTAAAGTTAACTAATGAATTGATGGTATTCTTCAAAATTAGACTTAGGTCAATCAGGGTTTCTTGAATTGTATTTTCAAATACAATTGATGGCACGATTGAGTATAATTGTGCATGTATATGATGTATGATTTGTTAAATTGATGCCATTGAGCAAATACATTAGGAATTTACCATGTAGGCCATTCAGCAATGACTTGAAATATGTTGCCTAAGTGTTATAATTTGGCTTAAGCATTTAATTAAACTTGTAAATAAATGTGAATAATGAGTGTAATGCTTAATTGTGCAAAGCTTATGCTATGTGAATGTTGCTTGCCTCAGGCCATTCAGCCATAATGTAGGTGTGAGTCTCAGTGCTCTACTAGTGATGATGAGTATATGTATAAGTGAATCTTAATGGTATGAATTAATGTGTTTGATGAGTGATGAGCTATTTGTGTAACCTTAGATAGTTTGCTAGGAATAGATTTACAACTAGGCTAAGGTTAGGTTATGCTTGAATATAATACTAAGTGTCATGTGAATGGTATGATGGCATTGTAGAGAGCAAAAGAAAAGGTGATAATTTAGAAAGCGAGAAGCATCCTTATCATGTGAGTTAAGTATTAGGAGCAATAGAGTCAAGGTGATTATACAATATGCTAATATCATCAATATACGCATCCATATTTATGACATGTGAAAACCATATGAGATTTTTGAAATCCTAGTTAATATTTCCATTACATATTCGTACCTAAAATGACATCTCTTGCTTTGCTAGGATTCCCTATTGAAGACCTTAGGCTTATTGATATATTGCACACCTTTTGGTGAAATCATTAATACCAAACTATCATATGATATTGATTTCGAAACCTAATCAAACTCTTAAGGCACATTACTCTTCATATATGCCACATTGTTCAACGATCGTATGAGACCATTATTGAAAATCCTATTGGATCATTGAGGCAAATTATATATATATATATATATATATATATATATATATATATATATATATATATATATATATATATATATATATATATATATATATATATATATATATATATATATGATTCCTTGAAAACAGAAATCCCCAACTGATGTGGGATTATATATCGAACCTATCCACATGGTAAAAAGTCTGTGGAGAGAGTGAGCATATCCAAACTTTGGCTATGAAGGGTCAAAGGTTCTAACCGTAAGACTTTATCAGTCTTACGTCATGATAAGTGATAGGAGTAGGTAAGGCACAAGCCACCACTCCATTTGTTATGAAGAAGGTATACCACTTCTAACTTAATGGTTTCTACTAAATTTTCTATATGAGATACATCGAATGTTACTTGATTCATTTCTATTATCTCACTTGTACTCGCATGTATATTATGTTAGTTTATTGTATCCTCATTGAGTTTATCTTGTCCCTTAGTGGTTTATATTTTTCAGGAAAGCTGGAAAGTCAAGCAAGGAAAACTTTTCAAATCTCTTTCCATCACTTAAGAAGTTGCTCTGCTCTTGAAGAAGATCTTATTGTTAATCTTGTGAACTCCATATTTCATTTAAATCGTATTACTGTTATCACCTTAAATTGGAAGATTTTTACTATTTTGATGATGTCCACGGCCTGTAATAACTTAGAATTATAACTGTTGGCATTTATTTTTAAGATTGTTACTATAGAGTTGTATTATTGTTACTATTTTTAAGACTTATGAATTAACAAGTAGCAATATAAGTGCAATGATTATTTATAATTTTATGTGAGCTCTATTTATTGCTCTTAATTATTAGTTATACTTCTCGCAAGTGTATTTATTTTCTATATTGAAGAACAAAAACTTGATATGTTAGCAAATTAGTAGTTAAATACTTACTAATTAATTACTGTTAGTTAATTAGTACGTGTGATTAATTATTGCTAGCTAGCTCGTTAGTACACCCTCCGTTCTGAAAAAAGTAGTCATTAAAAAAATTAATTTTGTTCATAACTAAGTGGCTATTTAGTAACTCAATAAAAAAAATATGGTAAAATGACTAATTTACTCTTTCATTTTCTAAGTATGAGAAATGTTTTCCTAATTTATACTGCAATTAATAGGAGTTTTTTTGACAAATTATGATAAAGTTATTACTACCTTAAAAATGATGATTTTTGCTTAATAACCACTTTTTTCATAATGCAGAGAGTATTATTTAACACTTGTGATGCAATTATCAAATTTATAAATTAAAGATAAGTAATGCACTTTTAAACTCAGTTAATGATGTCATAATTTTAATATAGACATTATTTGACTAAAAAGTCCTAATTGTTATAAATAAAAATAATAAATTATGAACATATTCGGTAAAATAATGTAATAGTTATAAATTGTACTCCCTTCATTTCAAATTAATATTGGTTTTAGATGAATGCGCACATATTAAAAAAGTCATTTAATTATCATGATTATAAGTTAAAAAGACTAAAATATTTCTTTTTTATTTTGATGCAAATAAAAAAATAATTAATGTGAATATTTAATAAAGCGATAAAGAAAATATAAAATTGGAAAAAAATTATAAATACTTTCTTGAAATCCTAAAATAACAAATATTTTGAAATAAAATAAAATTTCTAAAAAGACAATTATTTTAAAACGGAGAGAGTATAATCTATGGAAAATCTATAAATAACAAATAATGATGTGATAATTAAATTTTAATAAGATAATAATAATATTCTTTAATTTTTTAAAATTTATATAAAATCCAATTTGAATTAAGTATATGAGAAATATTAAATCTTAGTAGTAGTCTAATAAACAACAGTATAATAAAAATTATAAGAAAAAAAATAAAAAAGTATATAATTATACTAAATTTAATAGGGATTTAAATTCAAATATAAAACTCAATTAACTTGAAATTCACGGACCATTTACAACAAATGAAAATGTGGAATTCATTTATTAATGAACTCTCATATTTGAAAAGAAACAACTTAAAATATAAAATTTAATAAAATTTCATATTTTGTATTTGAAACAAATATATAGTTTAGTTATTTTTATTCTTACTTCCTAAAATATCCTAATAGAGTAAATATAATAAAAAATTATATCTTATAATTATAATTAATAATAATTTATAAAGTATAATAAAAAATTAATTAGAAGAAAACAAGTAAAAAAAAGAGAGAGAGAAAAACGTTAGAAAAGGACTAGTAAGAGGAAAGAGAGGGTCTATTTGATTCAAATTTCAGGATCAAAAACAAATCAAGTGAAATAGAAAATGGAATGATTGTTTTTCTCAAGAATTCAATGAGAAAAATGAAAGAATTGCAAATCAATTTTTTATAAATTTATTTGATTTCCTGCATACAGGAATCAAATTAGAAGAATTTATTTTTAATAAATATCATAAAATTATTATAATGCTCATATTTAAAATTTTTACTTATTTTAAATAGTAAAAAACTTATTTTAAATAGTAAAAAGCATTTTGAATAAGTATTTAGGTTTTATTGTTTAATTTAAAAATATATTCTAATTTTTGTTCCATATTTTGTTAAATTTTTGTTTCATATGCTAACCTAGTTCTAGTTTTTTAAAAAAATTATTAATTTTTTTTTATTATTTTAATTTTTATTAATTTTAAATAATTTATTTATGAATTTATTTTTATTTTATATTTTTAAAATAACAATTCAAAAAATTTTAATTAATTAAAAATAAAGTTTATAATTCATTGTTATTTTATTAATATTTAGTTTATTTCAAATAATTGAATATATTTACTTAATATTTAATTTGATTGTTATTAATTTTTTATTATTACAATATTTCATTATTTTATATATTTAATATTAATATTTAAATACAACATGATAAATAGTTGTACACTTGACCAAATTAAAATATTTGTCTTAATTCTCATGGGAATGAGAATTTGATTAACTGAAAGGTGGGAGAAATGGATGATTAACTTAAATAAAGGAATTACATTCCAATTTCATATTAATTTTAAGCATTTTGATTCTAATTTCATATCCTTTTAAGAGAGCCAAACGGATCTAGAATATGAGTAAAAGAGAATGAAATAGAATATTTTTGTGCACATTATTTATGTGAAATTCATTTTAAAATTTCATCTATTTTAACTTTATTTGTAAAATTGAAATAAACAAATTTTTTTTGATATTCCCAACATAAAATGTTTTAAAAATGTGAACTTACAGATAAATTTTACAAAAATTTATAAAATTAATTTATTTGAAACAAATTTTACAAAAATTTATAAAATTAATTTATTTGAAACAAATTGTAAGTATAAAATTTAACAGAAAACATTTTGTAAGTATAAAATTTAACAGAAAATATTCTAACATATTAAATGTATATTAACTTATAAATTTAGCAAAGCCTCCCCGCATATTTTTAACCTGTAACCTATGTAAATTCCTATTACCTTCGTTGTAAACAATTGTCATTATTTTTTACACATGGTATAAGAGTACAATAAATAATATGCTATTTTTTTATATTATTTTTTTTTCTTTTATAGCCTTGGTGATATAATAAATACATTTTTTTTTCTTTTTCATTAGTTTATCGCATTGAAACTCTATTTTAAAAGTAATGGAGTAGTATTTGCTTTGAAAAAAAAATCATAATAAATTTTCACATTTTACTTTAAATTTTTTAAATCAAAGTTAAGTATTAATAAGGGGTAAAGAAGGAGAATTGTCACGACCCACTTATTGAGCCATGACGGTTCTAGAGTATAAGGAGATATAAAGTCATCTAAACCCGTAAAATCTCATTTAACTTATAATTTTTTACCATTTATCATGTGGAACTTTATGCAAAGATCAGAACCTGATTATCTTTCCTTACTGCCTATTGCTAGTTTATCATTTTACATATTACCAAATACTTACTTACTAATATCACTTATATACACAACTCATAAAATTTTCAAATTTGTATTTCATATCATTATTCAAATGTTCATAACTCATTGTATTATCATAATTGTAATTACAATGCAATTTACATTTCATATAAACCTAATGACATTTTAGTGCTAAACTTTCAGTAAGTATGGAGCTTTAAAACAACGGTCTTCTTAATCATATAACCAAGATTCATAATACTTAAATTTAGCAGAACAACTTCCAAGCGGAAGAACAAGTCTTAAAATTTATCTTGCTGACTTGTCAACCTTACCTAAAAAATTTAAATAACTATAGAATGAAACAAAAATCAATGAGTATATAATAATACAATATATATGATGAGTATGTGGTTCATTATTAGGGTGGTTCATGGTGACAATGGAGTGATATTAATCAAAATTGTCATTATGAATCGATTTCTCATTTAAGATAAAAACAACATCTTTTAATAGAAATAGTAATTTCTTGGAAGCAAAATGCTACCCACGCATATAAATTAAAGAGTGGCAGCCTAAGTCTTTTTCACTTACATGCATTATATTACGCAAGACTAATCAGGTCTTATGATTAGGCATTCCCTCCTAACAAAAGCTGGGTACTCTCACCCTATCTGTAGACTTATACCAAGTGCACAAGGCTCGATGTATTACCCCGCATCAAAAGGGTATTTCTGCTTATCAACAGTCATCAATAGAAAGGTTCATATAAGGTTTCACAATAAGGAATTCAATGATCACATAATGAATTCAACATGAAAGGTTCACAATAATCAAATGCCATCAAGAAATATCATATCAAATGGCTCAATATTCAACAAACAATTCATGCTCATCATGGAATTGGAATATTTCAACGATAATGATTTGAACAATAAAGGTTCAAAGAATATGGCACATGTCATATTATATTATTAAGTACTCACTTTAGACTCTTTTGCTCCTATTTATGTTTAACTTTGAAGCTAGTAGTACTCCTCGTACTCTTGAACAATGTCCTTGTCCTTGTCTTTAAATTATACACATTTGCATTTCATTTACACATTAATCATTTCTTTGTTATTCATTAATTTAAATTTAGCTTAACTTGTTAACACTTTCATCTTGTTCATTGTAATACTAACTTATTACTAATTTTAACACTTTCCTTAATTATTTTCCAAATAGCTAAAGGTATTCACTATAAGGAAAGATAATTCCTTTTCTCCCAATTTCACATTTCAATTTCATATTACTCAATTAGAATCATTTTAAACAATTTCCAATATTCAATGGAATTAATTATACTTCCACATTCCAATTCCATACATGAACCTAGTTCATTAAATTTGGGAAAAATCATTTCTATCAATTGAATTTTGAAATTAACAATTTCCAATATTCTTGAGCTTGATTCCCCCTTCAATTCCATAAATTCAAGTTTAGTTCACAAAATCCCCAATTTGTCCATAAATCCTAGAATTTGGGAAAAACCACTAATTCCTCATCCAATCCACAAATTGATCATAGAATTATGAAATTAGCATGTTAAAAAGCCTATGTCACTAATTAAATATGGAAAACAATTATTAGTTCTTGAACTTCCTCTTTTAACCTAAGTTATGTCTTCAAAATTTCAAGTTTTGAAATAAGTTTCTATAATTCCATTTGACTCTTTCAAACCACTATTCTCCATCCCAAATAACATTATATAACATCAAATAAATTTTAAAACCATCCTTTTTACTAAACCTAAGAGAGGCTGAATCTAGTGCTAATGTTTCCTTACATGTGCTCTTTGCTTCCCTTGCTTGTTTTCACTTGACAAACTTCAAGTTCTTAAGCCCAATCCCCATATTTATTCAAAGAACATATAAAATAAATTCATAATTATACTAGCTTTTGGCCGAATCATATAGATGGAAGAAAAAGAAGGTTTTTACAACTATAACACCAAAGTCATGTTTAAAACACATAAAGAAAGAGATGAGCTTAAACTCTTACTTTGAGAAGCCTAGTTTTGAATTCTATGATGGCCGCATGAAATTTAGAGTCTATTTCTCTATTAGGATGTATTTTTTATGATAGGTTTTGCAAAAATGGAAAAAAAATGCTCATCTTATTGCTTATATATGGAAGATAAATGGTGTTGATTTAATAATCTCTAATCCAATGGCTATAAATTAATCATAATTGATGGCTATGATTTAATCAAGTGAATTGCTAGGATCTCATCTAGGTTGATGATGTTTATCACATGGTTTGGAAAGATCAAAAATGAATGTAGACTTTAGTGTAGGAAAAGTGAGAATTCAAGTTGAAAAAGGAATTGACATAGTAAAAAATGGTAGTTTCCAAGTCAAAATTAATGGCTAGCTTTTTCAATATCAAACTTAACCTTGGTTAACCATTTTTAACTCTAGTTAAATGTATATTCATTCAACCATGGGCCTAATAGACTGGCCATCCAAGTGGGCTTGAGCTTTTGGTGTTCAAAAGCTTATTAACAAATCCATATATGCACATTTCAAACTTAGTAACTTAATATATTTTTCATTTCATTACTTTCACTTTAATATACATATTTCTACCTTCTAATATTATTACACCCTCTAGACATCGCTAGATAAATCTTATTCACTCTATAGTGTACATTCTTTAGCTCTTCATGAGCATTGTTCAAATATATAAATCATATAGATTTACTAGGTCAAACTAAGTTTGACTTCTATTGTACCATTGTAACTTTAATTGAAATCAACTTCTTATATCATTATTATCATCATCCAATGACTTAGGAGATGTTAATGCCCATTCACTAGCACTCTAAATTCACATTTCGAATAAATTATTAACATAGTCACATTAAGTCCAACTCGGTTTGACTTTCATTTTATCATAAAAGTGCTCATTGTAATTGATTCATTCTTTACTCATTGTCACATTATTCTTCTTATGGTATTATTATAATTCTTAATATGCTAAAAAGGTCTTGAATAGTATAGTAGATGAACATTATAGTATTGTCATCTCTGACTCTAATAGGTTAGGGAAACATTAGATATTACAAGAATAGAGTAAAAAATGATGCTACTAATAGAAAGGTGATAATCTTTTTGATAAATTTTAAAAAAAAAAAGTAATAATTTTTTTAAGACAGAAATAGTATTAAAATTTAATCACCGAGCAAAGCAAGTTTCATGTCTTAATACTCATGTCAAGTATGGAATTTCCCGTAAAATTAATTTGGATTATCATCCTAATTAAATGAATCAAAATATTTGAGTAATATAAGGAGAAGGGAGTATGAAATGAGAAATTTTTATATATATTGAGTTTATCACGCTAGTATTATTAAATTGTAACGTCAATGATAATCAATTTCAATTTTAACATTCACTTAAATTAATAATATCTCAAATCCATCATGATTAAAATTAAATTCTCTCTTTATACTCTTTCTGTTTCATAATAATAGTCATTTTAAAATATTATACACATATTAAGGAATTTATTAAATAATTTTAATTTTTACTAAAATTGACAAATATACCCTTATTTTATCATTAAAGATAATAAATGTTGTATAAAAAGTAGAATAAAAAAAAGATTGGGAGATGAAGATAAAATTCAAAAAAATGTAATAAATGATGCATAAAACTCTTAAAATAACAATTAATTTGAATTTTTTTTTCAAAACGACTATTATTATTATGAAACGGAAGGAGTATATAAATAATAATTCACTTTTATTTTGTTATAAAGATAAAAAAAATTATTTTTTTATCATGTTGCCCTTATTAATACAATTAATTATTTTAAAATAATGTAATTAATTGTAAACATATAAAAGAGTGTATTTGAGAATGTAATAATAAATTTAATTAAAAAAGAAATGTGAAGTATTTTTTTTTTTTTGAAATTGCAAAATGAAAATAAGGACTATTATTTATAGACAGATAGAGCATTTATTATCTCTCAATAATTTGTCTCAATCTAATTGTTTGTTTATTTTAGATGTAAAAGATTTAGTTCACCTAAAATTTTCTCATATTTAAGTGAGGATGCGAGAGAAAAAATATATAGAGAGATATTTTGTTTCACCTAGTAACCCAATTCAATTGCAATGCAAAATGAATAGTGAAAAACTATGATTGGTAAATAAGTTAGAATAAAACATAAAAATGATACTAACACAATCACCTTCCTATGCTAGAAATCTTAGTGTTACTCTTTTACTCTTAGACAAGGCCCACAAGTTATATGACCATTCAAGGTGGATTTATTATGAAGCAATATTGTAAGATGGTATTGTCCCTTCAAAGATCAAAAAATGGAAGGATTCTTCCACTCAACACTCATGGCTTGTTTTGCACAATAATGGACCTCAATTTTTGTCTTTAGATTACCAAGGCAATAATAAAATCGCTTATAGAGAGTACGTAGCTATTCAAATTTTAGTGCATCTCATTTGAGCCATGTTTGACACATGATTTTTTTTTTCCTCTCTTTTTCTTTTTATATATAATATATATTCAAAAAGATAAAATTAGCCGATTTATATTTTGGGAATTTTTTTTTCTCCAAAATATTTGTTTTCAAATCAAATATAGCTAAATTGAATGTATGTTATTCGCTAGTTAATATTTGTATATTTATAAGGAAATAAAGTTGACTTAACAGGTTTCCAATTTCTTTTTTAAAATCATATTATTTTTACCAAAACATAATTGAATTATTCTAAAATTAAATCTCAGCTTTCTATTCTTAGTATTATTCATTAATCTTTTATGTAATGTTATATGTACTATTTCTTTATATTGTATGTGCATGTATAATTTAGCAATTTATGATAAAAAATTTACTAAAAATAAATAGAATTATAAATAAATTAATAACATTGAATTTATATTAGTTGGAATAATATAAAAAGTAAGGATAATTTCTTTTTTCTTTTTCACAATCCTCATAGCAATTTTTGTTTAGTATTGGGAGAGGAAAATTTGAATATGAATATATTATTAGGTCATATATACATTTACCTTTATATTTAATGTATTCCATAAATTAAATATTAAATAGTATTAGATACTAATTATTTGTTAAAAGTATACTTTTTTTTAATCTATATTATTTGTTGTAAATTTTTATTTTATTTGAAATACATAACTTATATAAATAAAGGTAAATACTAATTATATTCTAGAAGTATACTGAATTTGTTATATGTGAATTGAATATTAAAAAATAAAAACTAAATTTTATAGTAATGTATACTATTTACTGTTGGTACTAAAAGAACAATAAATTTTATGATAATATATATTGTTTGATGTGATTTGTTCTTTTTTTTTAAATAAAAAATTAGTATTTCTAATTTTATATTTATTTTAAAATTCTAAAACTAATATTATATACTTTTTTTAAAAAAAAAATCAAAACTTAACTAATTTGAAAAAATCAAGAAAATTAAATATACAAATTTATGAAATGTGAAACAGAATAAATATAAATTTTATGATAGATATACCATCATATATTTTTTGTACCAATCTAATCAACAAGTAAGAGGAAAAATTAGTCTAAACTAACAAAATTGTTTAATGAAGGAGAAACATGTAATTATGATTGAAACTATTAATTAAGAATAAGAAATTAAAAAATTAAAAAAACAAATAATATATGTTTATAAACACATAAATACCACTTAAAATTTTGAGAATCACTTTTATAAGATATTAATTAATTAATTTTAATTTTTATAAAATAAATAATTATTCATCAAATAATGAATTTTCAACTAAATTTATACAAGTATAAATAAATTATATTAAAAAATTGGTAATCTTAATTTGGTAGCCATTCAGACAAGTATTGCTATTAACAAATCCTATTTTAAATAAACATTTGAAAAATAATGGGGCGTGGATGAAAAGTATAAATTGAAAATTATAAATATTTTTTTTTTAAGGTTTACAAGCTATTTTTGCCAAAAAAAAAAAATGAAGGGAGTAAAAAAGTAATTTTTTATGTTTTTATGCCATTTATGTGAAAATCCCTATAGAATTTAGCACCCTAACAAGTACAATTGAATAAAAATATTTTTCTGTCATTTTCCCTTTTTTTTTTTTTTCATAAGAAGAGTTGAGAAAAATCCAAATCACTAATATTAAATTATATTATTGATGAAGCTGAAATATAAATAATCTATAAGTAAGTTTTGTAAAATACTAAAATTTTTGAAGTTTTGTAAAATACTAAAATTTTTGAAAAACAGGGGTTTAAGCCTATCCTTTTTTCAACAGACTACAAAATAAACACTAGATACTAAAAGCTTAGCAAAAATTTTAAAAATCCCCCCATACCTTCAAGGTTAAATAAAATAAAAATAATATAATATAACAAACAAAACAGAAGAAATAAAACAAAATTCTTATTTTTTAAAAAAATAAAAATAAAAAAAAATCCACAACTATGGCAGCTGCATTGGGCCCCTCACTGAGACCAAATGAAGAATGGGTTTTAATTTCAGTTGGGGATTGAATCAATTTAGCTGATCTATGATTTGGCATTCTCAAGGAAGTAGACCCCACTAACATCTATAGTATGAATCATGATGCTGACGTGTCGTCTGATTAAATTAGGAGGACCCACGGCTCAGCATCATCTCCAGCACACGTACGTAGCCTAACTTTTTGGATGATGGTGATGAATGCTTTATAGTGAATGTGATGATGATGGTTTGTTAGTTTGGATTTGGATATACGTGACAAATATAGCAAAATTTTAATTTTGCCGTGCTTATTATTTTTTGTTTATTAAATTTTTAATTTCTTTTGTGTCGCATGAAGGATAAATTACCTTAAAAATACATGAAATTTAAGATTTTTTCTAATAAGGTCACTAAAATATAATTTATTGCGGTAAATACTTAATTTTTTTTTTATCAGGTGTCACTTAGAAGATTTTAGCCAAAATACCATCGTATGCCACGCCACTCAAAGTAAGTTATCACATTCAAAAAAAACTCATAAAATTATGTGATTTTTAAAATCATTCATCCAAGAAAAGTAAAATTAAAAAAAATTATCATTATCATAATCATCTCACCAAAAAAAAAAATTGGTTACATATGTATTATTGGTTTTATATTATTTATATTAATTAAAAAAATGAAAAATCAAAAGAAGTATAAGGCAAAAATTAAGACTCGTTTAGAACCGCAACAACAGAAAAAATGCAAGACAAGAGCATGTTTTCGACTGGAGACAACGGTGATGTATCATGATATCATATGTATGTAATGGGATCAAAGTATATTGATCCTAAACTCAAAAAAAATTTTTTTTGCACGAATAAATTTTTTATAATCAAAGTAAAATTAATGAGAAATTTATTAATGATAATTTTATAAAAAATATTTAAAGTATAAAATAAAAAATTATGTCTATATCTCTAAAATCTTTAAGTTTATTTTTTAATTAATGGTATAATTTTTAAAAAAAATTATAGATTTTTAATAATTCTGAATTACAAATAAGGAATTACTTATAAATTGTTTTGTAATAAAAAATTTTGGTTTAATGACAAAAAATAAATAAATCTTTTCAAAAGAAATTGCAATTGTATAAATTCTTTTTAAACTACTGTTTTAATTTAATTTTTAGTTACAATTGTACCCATCAAATTGTCAAAATGATGAGTGATCAGAAAATATAATAAGCATCATGGATTGATTTTTATTTTAACTTTTTTTGATATTTTAATTTTATTAATAGTTATAATTATGACTAAGTTTTAAAATTAGGGTAAAATTATACATTATTAAAGTTTTAGATACAATTACAATTTTTTTTTCAAAAAACTTGAGTTTTTTCTTTTCCAAAAATTTTACAATGTGAAAAATTAAAATTTTGGATATAGTGAATAGAAAAGTACATGAAAAATGAAAAATTAATGGATGTTTTATTGGGGTGTCCCCCTTCGTTTGTAATAAAAAAAAAAAAAAGTATATGAAAAATTTAGAGATTACAAATTACAGGTGTGCAAAAATAGAATTGAATCGAATTTTTTATCTAAACTGAACCGAAATTGATAAATTGATTTGCATATATAGTTAATTTGGTTAGATTCAGTGGTGATTAAGAGTTTTAATTTATTTTTAATTTGTGGTTCGGTCTCTATGATTTTCAAAGCAAAACAATCGAAAAATCAAATTATTAAAACGTCTTTTTTGTTTTTTTTGCAAATTAATTATTTTGTAAAGTGAAGCAATTCACATTCTTTTTGTAATTCAGATTTTAACTTGTATGTTGTAATTAGTTGATTGAATGCTAAAATGATAGTGTGTAAATTTTACCATGCTAGTTGATAATTGAAAGTATAAAATTACTTTTGTTATTCAATGTTAATAAAATTGAATTCAGCGTTGTTAATATTTAACTTAAAGTTATTAATGTTGAATTTAATCTTATTAACGTGTAATTCAATATTATTAATATTGAACTCGATATTATTAACATTGAATTTAATATTATTAACATTTAATTACATGTTGTTAACATTGAGTTTAACATTAATAACTCTGAATTCAAGTCAAATTATAAAATTGAAAACTGCACTGAACCATGTTTATATTTCGATGAAATTTAATTTTAGTTTTTTATGTTATATAATTTATTTCAATTTCAATTTTAATTTTAATCGTTCTGGTTGATTTTTTAATTTTTAAAATTCAAACCGAACCGAACCAAAATCACGGATGCATACCCTACTTCAAATAGGATTTTTCCAAGATTGTTCACATATGTTCAATATCCCACTTTTTTCCTACGAAGTTGGAATCCATCAAACCCAATTGAAATCAATCATTTGTTATTCATACGCATTGCAAATTTGATAATACTAACCAAATATATATAAATCCATTTAATTTTTAAAATTGATCATTTAAAAAAATATTCTTTTTTGGTTCGTAATAAAATTTCATTAACCTATTAATGTTATAAATATACTAAAATTCGTTTTTATTTAAAATAATATTTTAAAATTAATACAAAATAATTAATTATATTTGTATATATGTATTGTTTTATAGAATTAATTTTGAATAATCGACATATGATATGTTAAATGTAAACTTTATGCAAATCTAGAACACATATTTATTACTTAAAACTTGCATCGCTTCAAATACATTTTATAAACATTCAAATTTTGTTTTAACCTAAAGGCCTAAAGTATCTTATTTTTTGCCCTCCCTAGTTATTATTCAAAATGGTAACTGAAAAGTAACTAATTTTTATTTTAAAAATCAGATTACAGATTTCTCAAAGTTATGTTTGGTTACGGGCCTTATGGAAATGACCGTGATTCCTAATTGGTCACTCCTTGTTTGGTTTATAAAAATTTAAATTTCTTATTATATTTTTATTTTCTAATAATTTAATTTTTGTTGTTCATAAGTTTAATCGCGTATCTAGCCTTCTAATACTATGATGACGAAAATATACATATAAAAAAAACAATTAAAAAGAAAGTTAATTAAAATAGTCTTATTTAAACAAGTAATAAAACATTTTTCATATATATATATACCGCATTACAAATAGATAATTTTGGAGAGTGTTTGAATATAATAAAAAGTGAAAGAATTTAGAAAAAAATATTAATTTTATCTTGAGAATATATACCATTTTATGAATAAAAAATTAATTGTTTTAGGCTTTGTTTGGTAAAAAAGATTTCAAATGAAAAATTTTAGAAAATCTATGGATTTAGGCTATATCTACTATTTGGCAATTTAAAAGATAATCAAAATTTATGGATTTTGAAAAATCTCCCATCTTTTAAAATCCTTTATTTTTGAAGGTTTTAATTAGGTGGAAAAGTTTAAAATCTACATTTTTTTTTTATATATATATGAGAGATTGTGATAATTTTTTTTATTTCAAAATTGCTCCTAACAATCTATTGATTTTATAATTAATCTAAATGGTGAAATTTTTAAAATTTATAAATTTTACAATCCATAAATTTTATTAAATTCATGAATTTAAAAATTTGTCAACTTAAACGAAACCTTATTGATTATCGTATGTAACTAATATTAGATTTTATAATTTGTGCAATTATGTTCATTATCTTTTAAATGATGATTCAATTTCTCTTAAGTGATAGTATAGATAGACTAATTTAATCCAATAAAATATATAATTAAAGAAACATATAAAAAAATTTCTAAGTTAAAGAGAATAATAAAATTCATCTATTGTACAACCTTTAAAAATATGAATTCAATTGGGACCATGTGCCCTAACTCAAAAAACAAAAAATATTTATTCAATAAAATTTGAGATTGGGAAAAAGTCAAATAAAATTAATTTAAAAAAATGTTGAAAATCAGTGCATTTAGTTACAATAAAATAATAAGTTTAGAGGTTGTTAATTAATTGTTGCTTTTCCTTTTCTTTTTCCTCATTCTATCCTACACTCTCTCATTTCCCATTTTTACAAGAAGTTCTAGTTTAAAAAAATTATATATATTACAATAATTTAAATTATAAATGCGTTAATATGTTATTTGGTAAATTTTAAATTTGTATGAAGGAACATCGATTTAATTTCTATATTATCATGTCAATTAGTTTAATTAATTAATATTATTTTTAATAATTTATAAATATTTAATTAGATTTCTATTACTCTAATAAAAAAAATAATTTACTGTTAAATGAATTATATTTCTTATTTTGAGAGGGTTGTATAAAAGTTTTGAATAAAGTTTGGGAGACAAATAAAATTAATTGGTGAAATTTTAATGACGTATAATATCTATAAAGGGATTTTTGAAAATATTGAAGGGGCAGGGATGGGATTCGTCACTGCGTAAGTTATACTATAGAGAATTTTTTTTTTTAATTTAATAATTTTCAATAAATGAAGGAAAATTATTTTATAATGATAAATAGAAGACTCTAACTTTAATGTGGATTTTCTTAAAGGAAATATACTACCAGGTAGAATTTTAAGATTAACAATCAATTCTATTGAATAAATAATGTTGGACTTTAGAGTTTGTTTAGTTTGAGGGACATTGGCTGTATTTGATGTTGAAGTTTATTAAAAATTTTCAAATTCATATTAATTGTCCCTTGTAAAAAACATTAAAAGAAGACTTGGTTTGCTTTCTATTAGAAAAATATTTTTACTAAATTTTTTTTAAAGGAAGTTAGGCTTAGCAGTAATGGTTAACTATTTGGAGTTGGTAATTAATGATTGACAATCAACAATTAAATGATTCAATTATAATATCTAAAAAATTTTACTTTTTAGAGTTACATTTCATTTATAATTTTAAATCATAAGTAGCTAAATTTTAAAATTTTAAATACTAAATTTAGCATACACTTTATACTAATAGTTGATAACTTAAATGTCAAACGCTAATTTACAACCGCTCATCCAAATAGGCTTTTCATCCTTTTTCTTAACTATTTGAAGTTGGTAATTAATAATCGACAATCAACAATTAAATGATTCAATTATAATATCTAAAAATTTTTATTTTTTAATGTTTCGTTTCATTTATAATTTTAAATCATAAGTGATTGAATTTTAAAACTCTGAATATTAAATTTGCCAATCACTTTTTAAATTTTAAAACTCTGAATATTAAATTTGCCAATCACTTTTTACTAATGATTAATAGCTCAAATGTCAAATGTTAATTTACAACCACTCATCCAAATAGGCTTTTAATCTTTTTTTTTTATTATTTTGAATGAAAGAAAAAAATAAAGAAGAATATTTTTCAAAATTTACTTCTCTTTCTTTTTTTATTCCCTCTATTTCTTTTAGTTTATACACCGATTAAAAATATAATAAATAAAATGATTTTTTTTATTTATATCCTTGATAACATAATAAGTAGACTCAATTTTATTTCTTTTAGATATTAAACACATTATAAAAATAATAATTAATAAAAATTAAAGACGAAAAATAGAATAAAAATAACACCATCAATAGAAATGGGCATTTTTTGCACATCTCAAAATGAAAATTTAAATGTTTTTGAAAGTCAAGTCAAAACGGGGGATTTGCCAATTACTCCCGCAGACAACAAGGAGTCTCTATCATCTAAAACCAGAATCACAGTGATTAAATACGAAGTGAAGTTGAAAAGCAAAAAAAGTTTAATGAATCGGACGGTGGATAAATCACTTTAGATGTCAACAAAAAGATGGGGCCCAGAAAGAGAGAGCAGAGTATCATAGAGAGCGACGGTGTAGCGTAACCCCTCAGACAAAACCAGGTTGCCCATTGGCCCACGTGTCACCCACCGTGCGCGTGTTTTGTTGAAAGGTATGTCAGAGGGCATGTGAACCACAAAAATGGGCCTTACAGCCAAGAACTGTCTTCCTACCTTGATATTTGTCTCTAGAAAATGTTGTCTTGTTCACACAGCGGCCAAAATGAATGTTTTCATATATTTATATAATTTCTTTTTCATAAAATTATAAATACTTCAAATTTAGTAATAATTGTGGAAATATTCTAATAAAATTAAAAATTTAGTATTAAATAATATAATTACTATAATTTCTAAACTATAAAATTATTTAAAAAGTTAATTATATATTATATTCAGTACAAATTTGAAATTAAAATTTATATATTGTGTGTTTAATATGAGACTAAACAAATCATATGAGCCATTTTAATTTTTTTTTTCACTGAAATATGGACTTTCGTTCAATCAAATATGAGCTGAGAAATCAACAGACAACAGTTGTTCAATATGAGCCATTTTAATTAAGAAATGTGTTTTTCATTATTTCTGATTTTCTTGCTTCTTAATATACTATGCTTCATTATTAGGGGGAAAGAAAAATGAAAACTTCCATCAATAGAAGACCATAACAAAAACTCTTTTCCGAGCCAACCTTATTAGCATTATTTAATTTTCCCATTATGTTATTGTCATGCCCCGAATTCGAGGGTATGTGACTAGCACTAAGACACAAGTGATGCACGTGACTACCAGTGCTTGTAATATGCTTGATATCACACTAAACGATAAAATCATCACATGATAGGACTATGGATTTACATGTTAAGCAGATCCAATTAAATAACAACTTAAATCAAAGTCATAGTAGGCTAACAAAATCATTATCTCAAAATATCAATATCATAAAATTAGTTTCTGCTTAACAAAACAATGTCTCAACTCAGAATATATATAATAACTGCCAATAAAATAAAATACACATTTCAAATGTAATATTGCGGAGTTCTAAAGTATTAATACAAATATACAAATGTCATTTAAATAATTCCATAATTAAATACAAAACATTACTGAAAGATGAAAGGTAGCATAACTAAATTTAAAACTTCATCATAAGCTTATTTCATAACCTGAAAAGATAAATTATACATAAATGAGCATTCGACTAAATGAATGATACTAGCTAACATATTAATTAGGTATCCTATAAACATATATCTAATGTTCATGCGCAGTGCAATGTGTCACATAAATAAACAAATCACATAAACAAACATGGATGGAATATAGTCCATAGTACTACACCAAATGGTAATATGGGGAGCCAATCCCCCAATGCTAGCTCTCTTAATCTAATATTCAGTCTCTTATATCCAATGGGCCCAGCCATTACTGGTCTGTATCATGCAGCCTTGACCTGATTGGCAGCAGCCCTGGTGATGAGCAGGCCCGGCCAGCATACCCCGGTCATAGCTTATCTTCTCAATCTCATTATAATCATATCCACAAATCTTAAGTGATATTGCATCCTCCCAATCCCATCTGTCAACCACAACCATTATGTAATAATAAATATCAATTCATCAACCACAATCATATGTTAATATTCATCTATGCAATAATAATGCATAATATACATATATAAATACGTACAGTAAATGTAGTTGCATGAAAAGAAAGGATAATATATTAGGAAATATCACTCACCTATTAGACGTCGTGTCTAGCCGACTATTCTCGGAAGTACGACTTTTGACAACAGAAGGATACCATAGACATCGACTCTGAATAACAAATGAGATAATTAGGAAAAGAACGACTCGCCTAACAAGATATAACTAAACGATTCTTGAGATTCTTGCTGGAATTTCGTCAGAATCTCCCTTAAACTAAGACATTACCCAAATACAATAGAGAAAACAAACACTTCTTAAATATTCTCAATAATCCACCCAACTCATCATGATATCAATGACCCCTCCTAGGTCCTCCCAATATCACAAACAACTCAACAGTCAACTCAAATCACCTTATCATTAAATACTAATTAAATTTAACAAATATAACTTGAAATATATTGAAATTCAAGAGTTTTGGCTTTACCCTTGCAAAATTTGATCAAACAAACGTGGAAAACCACATCAAAATAGCAAGACGGAGTTGCTGAATCTGGGTCTACATGTCATTGCCATGTGTTGCCACCGGAACACCATTGGCCAGCCATGCACCACTGTTGCAAGTGGTGAAATGAGGCAATCTTCACACCCATCTGCTCGTCTCGATGCTAGGGGCTCAAAGACCAATGCCACTTGTCGGCATTTCACCAGAATTAGCCTTGAAAGTTTCGGCCTCCAAACTTTCGATATGGCTTTCTGGTGGCTCTCAAGAGGCATGGTAGGTATCAAATGAAAGCTCTCATTGCCAGGAGTCAAACAAGACTAGAATCACAGGATTCTGCCATCAAAATAGGCTGGAATCTCGAATTGAAGATTCGATGCTGGTAGAACTTCCTTGCATGTGCCGCCATCCGTCTCCTGATCACAGTGCTGCCACTTCCTTTGGAGTAACCGGACGGTGGGTTAGCTACTGAAGGTGGCGGTGCATCCCATCGTTGGCCGAACGTGGGTTCTCTGACACCCACAGCCCACTCCCTCTCTCCTCTCTCTCACTGCCTCTCTTCTGTTTTTGCTTCTTTCAATTCCTAATTGCCAACCATCTTATTGGCTCTCTTTTAGCCAATCAGATAGCTCAACTTCTTCTTCTTCTTCTTCTTCTTCTTTTTTAAACAGTTATATATATATATATATATATATATATATATATATATATATATATATATATATATATATATATATATATATATATATATATATATATATATATCAATTCCATAATAATAGTAATAATAATATTTACAAAATAATATGATTTTAATTTAATTTAAACTTGAATTTCAATCTAATATTTAGTATTTAATTAACTATCATATCACAAAATAATTATTAAAAATTTAGAAAATTTAATATCTATTACAATAATAATTATACTAACATCACTTATCTCAATACGATAAAATATAAGATTTTATTTAACAATTACTTATTCTCAAAATAATCATAAAAATATCTTCATAATTATATATAAAAATATTTTTCTTCAATTATATACACATACATAATATTAAAATAAAATTACAATTAATAATACATTTTTAAATCATAAAATATATAAAATTTAGTCAAAATATAATTTCAATTTTTGCTTTAATAAAGAAAATAATAAAATAATATATTTTCATACAAAAATAGGATTTTATAAAATAAATAGAAATTTGAGGTATTACAGTTATTGTTTTAAGTTATTTTTCATGTTTAACATCAAGGAGTTTAGACAAATCAGAAGTATCAACAGAAAAAGGAGCTTGTACAACAATTGGAAAATTTAAACAAACAAGAAAAAAACATTTTCAAGGAAGAAGTCAGGGTAGAAGTCAAGGGGTAGTTTTTGATTTGGGAGTGCACAAAGCACTTGGCCCAGATGCTTTTTCAATTTTTTTTCAAAAATACTAGTTAATTAAATGGTCAGACGTTATAAGTTTGGTTAGAAAATTTTTTCTTCACGGTACATTACCTTGTAGGAATGGCAATGGAGTGGGTTAAGGGCAGGTCTAGCTGGGTCCTTACAGGTATAGGTAGAATTGCCATCTCTATTGCCTCACTGCATAGAAAACCATGTTATCCTTTTATAAGTTATTAACTGCCGATGAAAACCACGTTATTCTTATCCCAAGATCAAAACCAAAATAACCATTCCTTATCACCGATTACTATATTAATTATCTATATGATAAACATTTACCATTTTAAATCCATTTTCATGCTTATTACTTTTGAACTCCATTTTCTAGTATTTTGGTTACAACTCGTTCATATATTACTTAAGTGCTTGGACTAAAATAAAATAGTACCAAACCACACACATATTAATAATATTCTAAATTATATCATTATTACATACCTTAACAATCCATGGAGCTTTAGAGTGAAATGATATGGTGCAAAATGGCGTAACCAAACTAATGATATCTTTACTAATTTTGTTTAAATGCATGCATGTTTTGTGTTAATTTTCTATACTAATGTGTGTTTGATCTTTTGTTTGAGTGTTATAGGATAATATAAGTGTAAGAAGATGATTTTGATTGAAAATGGATGCTAAAGACCAAAATGGAACCAAGTGCCAAGCTTAGGAGCAAAGACAAGCCAAGGAAAGGATTTCAAGGCGGTCACCAGTCGGCACTAGTTGGTGCTGACTCGTGACAGTGAGGGAACGTCACCAGTCAGTACAGTTGGTGCCGACTCGTGACAGGGTGGTTACTACACCCTTTCAAGGCACCCTTTCATTTTTCACACCCTTTTCAAAGAGGCACTTCTTGGGACACCTTGGGGCTTATAAATACTTAGAATTGGCTTCATTTTAGGGAGAGATACATTTGTATTACATAGGAAAAACTTAAAATCATTGTAAACACCTTATTAGAATTAAGTACTTGGATCAAGTGTCCTTCCAAAAGGCACTTCCACTTCAAGAATTGTGCAAGTCATTTCCTGAAGAATAAATGAGTTTTCATTCATCAATCTTTCTTCCTTTCTTCTATTTTTATTTTATTATTCAATAATGAATGCTTGCATTATTTCTATGACATATTTTACCATGTACTTATTCTAATAGGTTGTTAGAATTGTAATGATGAATTAATTTTATGAACTACATTCTTAATATGCATGAATGATTTAGTTTCAATTGAGTGCTACATTGTGTTATGTATGCTTGATCACCATATATAACTTGTTAATCATTTTGTTCACAATGAGAGTTGGAGCGTTTTGGTGGAAATGCAATTGAAATTACTTAAAGGATAGGAAAGTACCTGGAGACAAGAAATCTACTATGAGGGGTTAAAGAATTGGCATGGAACTTAATGGTTTTTGTTTATCTCTACAATGTCATGAGAGTGCTTATAGACTCTAAATGAAAATACCCTTAATTGACAACGAGGGTTGCTTTTAAGGACTGATGGTCATATTCTCCAATCATTGCATGTGTTTATATATTGTTAAATATTTATAGGTCAAAATTAATTCTGAATTGTAATTCTATTTTTGTTATTAATTAAAGTAACAATAAAAATTTAGTATTTTAGATTAGATAGAATAAATCAACATCTTTTGTTTTTTGTTTGCCTATCCATCTTAGTAATTACCCAGTTAATATAAAATTGCTCCAAATTCCCTAGAGTTTGACACCCTAATCACTCTATACTTAGTCTTAGAGACTAGGGTATTAAATTTGACCCACACCATGAAACTTCCAAAATACAACAGATATCATAATACCAAAAGCAGCAATGCAATTTCCAAGCAAAGGCGCAGAACTTAGAATTTACTTTATTGATCTATCAGCTGGTCCTGAAAATAAATAACAACTATGGGATGAGATAAAGCTCAGTGAGTACAAAATAATATTATAAAGATTAAACAATAATGTATGTCAAATGGTGATTCCTTTAACAATAAGTAAAATGGATCAAAAATTCTTTTTATGGAACAATTTTCCTACATATGTATAATAGGTATTATATCTTTAGCATAAAATTTCATTTCATGGAAACGGTATGTTTCCCCCATAATCAATCGAGTGGCGGCATATGCCTTGCTCACTCCCATATGCCTAGTCACACGTACAACTGATTAGGTTATACATACTAGGGACCTTAAACCCTTCCCAGCTATGGTTTGGATAATCTTTACACTATCCATGGGTCCATTACAATTGTGCACAAGGTCTGATGTATTACCCTATATTAGAGGGATTTTCTGCTTATCATGGTATCATTATAACATTTTACCTTTCTATCCATGAAATGATTCAATGGATAATACATCAATAAACAATTAGATTTCCAATACTGATCATATTATAAGATCAAAGCAATATAGGCTCATTTGGCCAAGTGCCATAAAGGAATATTTGATTCACTTTGGCTTAATAACTAGTAAATCAAATAATGCATGCCAAAGAATTGCAATGCATTTCAATTTGGAAGTGATTTAACATTTATGCTTATATTTAAAGCACAAGTTGCAATATATTATTAAGTACTCACCTCTTACTCCTTAGCTCCTTTACCGATAGACTCAGTGTAACTAATAATGAGGCTCCTCGATATCCCGAGCAATGTTCTTGCCTTTTAATTCTACAAATACACCTAAACAAGTGTATATCAAACTCTATTCCTTTAACTTTCTAACCAAACTCTAACTATTTCATATAAACATATCATTTATCAATGCCACATATTATTTACCCTTTGCTTACACATGTCATGAACTAATTCAATATCTTTTAAATATCCCCCATAACACAGTCAAGGAAATACATCTAATACTAACATCTAATTACATTCTCAATGATCTTATTAAAAGATCATGAATGAGGAAACTCATAAAAATGTTAAATAAAATAATCTAGCAATAAGTCACAAACACTAGGATAAACTATTCCAATATGGTTAGGAACATAACTACCCACGTGTGAAATCCTAGCTGTGCCTCTACTAATGGGAGGCTATTGGATGAATTTCTAAATTTTCCTTATCACATGGTTGGAATCCCAGTTGTGTGGTTACCCGTGGCTACCCAACCTCCATTGATTTTCTCATGCTTCCTTTGTTGTTTCTCACTTATTAAACCCTAATTTCTTAACTCCCATACTCAAATTCCATCAATTAACATGCAAAACTAATCCATCCTTAAATCCCTCCACCAAAATCAAACCATAGAAATAAAAAAAAGGCATATAATTATTAGCAATCTATCACTCTTAGGCTAGAAACAAAGAAAGAATCACTTAAGTACAAAACTTTACCTTGAAATCCTTGAAATTTGGTTCTAGGTTGAAGAACAAGTTGAGAGGTTTTAATCTTTAGTGAGAATATGATTTTGATGCTAGGTTACAAATGAAAAGAATTTACCTATTTTCACTTTATATGTAAATGGAATCAGTGGTGGTAATTTAATCTCACAAGATCAATGGTCACATTTTTGCCTAAGATGGATAGCTAAGATTGATCAAGATGGATGGTTAAGATTGCCCTTAGGTATATGATGACTTGGCACTATAATGATGAGTTCAATAATCACCAAAATGCATATGGACATGGTGACGAGAAAGTGAATTAGCTTAGGTGTTAAAGTTGTCAAAAGTCAACAAAGGTGGCTATCACCCAAAGTAGTGACTAACCTAACTTAACCTCACCCTAATCCTTAGTTAACTTATTCTAACCTTAGTTTAGTTAATTCCCACCAAATTTTGAGCCTTAGTGGGCTGGCCATTTCATGGGCTTGGGCCTCCAGTCCAAAGCCCATTATCAAGCCCACTCGAGCACATTTTCTGAACTAAAAAATTTTTCATGACTTTTTCCCTTTTCTTTCACTTGGAATTTTAAATCCTACCTTCGTATATCATAATAAACTCAAACAAAGATAGATTGCCTTAAATTAATTCAATAAAATATACATGAACATTCACACTTCACAAAAATACACAATCATACACTTAGCACTATAGAAAGTTCCTTTCATCCCATCACTATGTCATTGGTAATATATTCATAAAATTCCATAGTCTATGGTATTATTATAACTCTAATGAGCTATCGAAATCTTGGGTATTATATTCTACTCCCCTTAAAAAAAAAATTCATCTATGAATTTAAAAACTTACCCGTTATCTGAAACAATAGTAGATACCACTGTAGCATATCATTCTCACTTTCCCATATGCATTCCTCCATATTGTGGTTATGCCATTGGACTTTTACCGTTGGTACTTCTTTTTTCCTTAGCTTCTTTACTTGTTGATCCAAAATGTCAATTGTAACTTCTTCATAAGAAAGGTCTCTATCAATCTCAATATGCTGGAGTTGCAATATATGCAATATATCAGATACGTACTTCCTCAATATTGACACATGAAAAATTGGGTGCACATGTTCCAGTGTAGGAGGTAGTGCTAATTTATATGAAACCTCTCCGACCCTACCAAGAATCTTGAAAGGTCTAATAAATCGAGGAGATAATTTTCCCTTCTTGCCAAATCTCATCACTCCCTTCATTGGTGAAACCTTCAAGAATAAAGGGTCCCCCACTAAAAACTGAATATCCTTCCTCTTAAGATCAGCATAGCTCTTGTGACAACTAAAAGCAGTTTTTAGTCTCATTTGGATAATCTTTACCTTTTCTATGGCTTCCTTTACCATGTCAAGGGCTTTAAGATGTTTATCACTAGCCTCCATCCAACAGATTGGAGATTGACACTTCCTGCCGTATAATGCTTTGTAAGGTGCCAATCCTATAAAAGAATGGTAGCTATTGTTGTATGCAAATTCGATAAGTGGAAGGTGCTTATCCTAGCCACCTCCAAAGTCCAAAACACATATATGGAGCATATCCTCTAGCGTCTGAATTATTCTTTTAGACTGTCCATCTGTCTGTAGATGAAAAGTAGTGCTGAAGTCGAGTTGTGTTCCCAATGCCTCTTGCAAGCTTTGCCAAAATCTCGAACTGAACTTGGTACCTCGATATGAAATAATTGAGAGTGGAACTCCATGCAATCTCATGATGTCATCAACATGAATACGAGCATAATCAACTGTTGTATACGTGGTCTTCACTTCAATAAAGTGTGCAGATTTCATCAATCGGTCCATGATGACCCAGATAGAGTCATAGCCTTTCACCATCTTAGGCAGTCCTACTATAAAATCCATAGTAATATGTTCCCACTTCCAGTCTGGCAATTTTATCTCTTAAAGTAATCCAAAAGGTCGTTGATGCTCAAATTTCACCTGTTGGCAAGTGAGACAAGAAGCAACAAAATTCGCTACATCCTTTATTAATCCTGGCCACCAATATTAACCTTTTACATCATAGTACATTTTGGTGGCACCTGGATGTACACTGTAAGGAGTCTGGTGTGCTTCCTTTAGAATCCTTTCTCTTAGCCCTTCTACATTCGACACATAAAGTCGATCGCCACACTTTAGATTGTCTTCCTCCACCTTGAATTTTGGAGCTTGTCCCTTTTCTAAATTTTCCTTAAGCTTCACCAATTGAGGATCTCGACTTTGAAAAGTCTTGATTTCATCAATAAACTTTAACTTCACTTGGAAGTAAGTTAACAATACTTATGAATCACTTACCTCTAATCGCAAGCCCTCATCAAGCATCTGCTTTAATTCCTTCATCACGAGTCTCCTTCATCCTGCTATGTGAGAAAGACTACCCATCGATTTTCTGCTAAGAGCATCTACAACAATGTTAGCTTTGCCAAGATGATAAAAGATCTGACAATCATAGTCCTTAAGTAACTCTACCCTTCGCTGCTGTCTCAAATTTAAATCCCTTTGCTTTAAAATATACTGAAGACTCTTATGATCAGTATAGATCTCACATTTCACCCTGTATAAATAATGTCTCCATATCTTTAAAGCAAAGACAACTGTTGCCATTTTTAGATCTTGAATAGGATAATTTTCTTCATGTCTCTTCAATTAACTAGATGCATAGGAAATAACCTTCCCATTCTGCATTAGTACACACCTTAAACCAACTTTTGAGGCATCATAGTATATAGCAAAACCTTCATTTCCATCAAGTAAAGCTAATACTGGAGTTGAAATCAAGAAATCTTTAAGCTTTTGGAAACTCTCTTCATAAGCTTCATCCCACTTATATCTAACCTGCTTCCTAGTAAGCTTCATTAATGGCATAGCTATCTTTAAGAAGTCTTTTATGAATCGGTGGTAGTAACCTACCAACCTTAAGAAACTCCTTATCTCCGTGACCATTATGGGTTAAGGCCAATTTGCTACCACTTCTACTTTTTTGGGATCTACTTTGATTCCTTCCTTGCTCACCACATGTCCAAGGAAACGTACTTGCTCTAACCAAAAGTCACATTTTGACAACTTGACGTAAAGCTTATGTTCCCTTAAAGTTTGTAACACCATTCTCAAATGCTCTTCGTGGTCCTCCTTATTCTTCAAGTAAATTAAGATATCATTAATAAACACGATCACAAATCTATCCAAGAAAGGTTTGAATACTTGATTTATCAGGTCCATAAAAGCTGCTCGTGTATTGGTCAGCCCAAATGGCAACACAGTAAACTCATAATGACCATATCTTGTTCTAAATGTAGTTTTACAATTGTCCTCACCCTGAATCTTTAACTGATGATATCCCGATCGAAAATCAATTTTTGAGAAGTAACTGACTCCTTGTAGCTAGTCAAATAAATCATCTATCCTTGGCAAAGGATATCTATTCTTCACAGTTACCTTTTTCAACTGCCTATAGTTAATACATAATCTAAAAGATCCATCTTTATTTTTGACAAACAAAACTAGAGCACCCCACGGAGAACTACTCTGTCTAATAAAACCCTTGTCAAGTAAATCTTGCAGCTGGACCTTTAACTCCTTTAACTCTGAAGGTGCCATCCAGTAAGGCAGTATCGATATCGATTGAGTTCCAAGTAGAAGCTCAATAAAAAACTCAATTTCCCTATCCGACGGCATTCCCGGCAAATCCTCAAGAAAGATATCAAGAAAATCCTCTATGACAGGTATCTTTTTAAGATCATTACTCTCCTTATTAACATCCATTACCTGTGCCAAAAATGTTTGGCATCCCTTCCTTAGCATTCTTTTTGCTCCTATGGCCGAAATAAGCTTCATAGGAAAATTACTTTGATTCCCCTGAAATCTAAACTCTTATCCATATCCTCCATTAAAATCAATTCTTTTTCCTCGACAGTCTATACTAGCATTGTGCCTGGATAACCAATCCATACCTAATATAACAACAAATTCTAATATTTCTAGTTCAATCAAATCCACAAGAAATTTTCTACCCTTAATTTCAATAATACAGTCTTATACATTTGGTCTACTATCACATCATTTCCTAGAGGTGTGCTTATAATCAAAGGTTCATGCATAACTTCCTTATCTCTTCCTAACTTCCTAGCAAAATAAGGTGAAACAAAAGAGTGTGTTGCACCCGAATCAAACAAGCAACTAGCACTTGCAGACTAAATAGAAACAATACCTATAACAACATTATTTGAAGCTCCTGCTTCTTGTTAATTAAGAGCATACACTATCTCTTGATTCTTGCTCTCCGTGGCTTGGACATTATTCAAAGATTACCCTGATCCTCTTCCTTGTCCTCTTTGGCCATAGTTTTCAGGTCGATACATTTGTACAGTAGGCTGTGACACTGCTGTTATTGCCCTTTGATTGACTGTCTGTGGACAATCTTTAATGAAATGCCCCATATGATCACATTTCAAACATGCTCCTAAGGCTCTCCTACATTCTCCCTTATGTGGCCTTCCACATAAAACACATATGGGGATAGCTTGGCTTTGTTGTCCAGACCAAAAATTACCCACATTACCCGCCGTAGATGCCATCGAACCACTACCAGCCCAGAACTGATTCTGTCCACTTCCTCGCGACTGATAGGGGGTGGAAATAGTGAAAGTCTACTTTGAACCCCTATTCTAACCAAAACTACCTAGGTGTTGATTATTCGGTCCCCTATTCTTATTCTTTTGTTTTTGATCCCTTTCCATCTGTTTCACTTTTTTTGCCTTGTGCCTCGCCTCTATGAGCTTAGCCTTATTAATCAATTTGGGCATAGTGGAAAACTCAGTGGCCATCAGGATATGATATAATGGAGCGACCAATCCTCGATGAAATCGGTCAACTTTACTTGCTTCGGTTGGCATAATATGAGTGGCATACTTGCTCAATCTTTTAAACTCTCGGGCATACTCTAAAACTGACATCCCAGGACTCTGCTTCAATTGTTTAAACTGAAGTGCATGATTCTGTCTCTCCCCTTCAGACAAAAATTCATTCATCAATTTTTGTTTGAAATCTTCCCAAGTAGATGGATCATCTCCGTACAATCGCTCTTCAATATTCCTTTGAAACTAACCCCATACATCACTCTAAAGTTGAACTCCTATCAACTCGATCAATTTCTCATCAGAGCATGTCATCCTCTGGGCCATATTGTCCATTTCCTCCAAAAATTTTTGGGGATCCTCCCTTTTTTCCCCTCAAAATTTTAGTGATTTGAATTTCTTTAAATCATGTACTGTAACTCATTCTCCTGGTAACATCTGTCTCCTCACCCTACGTGGTGCTCGTGGTAAGATGGGAGGTATGTCATCCACTTGTGGTGTAGGTGGCACCATAGGTACTGGTGGAACTTCCTAACATTAACATTTTAATTTCAAAAATTCTTGCCTTATTGCTTCATATTCTTGTCGTAATACTTCCATATCCCCTGGTGGTCCTCATTTTCCACCACTTGCAGTATGTTGCCTTGATTGGGAAGGTTCTCGATTGGTATTTCGAACATACACAACATTAGATGCTATATCTGGGATGATGCTATCAGCTTCCTGGGATCCCTGTCCCTCTAACTGAGCAATCCCATGGGGCAACGTTTATACCAAAAACAACATACACAGTGTCATTCACACATCATAATTTGGATATTCAACACATGCAATTTTTTCATATATACATAAATCACTAATTTACCTTACTCATATCATCTCATTAATCATACCTATACCATTTAGCCATTGCATATAATCTATAAAGCAAAATCATTATCACACATAACCATTTCCATATAAACATTATAATGTACTCATCGTTGTTCCTTTATTTTGCAAACTTACACACCTATGTACAAGTACTATATAACTATAGCATTCTTTTATTCACCCTAATTTTAGATCATCCATATTGTTTTTATACATATAAACCATACTATACCCAAAATATGATCATGGCCTACTCATCCATGATCTATCCCACTAATCCTCAGAGTCCCTCTTATCATTGGAGGCCTTTCTCTCTCTCGGCCCCAACTGCCTACAACCTGTAGATATTATAGATGAGGATAACAAATGTCTCCTTATAGGACACCTCTCGTTAGAGTGGTCAAATCTCCCACATGTAGCATACAGATGCTTAGGAAATCCCAGCATCAAATCCCTAAGAGGTGGAATTAGGTCTGCCTCTGGATTCCTATACATATTACTAACCCTTGCCAGTTCCCACTTCAAGTCCGTCACTGTCCTCCTCATATTAAGTACCTCTTTCCATAACATGTGTAGCTCTCCCATAATCTCTTCATTTTTAGCCTTCATTCTAACTACCCAAATAGGATCATTATCCTCTTCTAGATCAGTCTCCTCCAAGTCAGGATAAGCAACCGAGGGTGTATTAGATACATCCCTCTCCTCATCAGGATTATGAATCCTTGGCATCCACACATTACTAGTCATAAACAACACTTTACAACCCAGTAATATCATATAATAACAATATGTAAAATTCCATAAATATCACAGAATGATGATAACTTAATCTATAACGTTAACGCATATCTGACTTAACAAGATACTTTATTGATAACAATGAATCCTATGCTCTATGGTTTAACTTACAACTCAAAATAGGTATAAAGACCTAAATCTTCGCTTTGATACCACCTTTGTCACGACCCATCTTTGAGCCATGACTATTCTAGTGCATAGGAAGACATAAGGTAACCTAAACCTATAGAACCCTTTTATAAGTTATTAACTGTTGATGAAAACCACATTATCCTTATCCCAAGATCAAAACCAAAATAACCATTCCTTATCACCGATTACTATATTAATTATCTATATGATAAACACTTACCATTTTAAATCCATTTTCATGCTTATCGCTTTTGAACTCCATTTTCCAGTATTTTGGTTACAACTAATTCATATATTACTTAAGTGCTTGGACTAAAATAAAATAGTACCAAACCACACACATACTAATAATATTCTAAATTATATCATTATTACAGACCTTAACAATTTATGGAGCTCTAGAGTGAAACTTCCAGAATACAACATAGTATATACATCATAATACCAAAAGTAGCAATGCAATTTCCAAGTGAAGACGCAGAACTTGAAATTTACCTTGCTGATCTATCAGCTAGTCCTAAAAATAAACAACAACTATGGGATGAGACAAAGCTCAGTGAGTACAAAATAATATTATAAAGGTTAAATAATGATGTATGTCAAATGGTGATTCCTTTTAACAATAAGTAAAATGGATCAGAAATTCTTTTTATGGAACAATTTTCCCACATATGTATAATAGGTATTATATCTTTAGCAGAAAATTTCCTTTCATGGAAACGGTATGATTCCCCCATAATCAATTAAGTGGCGGCATATGCCTTGCTCACTCTCACATGCCTAGTCACACGTACAACTGATAAGGTCATACGTATTGAGGACCTTAAACCCTTCCCAGCTAAGGTTCAGATAATCTTTACCCTATCCACAGGTCTATTACCATTGTGCACAAGGTCTAATGTATTACCCCACATCAGAGTGGGTTTTCTTCTTATCATGGTATCATTATAACATTTTACCTTTCTATCCATGAAATGATTCAATGGATAATACATCAATAAACAATTAGACTTCCATCATTGATTATATTATAAGATCAAAGCAATATAGGCTCATTTGGCCAAGTGCCATAAAGGAATATTTGATTTACATTGGCTTAATAACTAGTAAAGCAGATAATGCATACCAAAGAATTACAATGCATTTCAATTTAGAAGTGATTTAACATTTATGCTTATATTTAAAGCATAAGTTGCAATGTATTATTAGGCACTCACCTCTTACTCCTTAACTCCTATATTGATAGATTCAGTGTAACTAATAGTGAGACTCCTCGATATCCCAAGCAATGTTCTTGCCTTTTAATTCTACAAATACATCCAAACAAGTGTATATCAAACTCTATTCCTTTAACTTCCTAACCAAACTCTAACTATTTCATATAAACATATCATTTATCAATGCCACATATTATTTACCCCTTGCTTACACATGTCATGAACCAATTCAATATCTTTTAAATATCCCCCATAACACAGTCAAGGAAATACATCTAATACTAACATCTAATTACATTCTCAATTATCTTAAGTCATGAATGAGGAAATTCATAAAAATGTTAAATAAAATAATCTAGCAATAAGTCACAAACACTAGGATAAACTATTCCAATATGGTTAGGAACATAACTGCCCCTGGGTGAAATCCTAGCTGTGCCTCCACCCGTGGGAGGCTACTAGATGAATTTCTAAATTTTTCTTATCACACGGCTGGAATCCTAGCTGTGTGGTCACCCGTAGCTGCCTAACCTCCATTGATTTTCTCATGCTTCCTTTGTTGTTTCTCACTTATTAAATTCCAATTTCTTAACTCCCATACTCAAATTCCATCAATTAACATGCAAAACTAATCCTTCCTTAAATCCCTCCACCAAAATCCAACCATAAAAATAAAAAAAGGAAATATAATTATTAGCAATCTATCACTCTTAGGCTAGAAACAAAGAAAGAATCACTTAAGTACAAAACTTTACCTTGAAATGCTTGAAATTTGGTTCTAGGTTAAAGAATAGGTTGAGAGGTTTTAATCTTTGGTGAGAATATGATTTTGATGGTAGGTTACAAATGAAAAGAATTTACATATTTTCACTTTATATGTAAATGGAATCAATGATGATGATTTAATCTCACAAGATCAATGGTCACATTTTTGCCTAAGATGGATGGCTAAGATTGATCAAGATGAATGGTTAAGATTGTCCTTAGGTGTATGATGACTTGGCACCATAATGATGAGTTCAATAATCACCAAAATGCATATGGACATGGTGATGGGAAAGTGAGTTAGCTTTGGTGTCAAAGTTGACAAAAGTGAACAAAGGTGGCTATCACCCAAAATGGTGACTAACCTAACTTAACCTCATCCTAATCCTTAGTTAACTTATTCTAACCTTAGTTTAGTTGTCCCACCAAATTTTGAGCCTTAGTGGGCTAGCCATTCAATGGGCTTGGGCCTTGAGTCCAAAGCCCATTATTAAGCCCACTCGAGTAAGTTTTCCAAACTAAAAAATTTTTCGTGACTTTTTCCCTTTCCTTTCACTTGGTATTTTAAATTCTACCTTCCCATATCATAATAAACTCAAACAAAGACATATTGCCTTAAATTAATTTAATAAAATATACATGAACATTCACACTTCACAAAAATACACAGTCATACACTTAGCACTGTAGAAAGTTCCTTTCATCCCATCACTATGTCATTGGTAATATATTCATAAACATTCATATTCTGTGGTATTATTATAACTCTAATGAGCTATGGAAACCTTGGGTATTATAGGGAGACTCTTTGTTGCCTTTCTTATTTATTATTTCTTCTGATGTTCTTTCCAAATTGTTAGAGCAAGGAATAAATGAGGGATTGATCCCTAGGTTTCAGATTAATCATAATTGTCCAAAATTGTCTCACATTCTTTTTATAGATGACACGATGATTTTTGGTGAAACTACAAAAAGGTAGGCACACAACTTAATACAAATAATGGAATCCTATGCCAAAGCCTCTAGTCAGAAAATTAATTACATTAAATATCAGGTTTTTTTTTCTTCAAATATTGATGCAAATACTAGAGAAGGTGTTTTGAGAGTTTTTCATATGTGAGGAATCAAGGCTATTCAAAAATACCTTATTGTTCCCTTAGAGTTGGGTGGATCACAAAGACAGTTATTCAATTCCCTTTTAGATAAAATCATGATGTTTTTCAATCTTGGAAAGGGAAATTACTATGAATTGTGAGGAGGGAAGTGCTTTTGAAAGCTATCATTCAAGCAATCCTTATATACTTAATATTAGTGTTCTTGCTTTTGTTTATGTATTAAAGCAAATTAAAAGTTTGATGGTATGTTTTTGGTGGAAGCAAAATATAAAATATAAAGGCATCCATTGGCTCAAATGGGAAGAAGTTGCAAAGCTTAAGAATTTGAAAGGAATTGGGTTCAAGCAATTGTAGCTTTTAAATGAAGCTTTACTAGCCAAATTAAGTTGGAAGCTGATAGCCTTAATCTTTGGTAGCATGAGTATTGAAAGTTAAGTATCACCCTCTTTCTGAGTTTTTAGATGCAAAGAAAGAGTCTACCCCATCTTGGATTTGGATAAGTATATTGAAGTGGTGATATGTCATTGAAGATGATTGCAGGTGACATGTAGATAATGGGTGATCCATAAATATTTGGACGGATAAATGGTTACCTACTAGAAATCATTATAAAATATCTTTTCAATTCTAATTAATCCTAGTGTTCAGATGGTGGCTAGTTTGATTGACGTTGATATGCGAAGTTGGAAGCAAGATCTTTTGGGAGAAATATTTCAATGAAGCATATTGCCAAGTGATAATGTCACATCCCATTTTTAGAGACATGATGGTCTTAGAACATAGGGAGACATAAGGTCACTCACGTCTGTAGAACCCCACTTATACTTATATAAATATTGCCTAGGATCATACCAAAATCTCTTACATTAACTTAAATAAACCCTCTTTTATTTTTTTTTTGAAAAACTTAAGTTGTTGCAAAAGCATAGTTAAAATATACTTTAAACATAATCCATAAGGAAATAATATTTAGAATCCAATTAAAACCTTAAAAGATAATATTTCAAAATAAACATCCAAAAATAAATATTCCCAGAGTGTCTAAGGATAACTCTTCATAACATATTAAACTAATTATCTTGGACAAGGAATTCCCTAAGCAAAGTAGGATGGTTGAGCCATCTCCTTGCCTCCTTATACTACTCACCTGGAACCACATAAAGAAAAATGGGTGAGATAGATGATCTTAATGAGTAAACAATATGGCATATATGATAACATATATCCCTTTTTAAAAAGGAAACCTATAGCTTATAACACATAGTTTATGTTTTACAATTCATGAATCAAGTTTGCAATTTAACAAGGTTTGCAGAAAATCACACTTATTACTTGTGAGTGAAGACTTTTGCTTAATTCACTCTTGAGTGAAGACACTGCACAATTCACTCAAATTTACATAAGTGAGTGAAGACTCTTACTCAATTCACTCATGAGTGAAGACACTGCTCAATTCACTCGAATTTACATAAATAAGTGAAGACTCTTGCTCAATTTACTCGTGAGCAACGACAATGCTCAATTCACTCGAATTTACACAAGTGAGTGAAGATTCTTGCTCAATTCACTCGTGAGTGAAGACACTGCTCAGTTCACTCGAATTTACATAAGTAAGTGAAGACTCTTGCTCAATTCACTCGTATTTATGGTAATCACTTATAATAATAGCACTTAAGAAAGCAATAACATGTATCACAATAGCAATAGCAGTTTAGTTTATTGAACAAAAGATAAATAACAATGTGGTTCTAGAAAGAAAGTAACGTAAGGTAAAATCACAAAGTTACTTTATTGTCGTTAAATAATCAAAATAGATTTGGACCAAATGTCCTTTGGCAACCTAAGCTTACAAAGAAATCATTTAGTCATAATTGAAAATAGAAAAGAACTTTGGTTTCAAGATATCAAAGGTTCATATAATATGATAATTTGTACTTGTAACTTGAACATAATATTTACTTACACTTGTAGCATGAATATAGTGTTTACTCACCTTGTGGTTCCTTCGCTCCTAGTACATGTAGCCCTTTTGAACCTCTAAAACTCCTCAAGCTCTAATATTATATTTAATTCAATACTTAGTATTTATTTAATCATGATGCTATCCTATCCCATAACTACCCTTTGCACATATAATATTCACATACACTTAGAGTTGCACGTGGAAGTGCACTCATCACCTGCATATCACATATTAACTTTAAAAGTCTTGTACACTTAGCCTTTATAGTTTCATATAAAAATGCATTAGAATCATATCAATACCTTTCTAAGGTCAACACAATATCATTATCTTAATATCAAATCACTTTAACAATCATCTTAGTACACTTAATACTTCCATACATGTCAACTTAACAAATAACCTTTCAAGCATCATGCTTATCTCATATGACCAATTCCTTCAATCAATCTCTTTATAGATTCAAGATCATTCATTCATTATTAACTCATTATACAACCTACTTCCATATTATCTAATCACATTTGCATATTAATCACAACATAAGGTTAAGATACCTTAAGTATACCAAAGTGCCTCTAGGCTCATCTAGGATCATTCCTTCAACTAACACGCAATTTTATCATTTATTGTACATACATACATGTCAATAATCATCAAAATACATTGCATAAAATTATGGACATTGGAATAAAAATCTCATGATAGGCCGAATGCATCATCAAAGGAAAAACTGAATTTTTTCTTACTTTTCGCACTTTCTGTCTATTACAATAATATGTAAAAATATGGTTTGAACCAAAATTTTTCATGTAAACACAACAAAAATCATTTTAGAACATTAATTTACATGAATCAGTAGCCATATGTGTGACATGTACATGAAATTTCAAATTTTAGGTTTTAGGATGCAAAGCCATGAGTTTTCTTGTTTTTGGTATTTTTCGGTCATTATAGTAATATGTAAATATGTGGTGTAAACCATTATTTTTTATTCAATCATAACAAATATCAGTTTAGAACATCCTCATGTATGAATCATCAGCCATTGATCATAATTATGCATGAAAATTCTAAGTTTCAAGGTTTAGGGTGAAAATCATGAGTTTTCAAGCTTTTCGCACTTTCTGTTCATTATAGCGATATACAAACACATGATTTAAATAGTTATTTCTCATCCAAACAAAAAAAATATTAGATTATAATCCATCCATATACAAATTGGAATCCACATGTATAAATAATCATAGAATTTCCAACTTTTAAGTTCTAGCACAAAAATCTTGAATTCTTTTATTTTTTGAAACTTTTCGGTCATTACAGTAATATGCAGAAATATAATTTAATTCAATATTTTTCATCAAAACATATTAAAAATTAGTTTAGAATCTAAATATACAGTATCTTCCTCCCTTAATGAATTTATGTTTGAAAATTTCAATTTTTGAGTTATAGGAATCACCTTTGGAGAAATCGCGTATAGAGGTTGTTGCTTTCGGTAGAAAAATTAATTTTTCTCTCAAGAAATCACCTAGCCAAAATTTTACCAGTAAAAATCAGTAAATATTCAGTTCAAAATAATTTTCCCAAGATTATTTCATAAAAATCAAATAGCAAATTGAAAGGAAAAGAAAAACTTACGAAACGGTCGTGAAATCGCAAGTTTGAAAGGATTTTTATGAATTTCGATAGAGAGAAATATTTTGAGAGATTTTTTTGTCCAAAATAATGAAATAACAGAATGATGGCTGCTAGAATGAAGGGCTGGCCGAAATTTAGGTTAAATATTAGGGTTTTGGGTGAAATTTCCAAGATTACCCTTAATGAGTTAGGTTAGTAGTGTTTTAGTGTAGTAAGCTTTTGGGTATTTGGGCTTTTTAATTAATTTTGGGGCTGATTATAAGCAATTAAAAATAAAATATTTTTTTTATTATTTTCATTAAAATTTCTCCCAAAATATTTATTTAAAAAAATATTTTAAAAATACTCATAAAATTAACTTATGCTTAAAAATTGTCTTTTTGCATGAAAATTCATTTTATGAAAAATAAATTATTTCATGCTAATGCACTTTACATAAATCATTTATTTCACAATATTAATTCATATTTGGTACATTAAAATTAATTTAACATGCCACATGCTCATAAATCACATCACACATGAGTTCTCATAAAATCACATATTTCATCACAACAACTCCAAAGTCAAGCAATTTGTCATGAAAACTCCTAGGATAGATGTGTGTTGTTATAGATAAAGGCAATATCAGTGAGTTTATCTAGCAAAAATATCTATTATTTTCCATCATAATGTGAATAAGCAGTGTGATGTCAAAAAATGATATTGAATAATCTTTCAGAAGCAATTGCAGCAACCAAATTTAAGCTTAAATAAAGTGGCTTCTTTTGAATGTGGTTGGAAGGACATTTGGGAAATGCAGGTTCCACCTAAGGTGAATATATTCATTTGGAGATGCTATAGAGATGTAGTACTAGTGCTTTATAATCTCTAAAAAAGACATTGTAGCCCATCGATGAAAAAAAGAGTTTACATATGCTTTTTCATTGGACTATCGCTAAGGCTACCTAGTTCATTTCACCATTTGGTTTTCATTTTAACAATACTAATTCTTCTCTCAGTAACTACTGGAAGATGTTGATTTCTAATTTGAAGAGAATGGGTGAAATGGAGAAGTTGTCCTTGGTAGAGTAAGGCCTCGCTTGAGCATCGACCTAATCTACTAGAGGGAATTGGGATGTTGATTCGGGTTTTGACTCATGATGGAACCCTCGAGTTCAAATTTGGTTGATTTTGAACATGATTTTAGGATTCGCCACCTTAATTTTATTTGTTTCAGAAAATATTAAGGAAAAACTCCAAATTGACTCTAATTCATTGATTTTTAATTAATTTGCCCACGGATAAAAATTACTAGTCTTCGAACCAGGTTGAGCTTGGGGACTAGGTTTTTAGTTTTAAATAATCTAAATTTGGCTCTTAAGTTTAATTTGACTTGAAAATTTGATTTCATGAATGAAATTTATTATAGATAAAATGCATGAATATGGCATAACATGAATGCATGAAAATTGATGAAACAATAAACATTCACAAATCAAGGAGAGTGTTCCTTCTAATCCTTAAAGATTTAGGGGAATCACATAATCACTCCTTAATTCCAATTAAGATAATTACATTGATAAAGAATGGGATGCCTTCTCTAGCCCTTATGGGATTCTAGAAAGACCACATATTCCCTTACAAGTATCATAAAAAGGATAATTGATTACATTTAAGAAAAAATGGAAAATAAATTTAATTCAAAAAATTGGATTTAAATTCCAAACGTGCCTACGTACCCCATTGAATAGGGATCAAAACCCACGTAGTTCATTCCACGATTAAGTGGAGAGGTTTATAGATTGATTAAAATGATTTTTTTTTTTGGTTTGGGGACAAAATTTATGGAAAATACCTTAGATTTTGATGGACGAGATGGAAAAAATGATTTGTCGGACTGCAATTCTGTTTTATCGGACTGGACAGTTGGATTGATTAATGATTAAAGAAAATGATTGGTGAGAGAATTAACTAATTAAAATGATTAATTAATTAATGAAAATAGTGGATGAGTAAAAAGGATTTTTGATTTAATTTTTAAAAAAGGGTAATTAATTAATTAAAAAGATTAATTAATTAATTAACTTGTGAGTGATTAAGGAAAAAAATTTTAGTTAATTAAAATGATTAATTAACTTGGTTTGGGTGAGAAAATTAATTAATTAAAATAATTAATTAATTAATTAGAGAGTAGATGGAGAGAGAAGAAGAAGAAAAGTTGATAGATAGTAGTCAATATCAACTTTGAGGTGCTTTGAAATGAAAGATGGAGGGTCTATTTATAGGCAAAGGGAGATGAGGATAGTTTAGGTAGTGAAAATGTAAAAAGACAATGAGGATAAGCTAGAAAAGGCTGAAAATTGGACTGGAGGGGGGGGGGGGGAGTTAAAAAGGTCATTTTTTGAGCAGAAGGAGCCCACTAGTGTCAGAAAGTTGTAGCGCACAGTGCGGTGCACACCAGGCTTGTGCAGCATCGCGATAGATGCTTGCGGCACGCCGCATACAGGGTTTGCAGCTCTGCACAGCTTTGATGCAGTGCCATACGCTTGCCGTGAGGCATGCCACATGGCACGTTTGTATGTTTTTTGAGGTCTCTTTTCGGCCAGTTTTTGAAGTTTTTGGGTCAGATTTTGAAACTTTCAGATTAGTTTTTGAGAGTTATAGAGTTTAGAATTCTTATCAGTCAGCGTTGATAGGCTTGAAATTAATTTTAGAACATTTAAGCAGTTAATTTGAGAGAGAATCCAGCTAATTTTGGGGAATTGTTATCTGGTACAGAGGGTTCGGTTGGGGTAGGAAAGGTGTCAGGTTGTGCCAAGAAAACTTTGATCGATTATGAAGAGTTTAGAATTAATTTTGAAGGTGCTAAAATGAGGGCTCATAGGTAGTAGTGTTTTGTTGGCAAATTTGGAAAGCAATAAGTGAAAAGCTTTTCAATTGTGGATAAAATTCAACTTAAACATATTTTAGATAATGTGTTGCATTATTTGGAGTGCATCTATGAAGCAAATCGAGAAAATGAGAAGAACAAGCTTTACCATCATGGACAACTTGCTAACTCATTGAATCAGACTTGGTCTCCTCCACCTACAGTTGTTATAAAGCTTAATAATAATGCTTCTTTCAATGAGCAAACTAAGATGGGCTAGGTTGTCATTGCTCGTAGAAACAATGAGGGTAAAATGGTAGCAGTCCAAGCTTAAAGGATTTTTTATAATTCACCTCTGATGGCAGAAGCTTTAGCTATGGACACAGTCAAGTATGAAAACAACCTAAAATGAGATAAAGTGGTTTATGAATACATCTTGGCTTTAGGAGATCCTATGGGAGATTTGATCAATTGTTGAGGGTAGTAAAAGATTAGCTAGGAATTTTGTTTCTTGTAGCATTGTGTCTATTAGTGTGAACTCTCATTTTAGCACCTCCAAAATTAATTATGAACTCACCAAGCTCATCTAGAGTATTTTCAAGTATAAACTGACACTTTTTCGGCTTTAATCGGACCTTTTGTATCAGAGAACTTTTTTTGAAACTAACCAGATTTTTATCAAAACTGACTGCCAGATTAGCCAAAAATTAATTTTGGATCTACTAGCATTGATTGGTAAATTTTTTGAATTCTAAAATCATTGGAAATTGACCCGAAAGCCAAAAATAGTGTGAAAAATGGAGGCGTCAGAGGTATACCATGAGAGCCATATGTGGTGCTGCAAATGTCATGACCCAATTTCTAGGCTATGACGGTCTTAGAGCACAGGGAGATATAAGTTCACCTAAACCTGTAGAACCCCATCGATCTTAACATTTTTACATATTCCATATTATACCTTTTCCTAAGATCGAAATCCAATTACTCTTTGCCCTTTTAATTATTACTTTGTCCCTTCATTTAGCCAATGCACCTTAAAGCCATTTCATAATCATTGATTGGAACATCATTCTTAAGTATTAATAAATACTATCATTCTTACTTACTATTATAAATAAGTATATATAACAATTACTACCATTCGTTTACAATACTCTCCAATGCAATACATTTTAGTACTAAACTTTCAACTACCATGGAGCTGTAGATCCATTATCTTCAGAGTAACATAACCAAAACTCAAAACATGGCAATTTAGCAGAGCAAGTCCCAAGCAGAGAAACATAGCTTGGAATTTACCTTACTAATGAGTCATCTTGACCTGAAAAATTTTAAACAACTATAGAATGAGACAAGTTTAGTGAGTACATAATAATTTAACATAATATAAAGGCAATATAAGATATCACTTGGATAGGTTCAAGAAGGTACTAGAATGATAATCAAAATTGGACATTTTAGTTTTTGAATATATTCTAGTAGAAATAATAATGTATTGGAAGCAAAAAGATTCCCACGTATGAATATTAAAGAGTGGCAGCCTAAGCTTTGCTCACTCACATATATCACACTATGTAAGACTTATTGAGCCTTGTGATTAGGCTTCCCCTAATAGAGGTTGGATACTCTCACCCTACCCACAGGCTTATACCAAGTGCACAAGATCTGGTGTCTTTCTCACACTAGAGAGGATTTCTGGTTAATCATGGTATTCATAAAAGACACGTACAAGGTCTATATTAGGAATTCAATGGAAAATAATTTAGCATATCCATCATTCTCATTGGGCATAACATAGTAGGAGGCTCATAATGGTTAAATATCATATATGAAGAATACAAAATTCCAAAGGTTCAACAATTAATAGGCAACCACATATTCAATATCACTTCAAGGTACATGTCAAAAGATAATAATTCAAGCAATGGTTGTAAGATAGATGGCATAATTACATCATATTATTAAGTACTCACCTTAAACTCCTTTGCTCCTATTGATTATTCACTCTTGATTAATTTAGTATCTTTCACGGTCTTAAGCAATTTCCTTGCCCTTGCCTTGAGGTTCTACACCATCTTGTTTTAATTACATATCAATTAGTAATCAATAATATTACTAGTCATAATTTATCTATTTTATACTTGTTTCACTATTTCAACTCACAATGGAGGTATACTAATAATGCTACATTTATGCGTATTTCCATTTTCAATTATTTCCAAGCTTAATTCCTTATTTAATTTCATAAAACCAAGTTTAAATCTCATAATTCCCAAATTGATCCATAAACCCTAGAATTTGGGGAAAACTATTAATTTCCTCTCCAATCCTCAAATTAACCATAGATTCATCAAATTAACACCTAAAAAATCAATAGCCGCCAATTATTTGAATTAATTCACTCTTATTCATAAGAACCCTAACTTGTCTCACTTAGGTCAAATTTGGGGAAAACCTATAATTCTTCATCAAATCTTCAAATTAATTATGGAAATATGAAATTAACATAATATAAAACCTATGTGACCATTCAATTATCCATATCTAGCATTAGAACACCAAGTTTTCCTTTTAACTAAGTTTATGCTACTAGGATTTCTAAGTCTTGAATCAAGTTCCTAAAATTCTTTTTAACACTGTCAAATCATTTTTCTACATCTAAAATAACCATAGATGCATTCAATTAGAATTTAGGAAACTTCCTTGATCATTTCCCATCTTGGCTGAATTCAACACCTAGTATATTTAGGTGACTTTCATGCTTTCTTTACATATCTTTACATTAATCCTTTAATTCTCTAGCCAAATCTCTATATTTCATCTAAGAACATCCAAAATTATATCTTATGTTATGCATATGCTTAGTTGGCCAAAATTTATGTGTTTGGTGTAGGAAAAATCTTATGCAACTAAAATGCTAAAAATCATACCTAGAACATAGAAAGGAAGGATAAACAAGATTTCTTACCTTGGGAGATTTTGGTTTGCTAAGGTCCTTATTAATGTTGGTATAGAGAAAATTTCTTTTAGTTGATGTGAAGCTTTTGGTGTAGGGATTTGTAAATGGTGAAAATAAAATGAATTAACATATATATATGATGGGTTGGATGGTGAGGAGTTGATCAACCTTAATCCAATGGCTAAGATTTGATCTTAATGGATGGCTACAATCTACTTCATTTGGATGGCCAAGATTTCATCAATTCAAAATATGTTCATCGTGAGGTATTGAAATGCTAAAAGGATGCATCTATTTGTTTTTGTAGGAAGATTAAAAATCCAACTTGATCCAGGATTTGACTTAAGTTAACTTTGGTGGCCACAAGTCAAATTTGGTGGCTCTATCTCTACATGAGATTTTTGTTGGGCTTACCATTATAGGCTTGATGTTTCCTTCAACCTTGGGCTTATAGGCTGGCCCCCATCATTGGACTTAGGCCTTAAACGTTCCAAGGCCCATTAATAAGTCTATAAGCCCATTAACATACTTAAAATGTCTCCTTTTTAATTTCTTTCATTCCTTCCACTTCGACTTTCTAAATTGTGCTCTCTATCTTCTTCTTATACCCATAAGTTATCATATGAGCTCTATTTAATTCATTAGAGTATTAATCATAAACTAGGTAAATGTTTCAAATGATGTTATAAAGTTTCTAACCAATTCCCTTATTATTTCTATACTATGCTAACATTCAAAGTTCTTGTTTTCTAGTATCATTAGTAACTAGAATGAGTTATGAAATCCTTGGGTATTGCAACAAGTCTAGCTGGCTGCATTGACATAGTGACATACAGCACTACAAAGCTGCTTTCAAATGGGCCTTGCGGCGTTGCAGCCTCCCTATTCGACGCCGCACCCCCTTTTATGACTATCCTTCCCCTGCGTGCTAACATTCCATTTTTCCCCTTTTTTAGCCTTTTACCCTCATCTTTTTGTCTTTTCACATTCTTTCTTCCAAAATTTCCTTCCTTTCCTTTACCTATAAATAGGCTCTTCTACTCTTCATTTCTCTTCACCCTAAGAGATTGTATTGATAGGCTATCCATTTAATCTTCTTTTTTCTCTTTCTTATTAATCTCTCTACTCTCTTTGAGTACCCCCTATTAATTAAATTCTCTTTGAATTTAATAAATTCCAATTAATTAATTGATTGATTAATCATTTTAATTAATTAATCAATCACATTAACTAATTCTTTTAGTTAACTACTCAATCATTTTAATCCACCACCTTAACTGATCAATTAATTAATCCACCAATTAATCCAACCCTCCATCCTCATCCACTCTCTTTGAGTAGGATCCTCACTATTTGGTATCGATAAAATGGTATTTCAGTATGGCAAAATCCTCCACCCATTGCATATATCCAAAGCAAAAATATAACATCTTCTCTCACCTATCAAAATTCTGAAATCAAATGAAATCAAGTCAATTAATCCCTAACTCTTCTACTTAACCACAAAATGAAATATATGAGTTTTGATCCGCATTTAATGGGTACATGGACACATTTGGAATCTAAATCTAAATATCAAATCCAAATCCCAATTAATCTCCTTCCCCTTTTATTTTTCAATGTAATTATTTTAATTTGTATTTTTGTAAAAAAATTTGCATTCTTCTTAGAACCTCTAAAGTCTAGAGAAGGCATCTCATTATTTAATTAATGTAATTAATCAATTTAATTATTTTGAATAAAGGAGTGATTATATGATTTCCTTAGTACCCCTAAGGGCTAAAGGAAATACTCTCATTTACTTATGGATATTTATTTTATTTGCCTTTCAATTTTCTCCGTGTACTTTTAATCATGTCATGATCATGCATTATTAATTATCATCTTATAATTTTTATCTATGAAATTAATTTTTAAGTCAAATTAAACTTAGAAGCCAAATCAAGATTATTTAAAATAAAAAATCTAGTCTTTGAATCCTCTTTGGTCTCGAGACTAATGCACTTTTTTTCTTTGGGATAAAATTGGATTCAATTTGGATTTTTTCTTTAATATTTTCTCAATTAAATAAAATTAATGTGATGACTTCTAAATCATTTTCAAAATCAACCTATCCAAGCTCAAGGGTTCCAATGTGAATTTAAACTTGAATGAGCATTTTGATCCTTTCTTAGCGGATCGACCAGTGCTCAGACGAGGCCTCATTGCTAGCAACTCCTTTGGGGACTGGTTACCACCCTTTTAATAAAAGGAAAGCGAAATAAAAGAATTATTATTTGATTAGAATTTTCTCCAAAATATTCTCCATTTGGTTATCTTACGTTTAATTTGGATTTCATGCATCACTTTGCATAATAAAGGCTCTTTGCCTAACCTTTGTTTTAGAAAAACTTTTGGATGATGAGTAGTATTGGATCGACAAGTCATTTTGAGCATGTTCAAAGATAACAAAAGCATTCCACCTTGTAATGAATGCCTGATCATTTCAATGGTGTAATAAGAAATCAGTACTATTGGATCTATGCAACGATTCTTGACTCATATGTAGTTAGGTATATTGATGCTTTAGTAGTTCGGGGACTTTTAACCAAACCACTCTTTACCCCTGTGCATGTAGTCGCCCTAGTGTTAACCCTAGGTTCCATGCATCATAATAAATAAGACATTTATGCATATACCCATGAAACCTTTTTTTTATATGCATATAACATTGTCATACATATATGACATAACATAAGAAACTTGATAATAAAATCTAAAAACCAAAATCGATGGTCTATCATCCTAAATCACATAACCATACTCACCAAATTTCTCAACTCGATGACCCACCAATCAATGGAATCCTTTTTTTGATATACCATTGCATCCTTACACCCTTTTTCCTTTCCAAATGTAAAAGTCCTACCCTTTCCTTTTCCCTTTTCTTTGATGGTACTGATGGCGACCTTTTCAACCAAGATGCCATAAGCACCTTTTTCACTGACATCCTTAAGAAGTAAGAAGAGAGCTTCCAAACTGCACATAGCATCTCCCTTAAAACTTAAGCCTACTGTTTCACTAACTCCCTCAATGTCTAATATGCCAACTTCACTAATGCCCTTGACACTCAATGCCAATCTATCATCAACAAGGTCAAAGAGATGACTAATGCTCCCACCACTCTCCCTCTATTCATATTGAACCCACTTCCACCTAAGCCATTACAAGATTCTCTTACTTTCACTTCTCTTAGTATAAATCCCAAAGATAAAGGGAAGGCTCTTAAAACTCGTACCTCACCTTCTTTGGACTTTGATGCCATTACCCCCTCCCCTACTGTGAATTCTTTTCAAAGTAAAGATTTCTTTAGTTTTCTTGAAGCTAAAAAATTGATAGAGAAATTTGAGACTATGGAATGAATAGTCAAGAACATCAAGAAACATGAAGACATGGTAAATGTTGATTCCTTAGCTTTTTTTCCAAATGTAAAGGTTCTACCTAAATTTAATATAGTGATTATAGACAAGTTTAATGGCACCACATGCCCTAAAACTCACTTCAATATGTATGTGGGCACCATGAGACCTTTCGAAGTAGATGATGATCTCCTTGCTCAACTATTCTAGCAATCCTTAACTAGAGCTGCTGTTAAGTGGTTATTAGATCTCGATTAGAATCATAAGAAGACGTGGGATGACATATGCAATGTATTTCTGAAACAATACCACTACAACATTGAGCTAGAAGTCACCTATTGAGATATGGAAACCATTAAATAAGGCCAAAGAGAATCCTTCACCGTTCCTTATAAGGTGGAGGGCAAAAGCAGCCTAAACAGTGAATAGCCCCTTTGAAGAAGAATTGATTAGCATCATTTTCAAGAATTTCCTCCCTCCATATTAGACTAATTCGCAAATATAGTACCTCCATAGCTTTAAAGCTTTCATTGCCACTACCAATAAAATCAAGGATCTGATCCAATTAGGACAAATCAAGGATGAACCCTCTAGTTTGAGGCATCACAAGAACAATAATAATAACTCCATCACCTAAAGAGAAGGGGAGGTGAATGCTATCTCCCATCACAAGCAATGAGATTAGAAAGAAGGACTTTTTCTGAACTAGGCATGCCTTTAAACACTATCTATAAAAAGGTTATAAAAGCTCACCTTGTTAAGCCTTTAGAGCCAAGAGCACCTCATAATCCCTTGCCTAAGAACTATAATGATAATGAGCACTACTACTATCATTAAGGATTAGGGCATAAAACGGATGAGTGCAAGGCTCTAAAGCATAAAATCCAAGACTTCATTGATAATGGAGACATTATTGCTCCCAAACCCTTATCCTAACATCACTACTAATCCTTTTCTAAACCACCAAGCAGGTGTTAGCTTTATTGCCCCAACTAAGCTAGACTTTCATCTAACCATCTCAAGCTCCACCCAACTTTGAGAAGAATGTTGGCCCTGCTATGCTAGAGTCCTCTAAGTCCATGTCTGAGTCACTTGAGTCTAAGTCTTTGAGTATATTTCTATTAAATTTGTCTTTAAGTTTGAGTCTGTCAAGTCTTACCATTCATAGTTTATATTTTGCCTTATAAGCTTATCCTTTAATGTAACTCATAATGGGACTTTTATTAGTAATGAAAAGTTTAAACTTTATGCTTTGCTTTAATTCTTCTTATTCATCTTTAATTGAGACATCTGAAAAAAAAGAAAAAAAATGAAATAAGAAATAATAAAAAAATGAAAATGAAGAAATCAAAAGAATCAATTAATTATGGCAAGAGGAAAAAAAATCATATACATTGCATCTGCAATCGATTATTCTGCATGGGAACCTAAAGACATGGTAGGGATAGATTTAAGCTTCGCAGTTTATAGTATCCTGACCTATATGTACAAGAAGCCTATCGAGTAGAGGCTGCAAAGAATGAAAGTAAAGTAGATCAGATGGTATCATGATCAACTAAATGCCATTGATAAGAAGGGAGTGGATACTTTGTACAAAATCTAAGGTTACTAATAGAGACTAGATAGACACTTCAACAAGAAGGTAAAAGCTAAGGGCTTATAAGAAGGAAATATGGTTCTAAAAGAAATTTGAGCTCCTACTCATAATTGAAGTTCTGACTGAATTGGGTCGGGCTGTACGTGCTCAAGAAAATCCTATCTAGCGGAGGCTTTATCTTTATGGACATGGATGGAAACAAATTCTCCCATCTTTACAACATGTATCAGTTGAAGAGATACTTCATCTGAAGATGACATTTGCATTTCATTTTTGTTTTCGTACATATCAGAACTACATTGACTTGATTCTCCCTAAAAAAGAAATGAATGAAAGAAAAATGATTATAAGGGATACATAGGCAACCCAATCAGGTGTGGTCCAAATTATAATACTAAAATATTTTTGTTTCACATAACAAAGCATTGGATCCTTACTTCCTTTATACTAATTGCATTACTTACTCAGTTCTTCTGCCTAAATGTGAAAAAATATAAATGAATGAAAACTAAAAAAAATAATAGAAATGCTTATCGAGTCAAAGACTTGAAAGGGTGGCTATAGCAAAAATTAGAGTCTAAAAGAAAAACAGAAAAACTCGCTATCTTAAACCCAAAAAGGCAGCTAAGGCAAAAGATATCTCATGTAATGATGATCATATTTTTACAGTATACAATCCATCAGCACAATATAAAGGATAGCCTTTTGTAATATTGTATATAGCTTATCCTATATCGCATAGCCATGTTAGCTTGTAGATATATACAAAAAAAGAAAAATTGCATCAATATTCCTAACTAGCCAAAAAAAAAAAAAAAAGAAACAACGAAAATGTATCATAATCATCTAAATGATCCTCCTCCTTATTCTCTTAGGATGCATCTATCCCTCAGAGTTCGAGCCTACCACAATCTCCTCGGTTATCAAACCTCTAATCCTAGTCTTTGTGTCCTCCTTTGCTGCATTAGTAGTTAGCATACTATCAGAATTAGAATTGCTCCCTACTGTCACTCTAGAAATGCTATCTTGAGCCCCAATAACTCTTGAACTACTCTCTGTAACACTTTTTTGTGTCGTAGTAGCTTGAGAACTAGTCTATGCTACCATAACAATAGCTCTCTTATGAACCCTAGCAATGATAGTCCTTCTCTGTGTGCTGGTTTCTATGACCCTCCATTGCACCATGATTATAGTGTCACTCTGCCTCCTTATTATAGTCACAGTCTCATTTGTCACCACCACTATACTCTGAGTCACTATCACAACCTATGGCGTTGGTCCTCCAGTAGCTCCTCTCATCTCCCCCTAAAGTGGAGTCACCTCGTTTGTCTGAACTATATACCTATCACCATTAGTGGTATCTTTAATAGCCTGTCCTCTCTCGATCGATGCTCCCTTTCAACTGGCCAAATGACCTTAACCAACTAGCCCTGATATCTCTCAATAGTACTAAAGTGAACCTTCAGTTTCACTGTATGATAACTCTTTAACTAGCCTCCCTTTATAGCTCTGGTATGAGAGCGATAATCCATGCATACTCTAGAAAAGGCATAACTGGGGGCATATCCTGAGTCTAATACATTTGTCACAATACCCTGCTGCCTGGTAGAATGTCATCCAGGCTAATCCCAGCAAGCAAACCACTCGATACCCATGGCTCATCATTATAAATGACGTAGTTCCATATTAAGGTTAGTGCTAGAGTATGTCCTCTAGGGCGAGCTCTAATAGCCATCCAACCCATTTTTTTCACTGACTCTCATCACATCTGGATGGGTCATATCCAATATTGGATAGCTATGTATAAGCCCCAGCCATAGGAGTAACTATCCTCAAATGATCCATCAGTGAGACCTACAAAATAACTAGTAAACCCAAAATTGGACACTCTAAAGTGCCCTTAATAGAAAGGGTAAGAACGGATAAAATTTCCTAACTTGGAGAATAATTGGGGAGACAGTCCACCTCTCCAAACCCTAAATAGAATAGTTAAGGTTCATCAATGTCTCTGGCAGCACGGTCTAACCATGGAGCAACTCTGCTCTATCTGCAACACTAAGCCTGCCATTCTGGCATCTCTTTAATTGATCGATCTAGAAAATAGATATTTTGTCATCAAATAAAAAACCAAGGCCTTTATCCTAAGCCTCTGCCTCCTCACATCTGCCTAGTTACCAGGATCATGAAACTCTTTAATGAAGGCAATCAGGTTCACTTGCTCCTCCACTACCATCTGGCTAGCCATGTCTTCTGATAGATCTAAAAACTCCTGAATCTAATAGTGCCCAACCTTAAACTCTAGCACCACCAAAGCTACCTCTTGATCACCACAATGGCACTGAACCTCCTCAAAAGTAAGGCATAACTCCTCTATTCTCACAAAAAACTAGAAAACCTAGGCCACCGTATCCCAAAATCAGAAGCATGCTCTCAAAAATTCTCAGTCCACTTGAACTCTTCTTAGTGTCACCATGGCCACAATCCTATAACTATCTAGATTGATTTTCTAAATCTTGATGAGTTTCTTCATCCATATGTGCATATAAATGGCTAAAATATGGCTCTATGGATATGAGAAAATGACAAAAAAAAGTAGAAAGAAGTGAAAAACCAAGCAAAAGAAGGAAAATTCGATGAATGGATAGAGTTTTGGAATAAAAATTAAGTAAAGAATGATTCTTTCTTGAAATTTGAGTTTATATATAAACCCCAAGGTGTAACATAAAAAAAAAAATTACCTAAAAAGCTACTAGGAAATGGATCTATTGCAAAAGATTGATGCGGTGCAGCAAAATGGTCCTTTTATAGCTACCACAAAATGATGCTGCGGCAACATAAAGGTCTATTGCAGCATTGGCCCTCCTAGCTATTTTCAGCCTTCTTTCTTCTCTTTTAGCATCCACAGCCAATTTTGGATCCGCAGAGTGAATTTAGGCATTCTTTCCTCCTTCTTTAAGACAAATAGTCTAGAAAGAAATACTTTTACAGCCTTTTAGGATTCATAAGGAACTATAAGAATGGAGATATAAATCATCAAAGCTAAGTCATAAGACATGCATTTAAGCATAAAATCTCATCCATGATATACATCCACTTTTATCCATTACAAACATACATACACAATAGAATAGAAAGCATTATAAGAGTCGTATAAGCAAAATCATGCATGCACGAACAAGCATCACACATAGGTATAACATAGTAGTGCATATAGCAAGTGTATAATTATAAATAATACAATATAGTTATCCAAAGAGTGTTATCTCCCACCAACACAGTCATACAAAAAAAGAAAAAGATAAAAAAAAGTTTAGAAGATTAGCATCAGTCTCACCATTGCCAAATTAGCTGTGCCTTCCTCTCCTCCACCTCTGAGGAACATCCTTATCACCTGCACCATGCGTCTTCACCATGTCCAAGCATTTTAGCATCCCACAAAGGGTAGCCTCTATCCTATGAGAAATCCTATACGTCCAGCGGATGAAATGCTTAGGTACCTGAATACAGTAAAACATCATATGCCTTAAATCCTTTCCAATGGCATAAATAAGCATAGATGTAGCACCTATATAAGGATCATTTTTTAATGTAGGGTGAAATGAATAAAATCATACCTTGACATTGTCATGGATGTCTCACACATTTGGGTAGATGACGTTAGAGAGATGCCATATCTTTATAGTGCCATCTGCACCATAGTAAGAAATCTATTTAGGGACGAAGAACTCTATCTCCTAATTCACTACACTAAGAATATGGCTTGGACCAACACCCTTCAACATTAGAAGTGAGCCCTTTGAAAGTGCTAGCACCAGGAATCTCAGAAGTCATAGGGAGAATAAGCTTCCTCAAAAAAGCAAAGGGAATCGAACAACATCCTTGCATTATAATCTTGCACATCAAAGAGGTGGCATAAAAATCATGGTAGCTTTGGCCAAGGATGTTAATAAAGGTATCCCTGATCATGATTTAAAAAGCCTAGGGAAGCTCAAATTACGAGTCCATACCTCATGTATAATGGTGGGGGATTAGGGATGTACTAAGATTTTAGTGTCTAAAAATCGACCCTCTTGCCTAGATAAAATAGATGACGATAAGGAGAATGTAGCAAGATTTTTCTACGAAAAATATGCTCTACAAGATTCATAGCATGAAGCAACCTCTCTTCAAAGGGCCTTAAAATCAATCACAAACAATCAATAAGCAAGTTAATATAGGCAAAGGGAAAGAGGATAATGATAAAGGAAATACCTCTAACTCTATCGAGTGGTCAAAGAAGGGCTGGATCATGACAGTGCTATGATTCTCAGTATTAGGGCCCTAGTTTGACTAGGCGCATCTCTTTCTGGCTGGAAAATCCTACAGTCCTTACTTGATCAACTTAAGAACAATAAAGGCAAAGTTCTCATAGGCCTAAACCTGCAATGCAGAGTAATCATAATTCCCAAAAGGTAAAAGCTCACAAAACAACACAAAAGGTATAAACAAAGCACAAAGTACATACCTTCTAGATAGGAATTATCCCACTGATAGACAAAACAATCCCTTAAGATAGGTCCACCATGTTATGATACTTAGAGCTTAAAATCACTCCACTCCATTTATAGTGGTTTCATGCATTTGTGTCAACTAGATTGGCCAGAATATTCAGATCCACTGTATCCCTCATATTGTGTGAGAAAGTGCACGTATGACAACTAGTAGATATAATTAGGCTATAGTCTCATTAGGAACAATGTCGCCTGCTATCACTGCCCACTCTAGCTTAGTAATCTACATAGTGTACTTGACTTGGATGCTATCTTGTAGAGGATCAAAGTCGAGTAGAGCCTCTGCATCCTTAGGGGTAAGCCTCTGTCTCTAATAGTTGGTACATATGAAGGGGCCATGTCCTAAATCGGATCCCCAAGATCATGAACAAATCGAGTGGAGTGTAGGTCATCTTTCTAAGGCGAAGTGGAAGGTGTTGGTGGTGTCCCACCATCTTTTTGCTAGGGCCTTAATTAGACTTATATTGACCTAATCAGGTGTTTGTATACCTAAAAAATCTATGAAGCTAGTGAGATCCAATAGTACTCTAACGGAACTCCCTAAAAGGGTACATCGAATCACCTTCTTCAGGTTACACTGGCCTCCCCTATTTCTAATTGTCTTAATTTGCAACAAACCAATGAACAAGTGCACAAATATAAATTACATGTGAAACATGTGAACAATGAAAATTTTTTAAAAGAAGGACTAAAAACTGGCGAATAGGAATACTAACTGCCAAATGCTTGTCATATGAGACATGCTTTTGAGAATCCTGCAAAAGGAAGAAGGGATTAGGGTTATCCCTGGACGCCTTTTAAGAGCATCCTCACTAACCACCTCTAGAAGAAGCAATGGTGCAGATCGAGGAGGAAGCTCCATATTGGGAAATGGAAGCCATTGTCGCAAAATGCCAAACCTAAAAGGCAATGCAAACAACAGACAAGTAAGAATCATATTAAATAATAAAATTAAATTAAAAAAATGAAACAAAAAATAAAAATAAAAGAAAAGGAAAAGGAAAAGGAAAAGAAAAATTAAAAATTAAAAAAGAAAAGTTAATTAAAAATTAAAAAAAATTAAAATTCAAAAAGAGAGGGGTGGGGGGAGGAGAAGCTCACATTTTGGTAAGCTTTGAGAAAGTAAGAGTGAATTGAGAAAGTAGCAAAAAAGAGTGAGTGAAGTGGTATATATAGAGGTCACTTGTGTAAATATTGAATAGTACTGCATAGTAAAAAGTGCCCTAAAATTGTCCAATTGTATGAAAATGCATTTTCTAACCCATTCAACTCATAATTCAAATTTGAAAGTTCCTATATCTTTCTTATGATTTTTTTGAAGACTAAGGGTAATTGTATAATTTTGGGGCAACCAGTTGCTATTTAAAGTGTTGAATGCTAGTTTGTTATATGATGTAGTCACCATCAGTTCTCTCAATAAAAAAAGAAAAATGAAACCTCCCATGAACGTAGGTAGATTGCCAAACCATGTAAATCTTGTCTTATGTGATTGCTTATATTATTTTTCTCTTTATTTTATTTTCTATTTATAGATTAAAATCAACCAATCCAAGAAAAATTCTAACATTGTTATCTATATATAGAGTAGAATTCTTAAGAATTAGTCATCAATGTTTTTCTATCTAAAATTCTTTGTAAGTTTCTTTAGAGATTTTCTTCTTAGGAGTTTGGCAAGAGAAAATCTCAAGATTGAAGACTTGGAGCTCTTCTGAATTCAAATAATGTTCAAGAGTTTTTTTCTCAAACTTTATTCTCTATTATCTTTTTTAATCTTTATTTAATAATAAATTTGCAACAATGTTTACTTTTAATCATATGGAAAAGGCAATTTTGTGCCAAAAAAAAAAAAAAAGATGATTCACACTTTGTATGATCTCCTTGATGAAGAACTTGTTATAACCGGCTATTAACTATAAAGAAGTGCTTCTTGAAAGCAACTCATATTCTAAACTTTAGTTCTTTTATTGTTTTAGTTTTTCATTGGTTCTTATTTTTTTTTATATGTATGATTATATTTCTTATTTTTGCTTTAATATTTTTTTTAATTTGAGAGAGTAAGGAAGTGGAATACACCTCAAAGATAACTATAAAGAAGATCACACTTTGTATGATCTCCTTGATGAAGACCTTGTTGTAGCCAGCTATTAACTATAAAGAAACACTTCTTGGAAGCAACTCATATTCTAAACTTTAGTTCTTTTATTATTTTAATTTTTCATTTATTCTTATTTTTTTTACATGTATGATTAAATTTCTCATTTTTGCTTTAATATTATTTTTTATTAGAGAGAGTAAGGAAGTGGAATACACATCAAAGTTAATTTGAAATATGCTTTTCTACAAAAGGAAGTACATTTTCATATTCCTTTTTCTTTTATTTTGTCTCTTTATTATTGAGGACAATTTCAATTACATAATTGGGGAAGAATTAGTTTATTTTTGTTTTTAGTTATTTTTAAATGTTTCTTTGTATTTTGATAGATAAATTTTTAAAATTTTACTCCTTTATTGATAAATATATTAGTGTTAAATAATTTGATGAAGGCCAAGAATAGACCATAATTGATATTTATGGATGATTTATTAAAGTATTTTAGGTTGAGCTTCTATATTAAGTAAGGCATTAATTTTGAATTGAGATTATGTTTTGATAAGTTTTATATTGAGTTAATTGTATTGAAATTGTGTATGCTTATTTAGAGAGTTTCTACACAATTTTTATCTTTATTTGCCTCACTTATCTTAGAACATATATATATATTTTTTTAATTTTGAGAGAGATATATGATTTAGACATTGTTTATTTAGTCTCATTACCTTTATCTACCCTTGTTCTAAATTTTCCTTACCTCTTTCTGCCTTATTTTAAATTTTAGCTTTCTTTTCTTTTGATTATATAACCTTAATTGTTACTCTTTACCTTGTTTGTCAGTTACTTATGCCAAGTTTAATTTGAAAAAAAAAAATCTTATTGATTTATGAAGAAAAGGGAATTGTGGAGCTTTTTATGAAAAAGATATTTATAATAAAAGTAATTTTAAAATAAAGTCCACCTTTGTGTTAAAAAAGAAAGTTTAAGGAAAAGTAAGAACTTGTTAATAAATCATACTTTTTAATTCTTGCTTAACCTTGATATGTTAGTATTAGTGGTAAAATGATAGTCATGAGGTCCAAAGAAAATAATTTGAGACTCTTTTTGAAAGATCAAAAGAAGAAAATTTTGAAAGAGAATAGTACTTGCAATGATATGATCCTATTTGCAAATTCCCTTTATTTGAAATGATAGACTAAAAAGCTTTTAATTTTTTTTTTACTTGACATAATTATCTTACTCTTTGTTTATTTATTATATTCTTTGTTTAGCTAATTAACTTGTGACCCTATTATAAGCCTAGTAAAGACTTAATGATATCTCTTGATTTGTGAATTCCATTAATGGAGATTGTTTGCTTAAACATAATTATGAGATTTGTAATTCCATTTAATATCTTTTAATAGAGGCACTTTAAGATATTAAATGTTCACATACCAATATGAAGTTCAATTATTTCTTTTTGATTAGTTTATTGCATTTCTATTCAAGGTATGATTAAAATGAGGTTTGTTTTGAATTAGAAATAGAAGCTTGATTGGTAATGCTATTAATATATTATTTGTAAATATTAATTTCTTGAGACCTTTGAAAAATTTAGTCAACATAATTATTAGAAAATTAAAATTTTCTTATTGTGTTTAATTGATATTTTGTTTTGAGGATAAGTAAAAACTTAAGTTTAGGAGAATTTGATATGCTTGAAATATGATACTAATAAAAAGAGTATTTGCTAAGATTGATAGTATTTGCTAAGATTGATCTTTCTTTTATTTTGTTTATGTTTTGATTTTCTTTGTTTTGTTAAATTTTTATTTTTATAGTTTTCAAGTTTTTTTTTAGGTTTTTTTTTGGAAATTTTGTAATCAATTTCAAGGAATTCAGAAATTTAGAGATTAATCAAAAGAAACTGAGAAGCAAATAAAGATCTAAAGTACCAAAAAAAGTTGAAAATAGTTTCATGACCATGCAAAAGAGAGTTGCACAACCATGTAAGATAAATCAAATCTATCCAAAATTTTAATTTTGTCTTCAGAATGAAAGAATTATACATGTCCATGTAAGGGAACTTATTTATGGTTGTGCAACCGTGTAAAATAAATCAAATTTGTCCAAAAATTTTAATTTTGTCTTTAGAATGCAAGAATTATACATGGCTGTAAGGAAGCTTATATATGGTTGTGCACCACCTGACGAGGCTATGAAGTTAAATATTTTTTTAGCAAAATTCTTCCTAGTTCTACATTACTTCAAAGGTAATTTGGAACTTTAATTTTTCTTGGTTACTTAGAGATTTCCTAGACCTTCTAACTTAAGTTTTATTATCTAAATATAGAGTAGAATTCTTAGGAGTTGGTTATCAAGGTTTTTCTACCTAAAATTCTTTAAGTTTCTTCAGAGATTTTCTTCTTAGGAGTTTGGTAAGAAAGGATCTCAAGATTGAAGACTTAAAGCTCCCTTCAATGCAAATTATTAAGATTTTTTTTTCTCAAACTTTATTCTCTATTATCTTCTTAATCTTTGATTCAATAATACATTTGTAATGACATTTACTTTTAATTTAGTTGTTGAGCTAATTGTTTCCTTTTTCATCATTATGAGTATTGGCATATTATTTAGATTATCCTCATTAATGAGTAAAGTGAGCAGTCATTGTATTAGCATATTATAATAAGGATTATCCACTAACTCTTTTTGTATGAGGCTTTGAACAACCACAGATAGCTAGTATGAAATGTATAAGCACTTGACTTGTGATACATCCAAAGCAAAGAGTGATCAATATTTCTTCTACTAAATCACAAACTCAACACTTGATTTGCTATGTTATAAAAAAAGAGACATTTTATCAAAACCGATTTCCACCAATGCAAATCAGCATCTATCAATTTAGAAATTGTTGCATCTGGACAAAAATCCTTCAAAAGATCAAAAGGTAGTAGCTCTGTTGGCCTAGGAACCCAAGGATCTTGCAATATTTAACTAAGAATCCATTCTCAATTTTCCATTGCAGTCCATTAGATAGGATCCATAAAGCATTGATAATGCTACTCCATACAAAAGGAGAAAAACCAACCTTAGCCTATAAAAAATTAAAATTAGGATAATTTCTTGCCTTTAATATCTAATCCCATTTTGCTAAGAAGGCCAGATTGAAGACATTAACTAATCAAAATCCCAAACCTCCCATGTTTTTTGATGCACAAAATAATTCTTTAGAAGCCTAATGAATTCCCTCTCCTTGGTCTCATTCCCCAACATTTAAAGCTCATCACAAATCATAAGAGCAATTTTAAAATAGCTCTTTATATAGTTTGATATAGCATGAATAATGAATTTGATAAGAGTCTCTTTATTGACCTATGAAAGAAACTTCTCTTTCCACCCTTTCACTTTTTTCCATATTTCTTTTACACATAATTAAAAATATCTCTTTTTGATCTACCATAGAGGTTAGAAGACTAAGATAATTTTTATGCTAGTCAATAATAATAACACCAAGAACTAATGTTAATCTAGATTTTCAATCACCATTAACATTTCTGCTAAAGGAAACTTCAAACTTGTCCAGATTCACTTGTTGGCCCATAATAGCTTCATATTGCACTAATGTATCACAAATCTTATAGCACTCTGAAAGTAAAGCTTTAGCAAAAATCACACTAACATTAGCAATGAAAAAGTGTGAAATCTCCAAATATCTACTCATTAATTTAATACCATGGAGATCACCTTGAACCATTGCTCTTCTAAGCAATGATGATTTACCCTTTATACAAAGCAAAAATAAAATGGTTGATAACATGTCCCCTAACAAAGACCTTTATTTAGCTTAAGCATGCCTTTTTGAACCCATTAATCAAAAAGGGAAAATGGAATAGAGGATATGCACTATATAATCAAGAAAATAAAATGTGATGGGAAACACTTTTTTTTTTATGAGTACTTCTAGAAAACTCTACTCAAGCTAATCAGATGCTTTACTCATGTCTAACTTAAATGCAATATACCCTCTTTTTACCCATGGACCTCTTTTACATGGAATGAAAAGATTCAAACACTAAAATAGCATTATTGGTGATTAACTAACTAGGAACAAAGGCACTCTGTGATTCACTAATCATTGAAGGAAGAACCATTTTTAGTTTATTTGTAACAACCCATAGCCCACCCTAGGAGTTTTCATGACCAATTACTTGAATTTAGAGCTATTAAGAAAAAATATGTGCTTCCATGGAAATTCATGTGTGCTGTGATTGATGAGTATATGCCATGTTAGATTAGTTCTAATATGCATAATATGAATTATTATGGTGAAGTAAGTGAATCATATGAAGTGCATGAGCATAAAATAATTTATGGCACATAAAATGAATTTTCACGCAAAAAGTGATTTTTAAGCATAAAATAATTTTTATGAGCATTTTAAAAATATTTTTAAATAAATATTTCGGGGGAACCTTAATGAAAATAATAAGAAAAATATTTTATTTTTAATTACCTATAATCAGCCTATAAAATAAATAAAAAGGCTAAATTCCCAAAAGCCCACTACACCAAAACACTCATAACCTAGCTCATTTAGGGTAATCTTCGAAATTGCCTAAAACCCTAAATATATAAAGTGGATTTCAGCCAGCCATTGCTTTCAGCAGCTACCATTTTGTTATTTCATTATTTTGGTAGAAAAATTCTTTCAAAAATGATCTCTTGACTGAAATTCACAAAATACCTTCAAACTTTGCGATTTCTTGAATGTATTCATAAGTTTTTCTCTCCTTTCAATTTATTATTTGATTTCTATGAAACTAATAATGAGAAAATTATTTTGAATTGAGCATTTACTGATTTCTACTAACTTAATTCAGCCTAGGTGAATTTTTAAAAGAGAAATTAATTTCTCTTTTAAAAATTCACCTAGGCTGAATTAAGTTAGTAGAAATCAGTAAATGCTCAAATTAATTTCTCTAACGAAAACACCAACCTTTCTACGTGAATCCTTCAAAGGTGAATTCTACAACTCAAAATTTTAAATTTTCATGCATAAACTCATTGGGGGGGGGGGGGGGGGGGGGGGGTTGGGGGGGAATTTTGTATAGCATTGCATTATAAATGTATTTTTGATGTTTAGATGAAAAATATCGAATTAAATCATATTTCTACGTATTACTATAATGACCAAAAAATTTCAAAAAAAATAAGGAAATTCATGGTTTTCGTCCTTGAACTTAAAAGTTGAAAAATTCCATGATTTTATATTGGTATGGCTATAATTTGTGTATGATGGAATTCTAAATTAATTTTTGTTATGTTTGGATGGAAAATAATGATTTAAATCATGTGTTTACATATTACTGAAATGAGTGGAAAGTGCGGAAAGCTAGAAAACTCATGATTTTCACTCTAAACCCTAAACTTGGAATTTTCATGCATGAGGATTGTCTATGGCTGACCAATTGGTGTGTATGGGTATTCTAAACTAATTTTTGTTATGATTGAATGCAAATTAATGGTTCAAATCATGTGTTTACATATTATTATAATGATCGAAAAGTACCGAAAATAAGAAAACTCATGGTTTTTCATCCTAAAACCTAAAATTTGAATTTTCATGCATATGTTATACCAATGGGTGTCAATTCCTATGGTTTAATGTTGTAAAATGATTTTGTTATGTTTACATGAAAAATCTTGGTACAAACCATGTTTTTGCATATTACTGTAATAAATGAAAAGTATGAAAAGTGAGAAAAAAATCATGTTTGTTCTTGATTGTGCATTTTGACCTACATTGGGAATTCAATCCCAATGTATATAATTTTTATGTAATGTAGTTTAATGATTATTGACATGTATATATGAAAGATAAATGATTAAATTGCATGTTGGTTGAAGGAATGACTCTAGACAAGCCTAGAGGTGATTTGTTATACTTAGGGTATCTTAGCCCTATATTGTGATTAATATGTGAATGTGATTAAATAATATGGAAATAGGTTTTATGATGAGTTAATAATAAATTAATGATCTTAAATAGATGATGAGATTGATTGTAAGAATTGGTCATAAGAGATAAGCATGATACTTGAAAGGCTACTTGATAAGTTAAAGGTGTTAAGTATGTTAAGTTGAATGTTAAATTGAATTGATAGTAAGATCATGATATATTGTGTTTGACTTGAGAAGAGGCTTAGTATGAGTTATTATGTGATACCATGTGGGCCTATAAAGGCTAAGTGTACAAGACTTTAAAAGTCAACATGTTATGTGCAAGTGATGAGTGCACTTTTGAGTGCAACTCCAAGTATATGTGAATATTATATGTGCATGGGGTAGTTATAAGATAGGATAGCATAATGATTAAGCAAATGCTAAGTATGGAATTGTAATGTATGTTAGAGCTTGAGGGATATTAGAAGTTCAAGGGCTATAAGTACTAGGAGTAAAGGAATTAGAGTAAAGGAATTAACAGACACCATATATCAAGACCTACAATATGCTAATACTTTAAGAAAAACAAAGTAGACATCCCATCAGGACCAGGAGACTTACACGTGTGCATTTACGAAGAGTTATTAAGATCTACAAGCTAAAAGTTGACTAAGAAAATCCCTCTCTTCTTATGAGATTTTTAAGTTTATAGTATACAATACTATATCAATAATTAACGGTGCTCTAGACTAAAAGAGTCTATCGTAAAAGTTGAGAACTACTTGTTTTGACTTATTTCATTATAGTTTTATTAGGTCGCTTTGTTTAGTGTTTAGTCTAGTCTAATTGTTTTTATATTTGTTTTGATGTATTTTGTTAGTTCTACTTATTATGGTTCTTTGTGCAGGTCTATGAAAGAAAATGATATGGTTTTGAAGAGTTAAAAGGCAAAAAGAAAAAAAACACTATTTTGGAATATTTGAATTAACTGGTGTGTTTCGTGAGTGTCATTATAACAAGGGCATGCCATTGAAGTGTGCTACTATTGCATAAGATGCCCGTGCTATCTATTTTTGCATAACATGCCTATGCTATTTATAACAAAGTCGTGTTGTACCTATTTAAAAATAAAAAAAGGGTTTTAGTGAGGGAAAAGAAATAGTTTAGGTTTAAGGTTTTTTTTTTTTTTTTTTTTTTTTTTTTTTTTTTGTAACAAAAAGAATAGGGGAGTTCAATTTAAGTTTTAGCTTTTGATACAAATAATCAACTATAGATTAGAGGATGTTTTTGCTTATAATGAAAGGGGTTAAGGGATTGGAAAGCAGATTTTTGGAGACTTTAACTTTGAATAGTATAGTTTCCTCAATTCTATTTTTAATCTTATTTCTATTCCATTATTTTTATTGTTCTTAATTGTTTAAACATGAGAATGGTGATAATTAAAAATAATCATTTGATTATATTGATAATTGAGAAATTAGTTATGAGCTAAATTGCTTTCGTATAGGGTTAAGATGATTCCTTTCGAATAGATTTGCTAGGGCTAATTATTTGATATATTAAATTGCATCTATTAATTGAATTATTTTATTTGAATTCAATTGTCTGGTGAGCTGTTGATTGATTGTGGGCAATGAATGAAGTTGAAAAATAATTTTATTATTGAAATTAAATTCAATTAAAAATTAGGTTTAAATAAAAAATATATTACATAATTAATATTGAATGATTATTTGATTAATTCTAATGAGGTTAGAATATGAGAATATAAAAGTTATTGGACTCTGAACCTAAATTATTTTTGTTTAATTAAATTATTGAAGTTGGTAAAATAATTCATTTTAATAATTAGCCCTGCATAGAAGTTTGATTGGATGAATCTAAACCCTATACCTTTTATTGATTGCTAATGTTGAATTCACTTACTGAGCTTAATTTAGTTTAAATCTAGTTGTTTATTAAACTTTCTTCAAAATTCACTTTGTCAAAATTGATTAGAGTATTTAGGTGCATTCTTATTAAGTTATTTGTTCTATTCACAATCTCACAAGCCTTTCACAATCTTCCTTATGAGACAACCTTGGGATGTCTTACCCATTACTTTAGCAACCTCGTATACTTGCGAATAATTGCTAGAGCCTAAATTAACTAGGAAACTTTTAGGCATAACAAGTTTTTGGCACTATTGCCTGGGAAAGCTATAAGTGTTGTGTGATTCATTTAGATATTTGTTAATTTGTTTTGTTTGCTGTGTTAGCTTTTGAATTTTAATTTTAAAAACAAAAAAATGATTTTTATTCTAGTTATTATGTTTTGTCTTTTAATTTATGCTTTGGTTACTTGGTTTTATTTTTGATGAGCAAGTGCTTTTAATTATTTTCCCTAGTGTTTTTTTTTTTATTTATGAATGAAAGGAGAACTTAAGTATGAGAGCTAGTACCCTACATAGATAATATGCTCAGAGTAAATAAGAGAATTAGGGCAGAATTTGAGTATTGTTCAAAAGAAGGAGAAGAAAGGTGTGGGACAGGGTCATTTTCCCAAACCGAATCAGAGTAGAAAGAGTAAGATAGATAAACATCGATCCAATCTAGAAATAGGAGAACTCTTGCTTTTCAGTGCCCCATTCAAATACATAGATGATTCATTAATAGCAGCTTCTCTTTCTTATGACTAGCAATTTTCTTCCTAGAGAAAGCTTCATAGTTAAATCAAAGAGGAACTCAAAATCACTTTCCCTTTTTTTAATTTCATTGCAATATAACCACTCTGAGTTTGCTTCCCAGTTTAGTCTCAAGTCTGTCTCCTCGAGTTCGGGTGAATACCATCAATGGTTGTTGGTGAACTAGCTATTTTCAAGAAGAAGAGATTCCTTAAGCAGAAGAGTAAGAATAAAGAGAAAATATGGGAGACAATCCACCTGATGACAGCCTACCATGAAAGAGTTTGCTAGGCCTATCATTGGCACAATAACTTCCTATATCATATTAAGGGATGCAGCATGAAACTATAAATTGAAGACAATCCACTTCGACTAGCTGCCATCTTTCTGTGGAATGCTTAATGAAGATCCTTTCAATGTCATTATTTTATTCAATCATCTAAACATTTTCTTTACAAGGTTTGAATAAGGATTAGTTAAGGATGCTCTCCTTTCCTTATACTCTAAAGGATAGAGCTAAGGCTTGGTTGGTGACTTTAGCGCCTAACTCTTTGAACAATTAGGAGAAGGTGTACAGCAAATTCACAGGGAAGTTCTATTCTCATTAAAAGACTGCAGACCTCCAAACCAAAATTGCCACCTTTTGTTAGATGGAATGGTTTAAGTTGCTTCTAATTAAGTGCCCTCACCAATACTACCCTCTTCAGCTGCTTAACCAGTTCTTTTATGATGGGCTGGTATGGTAGTGTTAGAACACAGTGGACAATGAAACTAGAGGAGCTATGGGAGAGAAAACAACATATGATACTTATTAGCTATTTGAGATGTTAGGAGTCAACTCCTAGTAGAAGAGTGTTAGAGGAAAGAAACTAGGGGTATATGATGTGAACTCCAATAAAAAAATTAGCACTACAGTTTATTGAGCTAGCTAAGCAAGTAAAATTATTATCAGTTAGAGGAACTTAGAATGCATCTACTCAAGAGATATATGATATTTGTGGAGTTTATAAGCATAGAGTTAACATTTGCAATGCTGTAGTTAATTCCTTTGTAAGTGAGGAAGTTAATGCTTTGCAAGGATTCCAACCTGGAGGAAGAAATGACCTATTCTCCAACACCTATAACCCTAAGTGGTAGAACAATCCTAACTTTCTCCTAGAAAGGCAATAATTAGTAGCAGCTGCAACAACAGATCCAACTCTATCAGAGGAAAAACTAGTTCTAGGTGTAGTCCTCTAACTAGTTATAGACTTAACTGAACAAGCCATCATTGGAGGATAGCTTGAGTTCCTTCATAAAAGTCAGTGCTTAGAATTAGGAAGCAACTAATAAGAGACTTAATTCTTTGGAAGCTTTAATGAAAAGGGTGGAGACTTAGGTTGGTCATTTTGTAGAGCAAGTAAAAGTTCAAATTAAAGGGAGTTCCAAGCCAACCAGAGTAAGTTATGGCAATCATCGCACTTCTTAGTGATGGAAATGAAAAGATGAACAAGGAAGTAGCTGGAGAATAAGTTGCAAAGTGTAAAAATGCTAAGCCTTTATGTATAGAAGGAAGGGAGGCTTTTCTTTCCAAGTATTTTCATAAGGTGGTTAACCCCTAGAGACCACCTATTCGATCTCATAGTCATCTTTAATGTAAGAATACCAAAAATGTCAAAGCAGCAATCACTAAGGAGAAGGCATCAAAGGAAAGTAAAAAGGAGTCATGGATGATAGATGCAAATTATCAACATCAAACACCACCTAAGGTAGAGGTAAAGCTGCTAAGCCTTTATGTATAGAAGGAAAGGAGGCTTTTCCTTCCAAGTATTTCATAAGGTAGTTAACCCCTACAGACCACCTATTCCATCTCAAGGCCGTCTTTGGAGTTAGAATACCAAAAATGTCAAAGTAGCAATTGTGAACCCTTAAATTTGCACCTTATGATCCAGCTATAGCTTGACACCTACTAAGAATAGGGCGCTACACATACGACAGTTCCGCTAGCTAGTTAGCGGGTAGGGGTCAAGGGGGCAGCACCCCGTTGAAAAATAAATTTCCTGAATCTTTCACCTCCAATCGACCGTCTTTCAGTTACGAACCCACAGGATCAAACTGAGCTCAAATCGGAACTAAAAGGGATCCAAAATGGACGAAAAAGCAGGAAACAGGTGGAACCAGCAGGCCAACGCACGAGAGGCGCGTCGCTGCCCTGGGCGGCACGCCTTCCGTGCCACCGTATGGGCGACATATCTGTCATGCCACCTTGGGTAGCATAAAATTTATGCCGGCAGCCAGGCAGCACAATTAAAGTGCTGCCCAGACACTTGGCACATTGCCGGTGCCGCCGACGACGTGTTGACGCCGTCGTCCATACCGCCGGCACCCCCTTTAGCAGCTCTATAAATAGAGCCTCCTTCTAGCTCATTTGAGGGGGATTCGAAGGACAGAAATTCTCTTTGATACATTTCATCATGCTATTTCGCTAATCTTTTGTTATTAAGATTCAGATTTCCAAGGGTTTCGAATCCAAGGTGGAGCTTAGATCCGGAGTTAAGTTCGGCCCATTCATCCGAAAATCAAGGAAAGCAAAGGTATAATCTTCTTTCCATTTCAAAATTCTAAACTCAGATCTAGAATTCTCTTTAGGTCTAAAACAAAAAAGATCTAAAATTTATTAATTTAAGAATCAGAATTAAATTAATAAACAAACTAACACTCTTTTTCAAAACCCCTCCTTCGCAAGAAGGAAGAACTGCGTGGGGTTTGATTCTTATTCAATAGGATACGCAGGCTGCCATTATGAAAGGCATCAACTCCAAAATCCTTTTTATTGATATTTGTTTCTCTTTTATTTATATTAACCTTTTTATAATCTTATATTAGCTTAGTTGAGGAATGTGTGCTTTTTCTAGTACCCATAAGGGTTAGAGGAAAGATCCTCTTTATTTCAATTGTTTTGATCTTGTAATAGTTAAGTAAGATCTATTTTGCTTGTTTGTCTATAAATTGTCATTTCATCTCATCATATATATATATATATATATATCTGTTTCATTCATCATTATATTCCTGTTCATGTATACATGAAAATTCCTTTTTTTAAGAGTTATTTTGCAATTATAGCTGAACTAAGGAAAATATATTTTCTTAATTGTGTAATTACCAAAACCTGATCCCTAAGCCCTCCTTGGTCACTCACGGATTGGTGCATTTTCCATTAGGATAAAAATTAAATCATTTTTGGAGTCAATCAATTTGGGTTTTTCTTTAATTTTCCCAATTAAAATGAATAAATTAAAGTGGCGACTCACTTTTCAACTTTCAAAATACAAAAATCAATTTTCTGAACTCACAGCGAGTTCTAATCATGGAGTTTCTCCTGAAGAGCATTTCGATTCCTCTACAGATCAGACCGATGCTCGGGCGAGGCCTCACAGCAATATGGCTGCATCAAGATTAGAAAGTCATAGGCAAGTTCTCCAAAGAGTATAAGTATCTAGTAAAGTACCTAGACTATGGGCAACATTTAGGTTTGCAATCAAATCTAAAAGAGAAAGAAAACAAAAGAAGAAAATAAAAAGAAGAAAGAGAAAAACAAAAGAGAAAAAAAAAATAAAACTAGCTCTCTAAGTCAAAAACCCAAAAAGGGCCATTTAGGCAAAAGTTAGAGTAGGCTTATCGAGTCAAAAACCTGAGCAAAAGTTAAAGCCAAAAAAGAATTAAAGAAAAGAAAAGAAAGAATGATGAGTGAAGAAAGAAAGGACATGAAGAATGAACCTTGATGACGACACTCTAATAGCTGATGAAGATGAAGAATGATAAAAAGGCATAACGAATGAAGACAACCTTAATGGATAAGATCTTATTAACTCTGAGAGAGGTAGAATGCTAAGATCTTAATGACTATGTAAAGGACGCCCTAATGGCAAAGTCTTAATGAAGAGGCCTTAATTTCAAATTCTTAATGAAAAGCCATAATGTTAAGGTCTTAATGGAAAGGCCTTAATGGAAAAGTCTTAATGAAAAGGACTTAATGGTAAAGTCACAATGAAAAGGCCTTAATGGTAAAGTCCCGATGACTACAAAGAGAGCCTTAATGAGCAACGTCTTAATGTCCTAAAAGGAAAACAAATGGGCCTGGTCTCAATGACCAAATGCTGAAGATATGAAATAACCTTAATATCATGGATGAAGTAGTCACAATGACCATCTCAATGACAAGGTGAAGAGGAAAGGAGCCTTGGTGGCTTGATCATATCAACTCAGATAATGATGATGACTTAATGGAAAAAACACCAGATACATTTATGTGTGCATGTGTAGGTGAGAAAATTAAGTTGGAGTTGGTTTTTTACTTCGCCTTACTTTGTGAAACAAAGTATATAAAAGTGAAGGGCAAATTATAAATGCTTAATTTTTTATCTTGGAGCCCGATGATAAGGAACCAGATGGTTCTACTTGGATTTGATTCACTAATTCCAAGAGTTGGCATGTTTAAGAGTGTTTGTAAGTTTCAATTTAAAATTTTCTCATGGATTCTTGAAATTTGCATGATTGTGTTCAATTGCATGAAAACCTCACTTTTAGGAGTTTTGAGAAAGTTAAAATTTGATCCTTGAAAATGGAAAATTGCATTTTTGCCTTAGAAGTTAGGTCAAGCCCATCTTTAGCTGCCACCTAGAGCAAGGGGCAATTGCCCCCCTCTCCCATCCCTATGCATCCCTTGTCTAGGTGTATAGTACCCCACGTGCCAAGTCCCTAGGAGAGGCATGCCCTACACGGTGCACAGGACCATATGTCTCTTGTATAGGCCATGTGCCCCTAGGGCCCTATTAGTTTCCTTCTTTTAAATTCTTTTAAAATTTGAAAATTTTAGAAGTTATAACTAATCCCCAATCCCAATAGATGAGATAAGAATCAATTCAGAGGATCTTTTGGAAAGATTTTACAAATTTTAAAATGGATATTTTAATAGAAAGATCAAAGAAATTCAAAAAGAAATTAAGAAAAATATAAAAAGGAGAAAAAACTAGTTTTTAAGGAACCTTTTTTATGGGGACTTTTTTCCAAAAAATTGAGGGGAGGGTTGAGGCTAGTTTTTTGAGAGCTCTAGACCTATAATAAATACATAAACACAACTAAACACCATAGCCTTTTAGAATTAGAGAATCGAACCTTGAAGAACTAAGGAAAAGGTGTGAATCTCTTTGTTTTGGTTACCTGAGGGCTAAAACCTTGTCATTCCAATAATTCCCATTGCGATTAAGCCTTAAATATTCTAATATAGCCTAAGGATAGGGAATAATGTAAGGGGTTTATGGTTTATTTGCCTCAATTTAATCATCTTTATTTATTTTATAAACATGCATAATAATTTTGCTCATGTATTATTTTTTATTCATGTTAATTCATATTAGGACATTAACCTAAACTAGTTTTAGCATTTAATTCTTGTTAGAGGTCCCTAATGAATGTTTAGAACTAGTTTTCAATCATTCAAAGCAAAAGTCCTAAGAATGCAAGTGATTTTATTTCATTAATTTACTATGTTTCCTATATTTCTATTCATTTATATTGTTTATACAGTGCCATAGTATGAGTATATGTGTTGATCATGCATTTGACCACAAAAATCACAAAATTCTAGAAAATAGAATTGAAGTCATACTGCCCAAGAGGTAAGGGGTGTATGGCAACCCTGCGTGCCCGAGCAATGGATGAGTGGCACCCCTATGCGCCTGAGCTAGGGACACGCCACCCCCAAGCATCCCCTCATTTATTTCTTCTTCGTGTTCTTGGATTTTTTTTATTTGATTTTATACAATATTTTGTCAAGTTTTTATGAGTTTCGCAGTATTTCTATAGTCACTATAGTGCTTAGAGGCTACTAGAGGTGGCAAGAATCAATCAAAGAGCAAATGGAACAAAATAAACAAATTCAGTTGCTGCCCAAACATAGGGAGATGTGTGGAGGTGCCACATGCCCCTAGCCTAGGTGCATGGATCCCTCACTTGTCTCTAGTCCTATTACAACAATTTGAAGCCTTCTGAATATTGTACAATTTTTTGTAATTTTGTCAATTCCCTAGGCATTCCAAGATAGTTTTTGGCCCTCTAGTTTAGGTCAAAAATTATTTTTTATTTATTTTAATTTATTTTAATGGTTGTAATTAATTTTCCTTGACCTTTTGAAAGATTCCCTTCCCTTAACCTTGATCTATTCTTTTAGACTTATGGTTTGAATGTTTGGTCACCTATATGAAACTTGGTAACTAAAGGGATTTTATGCATAAAATTAAACCTAAAATGAACCCTTAACCAACATAGAATGGCATATTGAACTTTGACATATAATTAGAATTAATCAACTAGTTGGCATGTCTAGGCTTGTTTGCACTTTTAATTTCTTTATATGCTGGGTGATCGCATGATGAATTGTTGAATAAAATTGGTAGAAGTCCAAAGCATATTTAGGTTGCAAATGAACTAGAATGGCATAAGGAATGTTAGAAACCCACCAAAAAGGCTAAGGCATGATAACTCGGTAAATTCAAAGCACTAATATAGTAAGTTGTTTGAGGCATATTGAAATGTTAAATGATGCAACATATGTAGGATAGATCAATATTGTGTAATAAACTATCATGTAATAATAGCCTAAATAAACTGATGAAAGCATGTTTTAAGTGGACCAAATAGTGGAAGTCATCCTCACAGCTAGGCAACTTGGGTACCTAACACCTTCCCAAAATTGTACCTAAATTCCTAACCCAAAATCTCTTTTTAAGGTGATTAGGTAATAAGCTAGGGATCTTAGTTACCATTCCTTCCTAGTTTTTTAAAAAATAGGTGGTGACTCCTTTCTCCTTCTAGATAACTGAAGTTTATTCCCCCAATGTTTTATTAAAAGGCAGTGTAAAGTTCATCCACTCATGGCCATAAACCTAGTTGCAACAAATATGCAATCATTTCTTTTAGTATTATTGTTATCATCCATTGAAATCTAATATCATGCACTCTATTGTAATGTTAAACTAATTATTGTTTTTAAAAGGTCATTTGGGAAGAGACCATGTTATTGTAAGAATGAGGCTATTTAGGCTAACCTAATATTTAAAATGATAATCTTACTGAGCTAATACCTAGCCTTGATCGATAGAATGCTTGACTAATAAGAGAGAATCTATTAAACTGTATGCACCAGTGACTTAGTTAACTAGGTCTATAAATTATGACAAATGAATCATTGTAAGCATGCATTAGATGTTTTAAAGGTGAGGTAGATGCCTTTTTTGTTTCATAATGGATATGGTATTATTTTCAGAGGCCATGAGGATGGTAGCAGTCCCACTTATGAATACTCTTTTAATATTGCTATTAAATATGACTCATTATGGTTTATGATGCCATCCCACCCATAAGTTGATGGTTATTAAGACTCATGGTATTATGGTTATATTTAATCGAAGTTCTCAAGTTGTATGATTCTATTAGGACTATTCCTTTGGTGCCTATTTCTCTTCAACACATATGTATGTTCTTTGTTACCAACTCAATTGATATGAATGTAAATGTGTTCATAAATCTTACTGTTCCTTCATGAAACCCTTATAATGACATGCATTTCATAATTTACTGGGTTGATGGCTCATCATCTGTGGATTTCAAATATAGATTAGAAGAGGCTAAAAGTTAAATTGTTAGAACCTCTTAATCATCCTTCTCCATCAAGAAGTTCAAAACGTATAAGTTTAAAGTGAAACTGTAAATTTTGTAAAATTCATAGCTGATGTTTCTCTATTTTAGATGCTCCGTAGATTGAAAATATTATGTATAAAATGATCTAAATTGAAATGAAATGAAATGGAAGGTTTTGATTATCTCAATTTATGGCCCACTATATGATTTGTGTGTTCTTTAGTATGATTTTTTATGTTCAATATGTATGGATTATTTATGTTCAAAATGTATAGATTCAGGGTATAGTACTAGGTTCTATGAGTTTTCGATTGGCTTATAACTATCCATATTCTAGGACCATCATGCCACTAGAGCTGAGGTGTGACACATTAAGATTCTACTACTATTGGAAATGATGGTGGGAATATGGTGCACAGCCATCATGCGCCTGATCACAATCAAGTTGAGACCATTGCTTCTCCATTATCAACTTCTAATAGAAATTTTTTGATCCTCAAGAGCAACCTAATATTGATGTAATATTTTGTATAATAAGATTGAAATAATTTCAAACTCATTCCCATAAGGGATTGATAAAATTGCTATTATTACTAAAGGAGTGTTTTCTTTGTTAATTGATGATTATTCTTTAGTTGTTGTCCCTTTAGTGTTCAATTCTAGTATTAGTGATTCTCAAACAAAAAGGATGTTTAATAGTAATACTAGAAGTCAAAGGCTCAAACTAGGAATGGAAATCATGGTCGCGAGGGCTTAGGAAGCATAATTATGAGGCACTATTAACTAGTAAGAGGAAAAATGGGATTGGTGCGGTAGTTAATTCTTTTAAGGTGATGCCTGTTAGAAACATAGAGAAATGGAGTAAAAATTAATTTTGTTCGACGGAGGTTATGAAGCAGCCTCCCCACCAGTAATGAGTTGCCTTAGATGGAATGCCCAGGGGTTTTGCAACCCTTGGACATTACCTACCTTAATGAATTTGGTGAGGGTACGTTGCCCATCTATTCTATTTCTTATAAAAGCAAGGCTAACTTCAACTGAGTTTGATTTTATTAGGAATAGATTATTTGATTATAATTTTTATATTATTGATTCTATAGGCTATTTTGGCCAGCTAATATTGGTATGGTTGAAAACAGACAAGATTATGATGTTGGATGCGTCTCTGGATTTTATTGACTTTTGGTTGATGTTGAGAGCTATGGTAATTAAATTTAGAGAGCTATGGGTTTTTATGGTAAGCCTAAGAAAGGTGAAAGATGGCTATCATGAAAATCTCCAATGGCTTACAAATCAAAATCCTAGTCCTTGGTGTTGTTTTAGTGATTTCAATGAAACTCTTCATCATTGTGAGAAACAGGGTGGCAGAGTTGAGAGTAAAAGCCAATTGAATAATTTTAGGGGAAATAGTGCAGTGGTATGAGCTCATAAACTTTAGTTTTTTAGGGATGAATTTATTTGGGATAATAAGCAGGTTGATGAATATAATGTCCAACAAAGAGTAGATAGGTTTTTAGTAATATTTTCTGGCAAGGACTATAGCCCTATTTTTAGGTATTGTGTTTAGTTTGGGAACACTCTAATCATGCACCAATTCTCTTATCTGTAACCCCTAGAATTGGGAAAAATAGTGAGGTTAAAAAGGTTGTTTAGGTTTATACCAAGATGGACCCAAAGTGAAGATTGTGATGGTGTTATTCAATTATGGTGATTTATCCAATCCTTTAAATATTTGGATGCAATTGAAAAAGCATGGAAAATAGCTCAAAAGATGGCACCAATCTTCTTTTGGCAAAGATAAATGAGAGCTAAAGGACTTGTACAAGGAATTAGGAAAGCTTTAGGGGGGTCCTCCATCTTTAGATAATATGTTGAGAAGGCAAGGTGTTTTATAAAGATTGATTAAATTGTAGGTCATGATGAAGCTTATTAGAGGGTTCGATCAAAGGTAGTTTGGTTGGAAAAAGGTGATAAGAATAATGCATTTTTCCATAAAAGCATATGATAAGAGGATGAATTTGATTACAACTTTGATTGATGAGGGAGACTTTATTCAGAGTGGGCTAAAGTAATTAACCAAGTAGTGCCTAAAAGTGTCCTAGTTAATATAGGCTCTGGTAATTACTTGCAAGTATATAAGACCATTGAAGTCATAGGTAAGACACTTTAAGGTTGTCTCACAAGGAAGAATGTGCAAGGCTTGTGAGATTGTGAACATAACAAGTAACCTAATAAAAAGGCACCTAAATACTCTAATCAATTTTGATAAAGTGAATTTTGAAGAAAGTTTAATAAACAACTAAATTTAAACTAAATTAAGCTCAGCAAGTGTATTCAAGATTTGCAATCAACAAAAGGTCTATGGTTCATATTCATCCAATCAAACTTCTATGCTAGGCTAGTTATTAAAATGAATTATTTTGCCATCTTAAATAATTAATTAAACAAAACTAATTTAGGTTCAAAGTCCAATAACTTTTGTATTCTCATATTCTAACATCATTAGAATTAGTCAAATAATTATTTGATTATTAATTAAGTAGTACATGTCTAATTCAAACCTAATTTTCTCAACCTCATTCACTACCTAAGATCAATTGATAGTTAGCTAGACAATTCCTTTCAAATAAAATAATTCAATTAAGAGATGCAAATTAATTTATCAAATAATTAGCCTTAGCATATCTATTTGAAAAGAACCATCTTAAACTTAGAAAAAAGCAATTTATGTCATAATTAATTTCTCAATTATCAATTCAATTAAATGATTATTCTCAACCATCACCATTCTTATGTTTAAACAATTAAGAACAATAAAAATAATGTAATAGAAATAAGATTAAAAATAGAATTAAGGAAACTATACTATTCAAAATTAAAGTCTCCAAAAATCTACTTTCCAATTCCTTGAGCCCTTTGATTATAAGCTAAAACATCCTCTAATCCATAATTGATTGTTTGTTTCAAAAGTTAAAAATTAAATTGAACTCCCTTTTCTTTTCTTTTTGTTACAAAGAAAAAGAAAAGAAAACTTAAACCTAAACTATTTCATCCCTCGTATTGAAAACCTTTTTTTTTTCTTTTTAAATGGGTACAACACACCTTTGCTATTTCTATAAATAACATAGGCGTATTATTCAAAAATAGCATGCCTTAACTTCAAATAGCACGAGTGTGTTATGCAATAATAGCACACTTCAATTGCATGCCCCTGCTATAATGGGACTCCTTACATGAAAGTCACCATTTAATTCAAATCTTCCAAAACAACCTTCTTTTTTTTTTTTTTTGGCCTTTTAACTCTTCAAACCAATATCATTTTCTATTATAGACTTGCACAAAGAACCACTATAAGTAGAACTAATAAAACACATCAAAACAAACATAAAAATGATTAAATTAGACTAAACACTAAAACCACCATAAGTAGAACTAACAAAACACATCAAAACAAACATAAAAATGATCAAATTAGACTAAACACTAAACAAACTAATCTAATAAAACTATAACAAAAAAAGTCAAAACAACTCCCCTACACTTGATCATTTGCTTGTCCTCAAGTAAAAAAAATTTAAAACACATGAACAAGTAGTTTAACATAAAAATTAAGACTCTATCACAAAATTGCACTTTTGTTATATTAGGTGTCATTGACCAAGACACCCTCCACCAATTTTACCTTTGATGCTCCTTTCTCAACAATTTGGGAATCATCGCCTATTCCGCAAAGTGGGTGAGCTAGAATTCTCATTACATTATTTCCTTGCAAAAACTTATGATTGGCAATATCATCAATACTACTAATAAATGAACAAATTTATAACAAATGATATTAGTGCATTGTCAAACACTAAAAATTTCACCGCCTTACCCAACACTGACATAGTTAATATCCTTTTACTCGCATCAATTTAGGTATTAGTGGTAACCATAAAAGGCCTACAAAGAGTATAGTTTGCTCATTCTCTCTTCCTTATTCAATGTCCAATACAAGAAAATCAACCAAAAATTTTATGTCCTCTACCTAAATTAACACAGCCTTTACCACTCCACAAAGATACCTAATACCAACTGAATGCACATGATATGGGTTTTAGTTTATTAAGTCCTAATTTCTCAAACAAAGAAAAGGACATCATATTTATACCAGCACCAAGATCTAACATACCTAAAAATTGCTTCCATCCACCAAAGAAAAGTTTAGCACAAAATTACCTAGATCCTCTACCTTAAGTGGTGTCTAATGCTAATAATCTGCATTTATCATCCCTAACTCCTTTTTGCTTTCCTTTGATGCCTTCTCCTTAGTGATTGCTATGAGGCCTCGCTCGAGCACCGATCTGATCCGCGGAGGAATCGAAATGCTCTTCAGGGGAAACTTCATGATTGGAGCTCGCTATGAGTTTAGAAAATTCATTTTTATATTTTGAAAGTTGAAAAGTGAGTCGCCACTTTAATTTATTCATTTTAATTGGAAAAATTAAAGAAAAACCCAAATTGATTAACTCCAAAAATGATTTGATTTTTATCCCAATGGAAAATGCACCAATCCGCGAGTGACCAAGGAGGGCTTAGGGATCAGGTTTTGGTAATTACACAATTAAGAAAATAAATTTTCTTTAGTTTGGTTATAATTGCAAAATAACTCTTAAAAAAAGGAATTTTCATGTATACATGAACAGGATTATAATGATGAATGAAACAGATATATATATATATATATATATATATATATATATATATATATATATATATATATATATATATATATATATATATATATATATATATATATATATATATATATATATATATATATATATATATATATATATATATATATATATATATATATATGATGAAATGAAATGATAATTTATAGACAAACAAGCAAAATAGATCTTACTTAACTATTACAAGATCAAAATAATTGAAATAAAGAGGATCTTTCCTCTAGCCCTTATGGGTACTAGGGAAAGCACACATTCCTCAACTAAGTTAATACGTAAATAGAAAATAAAGGATTAATATAAATAAATCAAAGTAAAAGGGAAAAAAATGTTAATAAAAAGATTTTGGAGTTGATGCCTTTCAGAATGGCAGCCTGCGTATCCTATTGAATAGGAATCAAACTCCACGTAGTTCTTCCTTCTTGCAAAGGAGGGGTTCTGGAAAAAAGTGTTGGTTTGTTTACTAATTTAATTCTGATTCTTAAATTAATAAATTTTAGATCTTTTCTGTTTTAGATCTAAAGAGAATTCTAGATCTGAGTTTAGAATTTTGAAAATGGAAAGAAGATTATACCTTTGCTTTCCTTGATTTTTGGATGAATGGGGCGAGCTTAACTCCGGATCTAAGCTCCACCTTGGATTCGAAACCCTTGGAAATCTGAATCTTAATAACAAAAGATTAGCGAAATAGCATGATGAAATGTATCAGAGAGAATTTTTGTCCTTAGAATTCCCCCTCAAATGAGCTGGAAGGAGGCTCTATTTATAGAGCTACTAAGGAGGGGTGCTGGAGGAACGGACGGCGGCGTCAGCACTTCGCCGGTGGCACGGGCGGCATCGGCGACGTGCTGGGCGTCCGGGTGGCACGTTAATTGTGTCACCTGGTTGCTGACATAAATTCTGTATGGCGACATGGAAGGCGTGCTGCTCAAATGGTGGCATGCCTAGGTAGCGACGCGCCTCTCATGCACTGGCCGGCTGGTTCGACCTATTTTTTGCTTTTTCATCCATTTTGGATCCGTTTCAGTTCTGATTCGAGCTCAGTTTGATCCTGTGGGTTTGTAACTAAAAGACGGTCGACTGGAGGTAAAAGATTCAAGAAATTTATTTTTCAATGGAGCACTGCCCCTTTGACCCCTGCCCACTAATCGGCTAGCGGGACCACCGTATGCGTAGCGCCCTATTCTTAGTAAGTGTCAAGCTGTAGCCGGATCATAAGGGTGCAAATTTGAGGGTTCACAGCTGCCCCCTCATCAGAATTGGCTTTAAGCAAAAGGCGATTCTGATGAATGTGAACCCTGGAAAGAGATGCCATGTCAGACTTTGGGCTTGTGCTCTTGCAACATCAAATTTTTGACTTATGTGTTCTTTTGCCATATCAGATTATAGGTTGTACCATGTTAGACTCTAGGCTTGCAATATCTGCTTGTGCTTATCATGCATGAGGACATTCATGCCTTGTGCAAACTGAACCTTATAAAGAAGGACAAACATGGTATAAAGATACGAACCTTTTGGGAGAGGGGCCATAGGATAAATGAGGTTTTGTCAATGGCTATTAGCTTGACCTTAGTGTTGGATGTGAGAATGGTCATGGTGATCTTCAATTAAGGCTGTATGTTTAGCCTAATTGTTGGAGGTAAAGATGATTTGGTGAATTTTAATCAAGGCTATCTGTTCTGCCTAGACTTTGAAAGATTTGGAGATTTGGTCCACCTAGGGAATTCAAATTGGTTTAGCAAGGCCATCTGTTCGGCCCTACTATTCAGGAGATTATGATGAAAGTTATCTGTTTGACTTTAATGTTTGGAAAGATTGGGATCAAAGCTATCTGTTTGGCTTTGGTGGTTGGGAGGATTGAGGTCAAAACTATCTAGTCGGCCTTAATGTTAGAAAAGCTAGGATCAAAGCTATCTGTTTGGCTTTGGTGTTAAAAGGATTAGGATCAAAGCTATCTGTTTGGTCTTAATGTTAGAAAAGCTAGGATCAAAGCTATATGTTTGGCTTTGATGTTAGAAGGATTGGGATCAAAACTATCTGTTCAGCCTTGTTGGTTGGGAAAGTTGGGATCAAAGCTATCTGTTCAGCTTTAGTATTAGAAGGATTGGGATCAAAGCTATCTGTCCAGCTTTGGTGTTAGATTTAGAGAAGGTTATGTCTCTGAAAGATGAGGGGTATGGGAATGTCAACATGGGTGGCTCAACTCAGTTTGCCCATTGAAAGTTATGGTTGAGGATTAGTCCTTGTAGGGAAAGGTCTTGGCTAAGGAGGGTTGGTCTAGTGAAGGAAATCCATTTGAAAGGCTTAGTGTGATTTTGCCTTTAAAGGAGATCATATGTTTCATAAATGAAGGCCTTTCGAGAGTGGGCTTCATGGTGAAGGCTTTTTGGTTTAGGCTTTATAATGAAGGCTTTTGGTTTTGGGCTTCATGGCAAAGGCTTTTGGATCTAAGCTTCATGGTGAAGGCTTTTGGATTTGGGCTTCATGGTGAAGGCTTTTAGTTCATGTGCCTTTTATCGAAGGCTTCTCGGTTAGAAGGTAGGTTGAAACTTCTGAATTTGAGCTTCTTGATGAAGGCTTTTGGTTTTGGGCTTCATGGCGAAGGCTTTTGGATATAAGCTTCATGGTGAAGGCTTTTAGATTTGGGCTTCATGGTGAAGGCTTTTAGGTCATGTGCCTCTTAACGAAGGCTTCTCAGTTAGAAGGTAGGTTGAAACTTTTGGATTTGAGCTTCTTGATGAAGGCTTTTGGTTTTGGGCTTCATGGCGAAGGCTTTTGGATTGGGGCTTCATGGCGAAGGCTTTTGGATTTGGGCTTCTTCATGAAAGCTTTTGGATTTGGGCTTCTTGATGAAGGCTTTTGGATTTGAGCTTCTTGATGAAGGCTTTTGGTTTAGGCTTCATGGTGAAGGCTTTTGGATTTGGGCTTCTTAATGAAGGCTTTTTGGGAGATATGCCTCGACTTTTGGTTTTGCCAAGGAAACTAAATTTAAAGACGATAAGCCCTGATAAACTTGGAAATTTTGGTTCTACTCATTTTGAGATTATGCCAAGGAATGGATGATGTGTGGCATGATTTGCCAATAAGGTTTGGGATGATTTCATAAAATTTGAGAATGGTTTAAAGGTAGGCTGAAACTTCTAAAAAGAATCATAGAGGTTGTATGATTTTGCTTTTTGTAGCATGAATCATGGAAAAGAGCAAGTCAATATTTTCTTATTATTTGAGATTGAAGAGACTCTTGGAGCGACACTTAATTGTAAATTACACTAGTTGAAACAAAGAACCCTTAGGAATGGCTAAAGGGCTAGTGGAAGAAGATAAATTGAGAATCATGCTTCCAAATAAGAGATAAGGATGTGATAGACTGGAGATATGTATGAGGGATTGTGCCTTAGCTCTTTGAGCTAAGCGACGGGATGGATTGACAACAGATGATGACCTAGGAAGACATGCCCCCATTATAGAATAAGGGCATAGAAGATTGTATATCCTTAGAGAATAAACCTTTAGTTAGAAAGGATGACATATTGATTGAAGATGATTTAACAACTTTGGACATGAGGGAAGGAGACTTGGATGAGCTTTCTCTCTCTCTCTCTCTCTCTCTCTCTCTCTTTCTCAGCTCTCCCTTTCTTTCTCAGCTCTAACTTTTTTGGGTTTTTAGCTTAGCAAGCTTGCATTTAGGAGAAAATAATCCACCATGATTTGGGCTACTGCTTTAAGGGGCTCTAGCTTTTGAATTCTAGATTTGACAAAGGTCTTTTCTGAACTTATTGCCCTTGTTGAGGTGCATTGTTTGATTACCTAATGTGCAATGGGTAATTCCTTTTGATTTGCTCTTTGTGCTTCAATTATTTAATGAGAGGTCCATTACTTGACCTTCTTTGATTAGTACCTCAAATTCTAATTTATGCTAATTGTGGTGGATTTGACTATTTGTTCATTTCTCTCTTTTTTCCTCTTTTTCTTTTTCTCTTTTTTTTTTCTCTCTCTCTCTTTTTTTTTTTATGGCTCATCCATGCTGGACTAAACAAGGAAGACGAAAAGAAAATGTATGTGCATTACTATAAAGGAAACTTTATTGCAAGATGACAAAAGAAACCGCTATGGTCAACGAGAATAAAGAAAAATAAGATGACAGACTCTGACTCATATTTGGACTCAGACTTTTAAGATTCAGACTTGGAATCAAGGTTAGACTTGGAATTGAATCTCAGACAAGTCAGATTAGTTGAACTTGAACTACTCCATAACATGCCTTCTAGGGCTGAGGTAAGGTGGAGTTGAGTTAGAACTAGATTCCTCATCACTGTTCAGGTTGGTGGTGGGGAATTCAGCATGAAATGATATACTTTGGATACAATCTTCAACTTTTGATGCAGTTGCAACCAAAGCTCTGAAGGTGGGTAGGTATTGAGTTAACAAATGGGCTTTGCAGGCAGGAAGTAAATTTTTGATAATGATAACCACTTGTTCTTGCTTGGTTGGCCTGTTTACCATTTGAGCAGCTTTAGCCCTCCACCTAGTAAGGGACATAGAGAATGACTCATCTGGAAGTTGCTTTGTGGTTTCTAAGTCCCTTCTTGTAATGTCCACTTCACTATTATAGTGGTACTGTTTAATAAATGCCTTGCAAATGTCCTCCCAAGTCTGTTTTTGGGTGTCATATAAGTTAATAAACCATCTTAGGGCAACATCAGTAAGTGTTTGATGAAAGAGTTGAGCAAGGAGCTCATTATTGATACCAAAGGGATGCATTGCCCCTGTGTACATCTTTAAATGGATCTTGGGGTAAGTAGTACCATCAAATCTATCCAAATTCGGCATCTTGAACTTTGGTGGAACTCTTGCATTGGGAAATAAGCTCAGGGAGCCAATATCAACCAAGTTCTCTTTCTTCTTCAGATTATTTAGTATTTTTTCCATGTGTTTCATTTTTTCCATGAAGGCTTTGATTTCAGGGTTGACTCCCTTCCTTTGGCAAGGATCTGCGGGTCGGGAAGTGAGAGTAGGGATGAAATTTAGTGGTTGAATTATCATAGGTTGATAGAGTGAGTTGTTTATGAGGAATTCAGGTGATGGAATAAGTAGTGGTGGGATGGTGTCAGTGTTTGCAAGCTCTTTGTCTTTGGAATCAGCTCTGGAAGTGAATCCATAAACAGGATAAAGAGTGGGTTTTGGGTCTGATTTGAGTAGTTTTGGGTCAGTTGAGTTTTGGACCAGGGAGGTCTGTTCCAACATGGTGTGGACATCTTCCATAATGGCCCTCCTTTGGGCTTTGAGCAAGTCTTGAAAATAGGCATCTTCCCTCTTCATCAGGGTCTTTTGTTGTTCAGAAAGCTTAGCAAAAAGCTTGTTAAATATTTCATCAGCTCTGGTAGCAATGACTTCATCTCCGGCAATAGACATTTTGTCAACCTTTGAAAGGGAAAAGGAACTAGGTTAGTATCCAGCTTTGGAAAAAAGGGTTATGAGGAGGTGTGACAAACCAAAAGATCTTAGGTTTAATGATAGTGGATGATAGTGCCTTGTGGTTAGGTTGACTGTGTATGGGTAAAGATGAGGGTAGAGGTGTATGATGTTAGCTAGGTATGTATTTAGCTAAGGGAGCTAGGTCAGATTTTAGCTTTGGGTGGCTAGATCAGATTTTAACTTTGAGTGGCTAGGTTAGAATTTAGCTTGAGTTGGCTAGGTCAAATTTTAGCTTTGAGTGGCTAGGTCAGAATTTAGCTTGAGGTGGCTAGGTCAAATTTTAGCTTTGAGTGGCTAAATCCAAATTTAGCTTTAGGTGATTAGGATTGTGATTGGTTTACCATGGGCTTAAGGATAAAGTGACCATGGGTTTTAGGATTGGGTATGGATGTACCATGGATTTGGATGTTGGGTGCACCATGGGTTTGGTAATAGTTAGATAATGGGCTAAACTAGATCATGGGCTTAGATGGGCCATGGGCTTGGATAGTGATGTAAGAGATGAAACCTAGTCAGCATTTAGTTTAGGTAAGGATTAGAGTGATGCTAAGTCAGTATTTAGCTTTGGTAAGGATGGTTAAGGATAATGCTATATCAGTGTTTAGCTTGGGTAAGGACTATGAAAGATGAAAGTTAGATCAGTGTTTAGCTTAGGTAAGAGTTGTGAAAGATGAAAGCTAGGTTAGTATTTAGCTTTGGTAAGAATTATGAAAGATAAAACTATGTCAGTTTTTAGCTTGGATAAGAATTATGGAAAAGGATGAGGGTACCATAGATGGGTTTATTTTTACCATGAGTTTGACATGGGTTTGGATGGGACTGGATCATAGGTTTAGGTGAACCATGAGTTTTGGGCTTTGACCATGGGTTTGGGTGGACCATGGGCTTTGTGTGTTGACCATGGGTTTAGATGGACCATGGGTCATGAGCTTTAGGTGTTGACCATGGGTTTAGATGGACCATAGGTTTTGGGTTTTGACCATGGGTTTAGGTGGACCATGAGCTTTGGGGTGTTGACCATGGGTTTAGGTGAACCATGGACTTTAGGTGTTGACCATGGGTTTAGGTGGACCATGGGTTTTAGGTATTGACCATGAGTTTAGGTGAACCATGGGTTTTAGGTGTTGACCATGGGTTTAGGTGGACCATGGGCTTTGGGTGTTGACCATGGGTTTAGGTGAACCATGGGTTTTAGGTGTTGACCATGGGTTTAGGTGGACCATGGGCTCTAGGTGTGAAGGTGTTTGGATAGTTTTTTGACTATTCATAAGGTTCAAGCTATGATGCATGAAAAGGTTTCATGATAATGACATACTAAGTTCAGTATTATGGTGCGTATAATCCTAAAGGAAGGTTCTATGAGTTATTACATGAAAGGGTTAGGGTGGTTTAAAGGGAACCCATCACACTAGAGATGCGATATACCTAACCACATGTGAGACAAAGAGCCTCGCATGGGTCTAATGGTACATGCATACTCGTTATACCTCTAAAAGGATTAGAGGATACGTCATGGGCTGGATGATTGCACTATCGGCAAGCAGACCTAAGGAAGGTTGCCCTCTCGATGTTACTTTCTATCCTTTGTTTTCCTAGGAAGCTAGGGTTTTTGGACAAGGAGTTCGATGTAGTGATGCATGACAGAGTTGTTTTGCATTTAAAGCCAAACTTGGTATTTTACCAAAAGTAATCCACTTTATCTTTGATTTGAAAAAGATTTTAATTCCCCAGTGGAGTCGCTAACTGTGAGGCCTCGCCCGAGCACCCGTTTGATCCGCGGAGGAATCAAAATGCTCTTCAAGAGAAACTCCACGATTGGAACTCACTGTGAGTTTAGAAAATTCATTTTTGTATTTTGAAAGTTGAAAAGTGAGTCGCCACTTTAATTTATTCATTTTAATTGGAAAAATTAAAGAAAAACCCAAATTGATTGACTCCAAAAATGATTTGATTTTTATCCCAATAGAAAATGCACCAATTCATGAGTGACCAAGGAGGGCTCGGGGATCAGGTTTTGGTAATTACACAATTAAAAAAATATATTTTCTTTAGTTCAGCTATAATTGCAAAATAACTCTTGAAAAAAGGAATTTTCATGTATACATGAACAGGAATATAATGATGAATGAAATAGATATACATATATATGATGAAATGAAATGACAATTTATAGACAAACAAGCGAAATAGATCTTACTTAACTATTATAAGATCAAAACAATTGAAATAAAAAGGATCTTTCCTCTAGCCCTTATGGGTACTAGGGAAAACACACATTCCTCAACTAAGTTAATATGTAAATAGAAAATAAAGGATTAATATAAATAAATCAAAGTAAAAGGGAAAAAATGTTAATAAAAAGATTTTGGAGTTGATGTCTTTCAGAATGGCAGCCTGCGTATCCTATTGAATAAGAATCAAACCCCACGCAGTTCTTCCTTTTTGCGAAGGAGGGGTTCTGAAAAAAAGTGTTGGTTTGTTTATTAATTTAATTCTGATTCTTAAATTAATAAATTTTAGATCTTTTCTATTTTAGATCTAAAAAGAATTCTAGATCCGAGTTTAGAATTTTGAAAATGGAAAGAAGATTATACCTTTGCTTTCCTTGATTTTCGGATGAATGGGGCGAGCTTAACTCCAGATCTAAGCTACACCTTGGATTCAAAACCCTTGGAAATTTGAATCTTAATAACAAAAGATTAGCGAAATAGTGTAATGAAATGTATTAGAGAGAATTTCTGTCCTTGGAATTCCCCCTCTAATGAGCTAGAAGGAGGCTTTATTTATAGAGCTGCTAAAGGGGGTGCTGGCAGTACAGACAGTGGCGTCGGCACGTCACCGGTGGCACAGGCGGCACTGGTGACGTGCAGGGCCTTCGGGCGGCACGTTAATCGTGTCGCCTGGCTGCCGGCATAAATTTCGTACAGCAGCACAGAAGGCGTGCCGCCCTGATGGTGGCACGGCAGACGTACCGCCCAGACGGCGGCACGTCAGGCATGCCGCCCAGGGCAGCGATGTTCCTCTCGTGCGCTGGCCGGCTGGTTCGACCTATTTTCTACTTTTTCGTCCATTTTGGATCTGTTTCAGTTTTGATTCGAGCTCGATTTGATCTTGTGGGTTCGTAATTGAAAGACAGTCAAGTGAAGGTGAAAGATTTAGGAAATTTATTTTTCAACAAGGCGCTGCCCCGCACCCCGCAAGGGGCGCTGACCCCTTAACCCCTGCCCGCTAACCGGCTAGCAGGACCGCCGTATGTAAAGCGCCCTATTCTTAGTAGGTGTCAAGCTACAGCCGGATCATAAGGGTGCAAATTTGAGGGTTGACAATTGCTCGATTACATGCCTCTAAAAACAATTGCTCTAATCCATAATCCCTAAATTAATTCATTCATATGCTCTTTATCTACCTCATGCTTAGCCAAGCTTATTAAAGTTTACCCACTATTATTCAAAAGGAAACTTGACTAAACTAGAGTCCATTAGCCAATATTTCACAGCAAATTATTTGACAATGCTTTCTATAGACAAAATCTCTTCTTAAACATGTTTCTTTTTCACTTTTGACATATATCTCTTCTTTTAATATGGAAATAATTACGATAAGGTTTGAATATTACATTTAGCACTAACTAGTACTTTTAGGCTTTCAACTAGTTATTCACACTCACATCCCCAACTTGGCCTAGATAACAATTAGGGGATATCTGGTGGGAGTATTCTTCTCATTCTTTCTTTTCCTTTTTCTTTTGAAGAGATATTGTTTGGCAAATGCTTTGCCCCTAAAGGGTTTAACTATTTTGGGTAATGGATTTTAGGTTTCTTTTGGTTTGTTCCTAAGCAAAGAAGGTGTTTGGCAGATTTTTTGGCTTAGTTGGCTCTTTGTTTATTGATGGCTACACTCTTATAGAACAAGGAATTAGTCCCTTTTGGTTTTGGATTTTCAGGTTTTAAGAAAAGAAGGGTATGAGCCTTTCAGGTTTTTGGTTTTGGATTTATAAAGGGCAATTAGAATACATGCTAATGACACATTAGTCATGTTAATTTCATTTTTTCAACTATAGGTGCTTAGTCTTCTATTCTAAGGATGCTCTAAGGGTGGTCTATTTGAAAAGGTATTGAACTCAGGTTAGGTGAGGGTGGGGTATCCCAAAATCTCTTTTTCTTTTCTTTCATTGGGTTTATTCTTTTTCTTTCATTTCCTTTTTGGTTTTCTCACTCTCTCATCAGATGCAATATCATGCCCCCGACCACAGTTATAATGAATTTGAACTTAAACACACAAGTTAGGATAATCTAGAAAATAGGTTCATGAATTAATTTTATTATGAAAAGCAAAAATAAAAAATGTATTGTTCATAACAAAGAAAGCAGGAAAGAACATCAACTTTCTTGACTCATATCACTCTCTGTGGATTGCCCTAGCATCAATTAATTCCTAAACCTTATGTTATAGGATAATGCAGTTATCAGTATTGCGATACGCTATTTGATGGTAAATGCAGTATAGATAAGCCTTAAAGTTCCTTGGCAAAGGATCTGGAAGAGGCATTAGATCCAGAGGTTGAACCAACCCATGTCCCTTTAGGTCTTAAAAAATGCTAAAGAATGGCTCACTTAGATGAGTGAATTCCCTTTATAGTGTGGGTTGACCTGCCCTGAAAGGATGAGGTATAGTGGTATGAACAAAGAGGTTTGATGAGTCTTACTTCATTAGCTCAATTGTCTTTATAGTCTAACTACTCTAACTATAGATCATGTTAAGAAGCCCTTCAAATGTCTTTGGAGGTATAACATATAGCCTATTATAAAGGCAAGTAAAGATCTTTTCACAATAAGGCACATTTGCTCATTCTCAGTGAGGCGGTTTGTCATCTTTACAACCTTTTATCTCATCACATAATCAAAAAAGGACTCATCGAACTTCTTCCTTGCCATCTCAAGGTCTCTAAGTGTGATCTCCATTAGTGTGTTATAGCCATATTGAGCCACAAAGCTTTTTGACAATAAATTCTAGTCCTCTTGCTTGCTCTTATCTAAGTCATAATACCATTTGGTTATAGTGCCATCTAAAAAAAATAGAAAAGAACTGTAGGATCTGCTGCTCAATAGCTCCAATAGTAATCATTAATGTGATATACATTTTCAAGTGAATGTTTGGGTCACCTATACCATTGAACTTAATCATACCAGACATCTTGAATCAACAAGGTAGCTTGTTAGCATCATTAATGGTCAAATCATACAAGGCCACAATCTTATCAAAGCCCTTTTCTTTTAATGGCTTCTCCATTCAATTAATGTGACTTTTCATTTTCTCATTCTATTTTTCTAAAGATAGTCATCCATGTCAAAGAACACACATCAGTATTCATATTCACATTTCCCTTCTAAGCATTGGCTTATTGCTCAACATTAACTGTAGCAGCATTAGTAATACCATTGGCCTAAGTCCTAAGGTTAACAGGTGGAGAAACATGCTCATTGAAAAATTGATTGATCTAATCCCTAATCATAGATGCCAAACTAGTCTCCATAACTTGTCTGATAATGGCTTCCACATTCTAGGGTCATTGTTATCGGCGGTTTGAGTTTTAGTCTTGCAAGTTCTCTTTTAACTAACTCTTTGAAGTTTTTGACTTAACCATTCTGATTTAAGAGGGCTACGACTACAAAAATGCAAGAATTAAATTCATGAATGTATGTGGTCTAAGTATGAGATGAATGCTTTCTAATGATATCATGAAATGCTATTTTAATACATAACGTCTCTTATGGATCAAAAATAGACTTTCTTTGCTTCCTTGCTATTATCCAAGGTATGTCAATTGCTCATTTGAGTTTGAGAATTCATTAGTCTCTTTTTCTTGTCTTTATTTGCATTTCTTTTCATTATCTCTCTAACCTTTGCTAAAGGAATTTGATTATGGATCCATAGTGAGGATATCATCTTTTATTTTTCTATTTCCTAACTTTTACCTAAGGTGACATATATTGGATCTTTAGAGATGATGCTATTCATTTTTCCATTTTTGCTTTTTCACCCTAGCAAAATGAGACTTAAAAACCCATTGAACTTTTATTCATAAGACTTACCTTAAGCTTCAAACTCATGATGGGCTAGCTAACTTTAGCTTGGGCTATTATTTATTTAGCCTCTTTAAGGATCTTCTCAATGATGACTTTGGCCTTTTTCTTGTCATTTTGAATTCAAGGCTAAGGGCCTTAGGTTCAACTTAAGTGGTAGCATCCTCTGGTTCTTTAGGCCAAGCCAAGTCATAAATCTTTATTCAGTTCTTAAATGAACTCTTTGCTTGGTGATGCCATTTTAATTTATAGACAAAGTCATCTTTAGGTGGCTGCAAGAGTTAGAATGATGTGATGCTCATGAATGCAAAACTAATGGAGTATCTCTACATGTCTACCTTTAAAAGGTCATAACCTAAGAATGCCTTTAAAATAAATAAATCCACTTCATTAGCCCTTGCCCTTTGATTTGTCTCTCATTTTAAACACTTGTTGTTAACTAGCTTTTTTGGGTTTTCTAGCTAACTATTTTCTCTCTTTGCCCTTTACTTTTTCCACAGACTCATTATAAGACACCTAGCTGGGTTGTCATATTTTTCTTTTGTTTGATAATTATTTTTCATTTTATATTATTTCATAACTTACTTCAAGTGTTTAATAGCTAAGGTAAAGCTTTATTTCATCAAGAAAAGTTTTATAAATAAAAGGAATTATACATGCAAAACTAACTTATTCTAGCAATTTGGCTTGATTTTCATCTTCAATAGGGGGCTTCATACATTAGGCTTCACAACTAAATTAGAAAGTTCTCCATTGTCAATCAGAACTTAAATCTCATGCCTTAAGTGACCACATTTGTCTATATGATGACCTGCCACTTGATGGAAGCGATAATAAGCATTATCATTGAAATTTTGAGGCAAATGATTAGGCAATGACCTTGGGCCTACATCTTGCAATAAGCATCCCTTTTTCAGCTCTTCAAAGACCTCAGATATGGACTTCCCTAGGTTGGTGAATTCCTTTGATGATTCAGTGCTTGTTGGGCTAGATTGCACCTTACTCTTGTTAATCTCTAGCTTTTCCTTATATTTAGGAATCCTTTCAAACTATCTATGATGATTTGCTTAATTTCAGCATTGATCTCATCCATCATAAGGTCCATCTCATACCAATCATTTTCCTAATAATAACTTAAACATCTTTCCTCATTTGGTTTAATTTTGATCTTACCATCCTTCTGAAAGCCTTATCTCTTTCAAAAGAGTCTGTGGGCTTAATTCCAACTCTATACATAATGGGGATCCGAAATGACTATAAGTAGAACATTGATTAGTATGATGCTTATGTTTCCTAAATGATGCATGAATGGTGTATGAATTGTTAGACAAACAAACAAGCAGGTAAGCAAACATATAAGCAACTAGTAATAATTAACTTTCTAACCTTATTCCTCCCATACACATAATGGTCTTAGTCAGCCTTTCCTAGAATTTTGGGTTTTGGCTTAGATGATCCAACAAAGGGACCACACGCCTGTATCATGTATATACTCTTAAAATAAAATCAGGTAGAATGCAGATTAATTTATGGCCTAAGCCCATTTAGGTTTTCCATTTTAAGGGTGTTAGGCATAGACTCATATATACAAAAGAAACATTTGGAAATCCTTAGGGAAAGTTACTAGGTCATTATATGGGTTGACTCTAAGGGTTACGGCTTTCACTCCCATAAGCAAGAAATTAGAGGGCTCATACTTATTCCTATAAAATAAAAATAATATACTCGCTAATGCTCCTATATATGGTACTTTTATATACTTGCTACAAGAAATCTTTTCATATCCAAAAGCATAGCATAATGAGCACATACTTCCTAAAAGGTACGATAATATATTTACCTAAAAAGGCTCATACTCTAAATAATACTTTGATATACTAGCTTAAGTCTTTACACTTAAAGGTATGTGCTTACAAGTAGTAATATTGATTGGGGCTTCTAATGGTCGATTGGAGTAAAGGAATCCATTCCTCAATATTACCAAGGATTCTAAGCTCCCATCAAAGTGGTTGCAAATATGCAAAGTGTTATTATATCTCCGCTGATGCAAACCCAACTAATCAAAATAAAATTTGCAATGAAAGGGCCAAAATTAGAATCAAATTCTTATATCTCCAGTGGAGTCACCGCTATTGTGACTAAGTTCCTAGCCATAGGTGGATGGACCCTGCACTGCTTTCCAATAGAATATTGAGGGATAAACTTTGGTTATTTAGAAGGAGAAAGAAGTCGCCACCTAGTTTTTAAAGACTAGGAAAGAATGGTCACTAGGATCCCTAGCTTATTACCTAATCACCTTAAATAGAGATTTTGAGTAAGGAATTCAAGTATGATCCTAGGAAGGTGTTAGGCACCCAGCTATAAGGTTGACTTCCATTGTTTGGTCCCGTTAATCCATGATTTCATTAGATTATTTGGGCTATTATTACACGATAGTTTATTGCACAACATTTATCAATCCATTATATATGGTGCATTATTTAATATTTCAACATGCTTTAAATAGTTTACCATATTAGTACTTTAGATTTACCAAGTCATCATTTTGGTGGATTTCTAACATGCCTCATTACATGGTTCATTAATAGCCTAAATATGCTTTGGATTTCTACCAATTTTATTCAATAATTCATCATGCTATCACCTAGCACATAAAGAAATTAAAAGTGCAAACAAGCCTAGACATTCCAATTAGTTGATTGATTCCAATTATATGTCTAAGCTCAACATGTCATTTTATGTAGGCCAAGGATTCATTTTAGGTTCAATTTCATACATAAAATCCCTTTAGTTACTAAGTTTCATGTGGGTGACCAAACATTCAAACCCTAAGACTAAAACATTAAATTAACGTTAAGGGAAGGGAATCCTTCTAAAGGTCTAGGATTATTAATTACAACACATTGAAAATAATTTAAAAATAAATAAAACCTAATTTCTAAACCTAAACTATAGGGCCTAAAACTATTCTAGAATGCCTATGGAATTGAAAAAATTAAAAAAAAATTGTATAAAAATCCAGAAGGCTTCAGATTGCTGAAACAGGACTAGGGATGTGTGAGGGGTGCACATGCCTAGCCTAGGGGTGCATGGTACCCTAATGTGCCTCCCTGCATTTCGACAACAACTGAGTTTTTTTTATTTTTTTTATTTTGTCTCTCCGGTGGATTCCTAGCACCTTCAGTAGCCTCTAAACACCATAATAGCTATGAAAATACTACAAAACTCATAAAAGATTGACAAAATGGTTAGATCAAATCAACTCAAAGAAAAATATGCAAGAATATGAAGAACACATAAAAAAGGTAGTGGGTAGGGTTGCCACGTGTGCACCACGTAGGTGCACTAGGGTGCACACACCCTTTACCTCATGGGCAGCATAGTTTCAATTCTATTTTGTAGAATTTTATGATTTCCATAGTTCAAATGCATGATTAATATATATAATCATACTGTGGCATTGTATAAACAATATAAATAAACAAAAACAATAGGAAACATCGTAAGTCAATGAAATCAAATCGCTTGCATTCTTAGGACATTTCCTTTAAAAACTTTTTCTAAACATTCATTAGGGATCCCTAACAAGAATTAAAGTCTAATAAACATCCTAATATGAACTAACATGAATAAAAAACAACACATGAATAGAATTATTATACATTTATATAAAATAAATAGATGATTAAATTAAGGTGAATAAACCAATAGACCCCTTGCATTATTCCCTATCCTTGGGTTATATCGTGACATTTAAGACCTAATCACAATGGAAATTACTAGAATGATGGGGTTTTAGCCATCAAGCAACTAAAACAAAGAGATTCATACCTTTCCCTTGGTTCATCAAGGTTTCTTCACTAACTCTAAAAGGGTGTGGTGTTTAGTTGTGTTTGTGTATTTGTTGCAAGTCTAGAGCTCTGAGAAAACTAGCCTCAGCCCTCCCCTCATTTTTTTTTTTTTGGAAAAAATTCCACAGAAAAAGATCCCCTAAAAAACTATTTTTTTCTCCTTTTATATTTTTCTTAATTTCTTTTTGAGTTCCTTTGATTTTTCTATTAAAAAATCCATTTTAAAAGCTGTAACATCATTCCAAAATTCCTCAAAACTGATCCTTGTCCCAGCTATTAGGTAGTTATGACTTTTAAATTTTTTAAATTTCAAAGGAATTTAAAGAAGGAAACTGACATGACCCTAAAGGTGCCTAGCCCTGGCCTAGGGCACACCTCTTCTAAAAAGTAAACATGTGCTAGGGATGCATGGGGGGCTATGTGCCCCTTACCCTAGGTGGTAGCCCAAAATGGGCCTAACCTAACTTATGGAGCAAAAATGCAATTTTTCATTTTCAAATACTAAAATATAATTTTTTTCAAAATCCAAAAATCAGGATTTTCATGCAATTAAACCAAAATCATAGAATTTCAAGAATTCATGACAATTTGGAATTGAAACTCACAAATGCTCCCAAACATGCCAACTCATAGAATCAGTGAATCAAATCCAAGTAGAACCACATTGTTCCTCATCATCGGACTCCTAGGTTGAAAATGAATAGAAAGATTGATCCATCACAATAACATCAAATAAAAGGATATTTAACAGAAACAATTTATGGTAAGTATTACCAGGAATTAACATATTAATAACTTACCTCTTTCGCTATAGCCTCTTTAATAACTACTTGATTATCATCAAGTTCTGCATGATCCATCCTTAGGCTCACTAGACTCAAAGATTTACTCTCTAGATCTACCTAGAGCTCTTCTAAGAAAGCTGAAAGAATGATCTACCACTTGGATCTTGGATTTAATATGAAGATTGACTAATTTCTTTGAGGAAAAACAAAGAATGAAAGAGATTATATTTAGATCTAAAATCTGGTGAGACTTAGAGATTTCAAAAGAAAATTCATCACTTAAAATTATGAGAAGAAATGAAGAAATGGAAAAAAAAAATGAAGAAAGAGATAGAGATTACTTAGATAGAAGAAATAATTAAAAATACTCTTAGTGGTCGACAAATTGTTTATTGGAAATGTAACTTTTAATTAAGGTTTTTGTGACATACTCAGTGGAAGCTAGCTTTCACTCTTAACCATACACTTACTATCACATCTTATCGTAAAACACTATTCAACAAAATTATCTTATCATCTAAGCCAAACAAATCACTTAGGCAACCGAAGCACCAACACACATTTAACTTAAATAATAACTTAAACTTTAAAATTAACTCAACTTATTTATACACTATCTATCATTATATAATATCAAGCCTATCAGCTCTCCTCTTAAGTCTATATAGATATTTGTATCTTTGCTACTAAATTCCCTCTTTGTCTTCATTCTCATCATACTAAGCCCCTCAACTCATTTTGCTAGTATTGAGTCCTCTATTAATTTTGTTGTACTAAGTCTATCCATTCGCTCTGTTTATGCCGAGTTCTCTTCTCCTATCATTATATCAAACTCATATGTTCACCTAGCTTACTCATCTTCATCTTTGTCATTGAATCCTCTTGCTTCTCTTATGCCAAGTTTGTCTTAGTCAATATTGAGCTCTTTTATCTAGGCTTCTCCTTATCTGTGAAGTTCATCCTTGTAATCAAATCCACGTCTTCTCATTAAAGCTCCTCCTTAATTTGTCTAATGTATAGTTTGTCCTCATTATAGAAACTTTGCCTAGTCTGAGATGGTCATATTTACTTACTAAAATCCCACTTTTGTCACCAACCTTGTCTTTAATGTTAGAAACTCACTTATATAGAGAGTTCATCACTCTTGTTTTCTTTTCGCAAAACTGGTATAATAGTCCAATCAGTAGCTTCCTTCATCCGCATTCTCATAAATAACAATCAACAAAAACCTAGGGTGTTACAAAATGCCTATCAGTATTGTCCATAATATAGCCTAAACATCACCTAATAAATTTAACTAACGTCGCATATTATGAAGCATTCTAAGATAGAAGTAGATGGTTGAGAAATTTTCTTTTCTTGTTTAAATGATTAATCTTCCCTTGAGAAGGAGAAGCTCAAAGAAGAGGATCATATGGCCATCCATTAGTACTCACCTCATTTGGTTTAATAATGCATTCCCTTTCAACATGGATTAGTAGTTCACACCAATAATGAAAATTCGGAGGCCTTTCATATTGAAAGTAAATCCAAATTCATTCCCCCCATCCATTAAGAACCATCGTACCACAAACTAGAGGCTTATCAACATAAATTAATACATGCACCCTTGAGTAACAACAACTATCAAAATCATCCACTATATCAACCTTGATCACCTCACCCAGCTTCAGAGCCATTTTTTCAATAACCTCAAGATATCGCTTGTTCAAAGGAAGATTATACACTATACCTATAATTCCACTTCCTTTAAACTAACTGATGAAGTTTATTTGTCTCCATTAGTAAGCTTAAGAACAATGAGACACTTATTAAGGTGCCAAGGATTGTTTGATAACACTACCATGAGATCTTTTTAAGTAAAGAATTAGAATATAAAAACATTGCTCTTAGTTTCCTTAATCACCAATCCTTTTATTAGTCGCTAGGCATTCATTAAAGCATTATGTAAACCATTCTTATTAAAAAGTCAAAGAGATAAAATCCTGCCTGCTAAATAGAAACTCAATTTAGAAGACTCAAAATTACTACCCAAATCAACAATACCAATTTCCTCATCAATTAGGTGAAACTTACTACATAATACCTCCAACTCATTAGCAGGAAAGACTAAGTAAGGGGTTTTCCTCATCTAGATCTCATCTGTAGTTCTTTTTAGATTCAATATATTATCTAGAGCAACCCAAAATCCAATATAGGATAGTAGAAACCAAATCAAACCAAAAAAAAAAAAAAACACTGAATGAGATCAAAACTAGCCCTAAAACCTAAGAAATCCTAGATACAAAGAGAAAACAAAAGCATGGCTTCACAAAACTAGAGACTTTTTAAAGTTTTTTTTGAAAGATGTTTTACTAAATGAAATTTTTAAAATCGAACAATAGCTATTATTTGTTGTGGGTACTATCCAATTTTTCAAATTAAAGTTATTGTTATCATTATTTATGTCCTCAATTTATATGATATTACTTTTGAGAAATTACAGAATTATAAAATTTTATAATTTCATATTATTCTATTTTACTAATAAATAAACATTTATTTTCAACTTAAATAACTTGGCTGCCTATCAAATGAATAGTAAATAATATTGATAAGGCAGGACATGGACTTACCTCATTTGCCAAGAGAATGTGGATACCAACTTTTTGTTAATGGAGATAAAGATATTTGCCTTTTTGAGATTAATTTTTCTAGAAAATGGGAAATTTATGAAATTACTTTTTGTATTTAATTACCTTCTTTAAGATATCGTTTTGTATACTTATCGAAAAATATACTTCTTGGAATATAAATTTCTCGAGAAATTATTTCCTAAAAAGTAAACTTTCTAAAAAGTAATAGTGTATTTGGTTTGCATATAACTTTCAAGGAAATAGATATTTTTTATTTGACTTAATAATAAAAAAAAATAATATCTTGCCCCAATTATTCAATTCTATTTAATAGAGGGTAGATATGTCAATTTGTATCTATTTCAATTAAAGAACTCTAGCTTCCTTAGCTCCTCCTAAAGAAGTGTACTTTCTCCAAACTCTCCTAAGAAAGTGTACTTTCCCCAAACTCAGGAAGTAAACATCCTATTTTTTAGAAACTTTTTTCAATAATGACTACTAAACAAGTTAAAATTTTTCACTTTTCAGGAAGTTAAACTTCCTTATTTTATTTACCACATACCAAATAATACCAGAAAATCTCGATCAATTAATATGGTAATGTTACAAATAAAATGAAATTAATAATTTCTATTTTCCCTTAATTACATGTATATTTTATTTACTAAATCTAATAAAATAAAATCATAATAAATATATAAATACTAATGTATGACTGTGTTATAGTAATCACATTAACCTGAAATAAATATATTATATGAAAGTAATTGATAATATAATATACTAATTTTTAAAAATATTTAATATATAAGGAAAATTTAAAAAAAATCAAAAAGATGGTAAATTATTGTTTTTGTAAATAACAATGTATAAAAAGTTATATTTATCTGCTAGTCTTAATATCATCTCTCTATAATTTCTCAAAAAAAAAAATAATAATCATCTTTTCATAAAAATGTCACTATCCCACTTTTTAGAATGAGAAATCCTTTCAAATACATACTCAAGAATTCAGCTCCTATAGGAATGTACATTTCCAAATGTGTGATCCCAGCAAACAATTAAATGTTCTTTTTTTTTTTATTTTATTTTATGTTTGTCATTGTTGAGATTGAAGTATAAGGCCAACTTCAAATCTACTTTATTTAGGAGAAAACGAAGAAAAATTAACAATTCAATTTCTTAATTACTTAATATTAACATAGAATATCCCTTTAAAAGAAACATTAATATAGAATAAGTACAATTGATTATCTGTCTGTTATATCTGATTTAGTTTGAAATTAAGTAAAATTAAAATAATCAAAATTTTATTGAAATTAAAATAAAACTGAATTGAGTTTGAAAGAAATCATACTCAATTATCGATAAAAATAAACTAAATCAAAGTAATTGAAATTATAAAATATATGTATAAATATACTAATTTTTTTTATGACATTAATGTATGAATATAAGTGTATATAATACGTGTATAATATAAATAATTTGATTCGATTGAGTTATTTTTATTTTTCTTATAAAAAATTAAAATAAATTAAAAAATTAAAATAAATTGAAATTTTTGAATTTAATAATTCAAAATTGAAAAGAATGGTATTTAAATCAAAAAAGCCAAACAATATTATTCTATTAATTTTTTTCAATTGGAATTGAATATTAGGATTAAAAATTGTAATTTAATAATACTCTTTCTTTGAGAATTTCATAAAAAAGAAAAAAAAATTCTTGACCATCAAATGGCAATTTATACCATGGACCCAAGACTACCTTGCACCATGGTCTGAGGTCCAAAACGCACTGTTTTGGTTCAAAAAAGAGTTTTGTAATGGATTTTTCAGTTTAGGAAGGTAGATTTGTTATTCTTATCCTGATTTGATATTTTTGTTCTTATTGTTCCTCATCGATCTTCTTCTTCTTCGTCTTATTCTTCTTCTAATTCTTCTTCTTATTCTTCTTCCATTTTTCCTTTTTTGTTATTCTGATTTTGTTGAAGCTGTTTTTCTTTTTCTTTTTCTTCTTCTTATTCTTCTTCTTCATTTTCTTGTGATTTTATTTTAGAGATCGATTGCTTGTTATTTTTAGGTTTTTTTTTTTTATTATTATTATTAGGAGTTAGAGATATTGTTTGACAAATGGTAGGAAATTTAGATTTTAGAGTTGAAAGGTGGGTATCAGTGGATGAATCTATTATTGATTCATGTGGCATTTAGTCAGTTGATGAGAATTTGGACAATGTAGTTGAGCAAGTAACGTTAGTAGTTGATTCTTCAGTTTTAAATTTGGATTCATCTCCTCGTTCAGGTAAATTGTATTTAATTTGTGATTTATTCAGTTTTTTGTATTGGATTTAATTTCTATTTTTTATTTGTTATGTTTTGTTTATGTAGTTTTGCTTTTTTTATTGATTGATTTTGATTTTTTTTTTTTTGGTATTAGTGCATTTGTTTATTCAATGAAAGTTTAATTTGGGCTGATGAAGTTTTGTGTTCTATGTAGGTTCATTAGCTATACTATGTAGGTTCATTAGTTATAAAATTTATGTTCATTAGATATACTGTTGAGGTTCATTGGATATATAGCAGTAATTTATAATTGTAGAAGCATATTGATTCATTAGAATTATAGTATAATGTTACAATGATTTTGTTTTCATTATTATAATGTTGGGTTTCAGTAGAAATATAATTATGATTGATGAATTTATATGTATGTGATTTCAGGATTATAGGTTCATTAGTTATAGTATACAGATTCATTAGTTATAAAGTGCATGTTCATTAGACATATTGTTGAGGTTCAATTAATATATTACAGTAATTGATAATTATAGATGCATATTGATTGCTTAAAATTTATAGTATAATGTTAGAATGATGTTGTATTCATTAGCATAATGTTGTGTTTTACTTTTTGCAGTTGATAATCAAAATATTGTTTGTGGTGATGATTTATTGGGCATTTCTATGAGATTTGTTGATGAAGCTTATGCTGTTTATAATGATTATGCATTCATATTAGGATTTAGTGTTAGAAAAGGTAAGCACAGGTATAGAGCAGATGGTAGAACACTGTCAATGAAAAAATTTATTACTCTAAGGCTCGATTAAAAAGGGATACATCAAAAAAGAATAAGTGTTATGCAAAGTTGGATATTCGTAGTGGTTGTCAAGCTTTTGTGTAGTTTTATATTGACAAGGATGGAGTTTGGACTATAACAAAACATAAAAAGGATCACAATCACGAGCTATGTGCACCAACAAAAGTTCATCTCCTTCGTTCGCATAGAGAAATTACAAAGAATCAGCTTACTTATCTTGAGCATTTAAAGAAAAGTGGAATTCCAGTTGTTGATGGGATTAGGTTGCTTAAGAATCAATGTGGAGGTTCACCATATGTTGAATTCACTTCTAGGGATGCTTGTAACCATTTAAGATTGGAGAATTTGAAGAAATTAGATGGGAGTGATTCTAATTCATTGATTGAAATTTTTAGAAGAAGACAATTAAATGAAAAAGATTTTTTTTTTTTTATTTTGAGGTTGATAATGATTCTAGGTTGTGTAGTTTTTTTTTTTTTTTGGAGAGATGGACGGATGAAAGAAGATTATTTACATTTTGGAGATTTGTTAGTTCATGATACTACTTATTGGACTAACACATATGATATGATTTGTGCACCATTTGTGGATATGAATCATCATTGTATGAATGTGATGTTTGGGTGTGGCTTTTGTATGGCTCTTTAGTGTACTTTGTATGGCTCTTTAGTGTATTTTTAAGATCAATGGACAGGAGACATCCACAAACTATTATGATAGATCAGTCTACTGCTATGACTGCTGCGATTGTTCATGTATTTCCAAAGTCTCGTCATAGACTTTGTATATGGCACATTGGGGAAAATTCAAAGAGGAACATAAAGTCTTTGAGAAGTCAAAAAGGATTTATGGATTTGTTCAATTATTTGTTGAAATACACTGATACAAAAGCTGAATTTCATTTGTATTAGACCAGGTAAGTTTAATTGTGTTATATACTTTTCTATTTTTTTTTCAGTGATCTTAGTAGTTCAATATAATGAACCTGTACATATTGCGTGATGAACCTTGATGTTATATGTGATGAATCTGCATATCATGTGTTTTTTTTTTTTCAAGTTGTTAAATGAATATAAATGTCACAGTAATAGTTGGCTACATAAGTTTTATAGTTGCAGAGAGAAATAGTGTCCTACTTTTAGTAAGGATTATTTTTCTAGTGGTATTTTATCGTCACAAAGGAGTGAGAGTACGAATTGTTCGGTTTCTAGGAGACTTTTTAAGATTGTTGGGCTTTGTGATTTTTATAATTGTTTTGTTGATGTAGTGTTAGAGTGGAGAAGCAAGGAAAATGGTGAAGATATGTGTTGTTTGGAAGATAAACCGGAGATGTTTTTGAAGCATGCCAAGTTGCTTTCACATGCTAGGGAAATTTATACAATAGAGATTTATTTTATATTTGAAGAGCAGTTTATGAAGGGTACTACATATCATCAAGAATGTCTATCAAATCAAGAAAATAGGATGATTTTTCATGTTTGGCGTCTAGATGCGGATCTTATTTGTCTTGAGGTGCATTTTGATATGCAAAATCTTAATTTTTTTGCACTTGTAAGATGTTTTCAGAAGCAGGTATCCTTTGTTGCCATTGTTTGCGTGTAATGAATGTGAATTGTGTTGAAGGAATCCCAGATAAGTATGTAACGAGGAGGTGGATGAAAGAGGTTATTAGAAGTCAAAATATTGATTTTGGTATTAGTTCATCAGTTGATGAATCTGGTATTGCTCCTTCTGTTTGGAGAATACAAATGTCAAGGAAGTTTTAGCAATTGATTTCAGCTAGTGAACAGAATAGGAAAGCTCGAGAAATATGTGAGGAAGCTTTTAGAAATGTAGAAGTTAGTATTAGAAGTGAGGTTGGTCCTGCTTTTGTTGATGAGTGTGATGAAGGTGAAAGAACATCAACTAAGGATATTTAAAATCCTGCTAAACGTAGAGCAAAGGCTGAACGCAACAAAAGGATTAAAAGCATAATGGAGAAAAGGTGTAATAAAGCAAAAAGGCATAGGAAGAATGCTAAAAGGGCTGCATTGGAAACAAAATCAGCAGTATAGAGTTCATTTCAAGTTTTTTTTTATTACTATTTATTGAATTTTAATATTTACTTAGATATAAGTTGTTATATTTTATTGATTGTAGGAGTGACAGTTAAAAATAATTTTTCAGGAAACTCTTTTACAAGTTGTTGGTAATGGATATCTTGCACATTCGAGTTTTGGCATCTCTCAATTGATAGCTTTCTCGTCAAACCCAAGTATAGACTATAGTTCAATTGTTGGAAATTGATCGAATGAATTTTTTAATCCCATGTCTTTGAATAATTTGTTATAATTTGTATATGCTAGAAATATTTTTTTAAACATATTTTATAATAAAACAAATTTTTTAGTTAAGTTATTGGTGTTATTGAATGATTATGTGATGAACCTATATTGTCACATCCCAACCTTATGAGATACGACGGTCCTAGAACATGGGGAGATATAAGGTCACCCACGCCCGTAAAACCCATTAACATATAACAATCATGCCTAGGATCTTACCGAACCTTCTTCATTAACTCATTTAAAACATTTAGATAAATACCATAATTTGCAGAATACTTAAAGTAAATCATTACATAAAAATCCATAAGGAAAATAATATAAATCTCTATAAGTATCAATTAACATTCCCGGAGCATCTAAAGACAAGACTTCATAAACATAGTATTATTGATAACTCGGACAAGGAATTCCCCAAGCGAAGTAGAATGCTTGAGCCATCACCTTGCCTCCTTACATTTGCTCACCTGGAACCACACAAGGAAAAGGGGTGAGATAGATGATCTCAATGAGTAAATGAAAAGGCACATACATTATCACATATTCCTTTGAAAGGAAACACATAGCTTATACACATAGTTCATGATTTATAACTCATGAATCAGGTTGCAATTTAGCAAGGGTTCAATTTAGCAAGTTTGCAGAAATCACACTTATAACACTTATGGAGTGAAGACTATACTCAATTCACTCCAAACACATCGAGGAGAGGTGGCCTTTGCCAAATTCCAACTCCCATCACTTAGAAAGTGTGAAGCTGATCAAGCTCCATGGCTAGAACCGCCCCTTCTAGCTGAGGTGGATACACTACCCCTATCCATCAGGTTAAGACCATGTGCACAGGTTCCGATGATTACCCGTATCAGCACAAGGATTCTGCATAAAGGGTAAAGGTACCATAGCTAGAGCTATTGGTAAACACAATTAACAATATCACATAAGGCAACAATAATATGTATTTCAATAACAATAGTGGTTTGGCTTTCAACAATAATACAATGAAAGTGTAGTTCCAGAATGAATACAAGTTAGGGTGTCATTCACAAAAAAGTTCTCATTGGATAAACAAAATAGTTTTGGACCAAATGTCATTTGGCAACCCAAGCTTAACAAGAAATCATAAAATTTAAAATAGAAAGAACTTGGGTTTCAAAGATCACAAAGGTTCACATATCAATATCACATTCTTGTAACACAACAAAATGTTGTTTACACTTATAACATGAATACGATGTTTACTCGCGCTTGCAGCATGAACATAGTGTTTACTCACACTTGTAGAATGAATATGATGTTTACTCACCTTGGGGTTCCTTTGCTCCTAGTACTCGTAGTCCCTTTTGCACTTCGAAGGCTCCTCAACACTAACATAATATTTGATTTAATACTTAGTATTTTATTTACTCATGATGTTCCTATCCCCTAACTACCCATACATATATAGCATTCACATTAGAGTTCACTCATAGGTGTATTCATCACTTGCACATATCACGTTGACTTATAAGTCTTGCATACTTAGGCCTTATAGGCTCACATGAAAACACATTGCAATCATATCAATACCTTTTTAAGGTGATCACATTATCATTACCCCAATATCAATTCACTTGTCAATTATCTTAGTTTACTTTACACTTCCATACTTGTCAACTTAACAATTAATTCTTCAAACATCATACTTAACTCTTATGATCCCTTTTACTTCATTAACTCATAATCATATATTCATCATCAAGTCATCATGACATCTAGTTCCAAATTCCTTAATCACATTTGCATTCTAACCACAATACAAGGTTAAGATACCTTAAGTATACCTTAGGTATACCATAATGCATTTAGCTCATCTAGGATCATACCTTCAACTAACATGCAATTTCATCATCTATTATACATACATACATGTCAACATTCACCAAGACACATCACATAAAATTTATAAACATTTGGACACAATTGTTCATGTAGGCCGAATGCATCATTAAAGTAAAAACCAAATTCTTCTTCTTTTTCGTGCTTTTCGTCTATTTTAGAAATATGTAAAAACATATTTTGAACCAAGATTTTTCATGTAAACATAACAAAAATCATTTTATAACTTAAATCCATAAGAATCGGCCACTATTGGTGCCATTGATATGTAAAAATTCAATCTTTTACATTATAGTGCACAAAACATGAGTTTTCTTGTTTTCGGTATTTTTCATTCATTTCAGAAGTATGCAAATAGGTTGTTTAAACCATTATTTTTCATTCAATCATTGAAAATATCAGTTTATAATACATTCCTTCACAAATCGACAGCCATGGGTAAGGTTTATAAAAAAAAATTCCAAGTTCAAAGGCTTAGGTGAAAAATCATGAGTTTCCGCGCTTTCTGTGCATTTCGTTTATTTCAGCGATAAACAGACACATGATTCAAGTCATTATTTTTCATCTAAACAAAACAAATATCATGTTAGAACATCAATTCACACAAATCGGCAGCCATGTATTCATGAAAAAAAAAATTTCTAATTTCCAAGTCCTAACACAAAAACCTTGAATTCATTTATTTTTCGAAACTTTTCGGTCATCACAGAAATATACAGAAATATTATTTCATGAAATATTTTTCATCAAAGCAAATCAAAAATCAGTTTAGAATGCAACTAAAATTATGATTTTAAGTTATAGAATTCACCTTTGGAGAAATCTTGCAGAAAGAATCGTATTTTCGGTAGAAAATAAATTTTCTCTCCCAAAAATTAACTCAAACAGAATTGAATCTATAGAAATCAGTAATCAAATAGTTCAATATAATTTTCCCATAATTTGTTTCATAGAAAACAGTTTAGAAATCGAAAGAGAATAAAAACTTACGATTACGGTCACGAAATCGCGAAACGGTAAAGTGTTTTCGATATTTCAGTAGAGAGAATTATTTTGAGAGGTTTTTCTACCAGAATACAGAAAGAATAAGGGAATGGCTGCTGGAAAACCCTTGCTGGCTGAAAATTAGAATATATATTAGGGTTGGAGTAGAATTTTCACTTTTACCTTTAATGAAATAGGTTAGGAGCATTTTTGTGTAGTGGGCTTTTGGGTAATTGGGCTTTTTCTTTAAAAATTTCAGCTGAATGGATTTAAAATGAAAATAATATTTTTCTTTTTAATTCTGGAATATTTCCCTCAAAAATATTTATTTAAAAATATTTTAAAAATACCCATAAAATTATTTTATGCTTAAAAATTGTTTTATGCATGAAAATTCATTTTATTTAAAATAAATTCTTTTATGCAAATGCACTTCATGTAAATCATTTATTTCACATTAGCAACACATATTATGCATATTAAAATAAATTTAATATGCCACATACTCATCAATCACTTAGATCACAAATTTTCACACAAGCACACACTTAACCTTATAAATTCTAATTCAAGCAATTTATCATGAAAATTCCTAGGGTGGGTGTGGGTTGTTACATATACGTTATATGTTATGAACCTGAACATTATATATGATGAATCTGGATGTTATAGCTAATGAACCTAAATTACTATTCATATTCATCAAGAACAATAGTAATACAACTAAAAGTTTATGGTCATCAAGATATTATAAATAAAATAGAAGTTCAGAATGTGATGAACCTGTACATTATATGTTATGAACCTGAGCATTATATATGATGAACCTAGACTTTATAACTAATGAACCTAAATTACTGATTCATATTCATCAAGAACAATAATAACACAACTAAAAGTTTATAGTCAATAAGATACTATAAATAAAATAGAAGTTCAGAATGTGATGAACCTGTACATTATATGTTATGAACCTGAATATTATATATGATGAACCTGGACGTTATAGCCAATGAACCTAAATTACTGATTCATATTCATCAAGAACAATAGAAGCACAACTAAAAGTTTATAGTCAACAAGATACAATAAATAAAGTAGAAGTTCAAAATGTGATGAACCTGTACATTATATGTTATGAATCTAAACATTATATATGATGAACCTGGATGTTATAGCTAATGAACCTAAATTACTGATTCATATTCATCAAGAACAACAGTAACACAACTAAAAGTTTACAGTCATCAAGATATTATAAATAAAATAGAAGTTCATAATGTGATAAACTTGTACGTTGTATGTTATGAACCTGAACATTATATATGATGAACCTGGACATTATAGCTAATGAACCTAAATTACTGATTCATATTCACCAAGAACAATAGTAACATAACTAAAAGTTTATAGTCATCAAGATATTATAAATAAAAAAGAAGTTCAGAATGTGATGAACCTATACATTATATGTTATGAACCTGTACATTATATATGATGAACCTAAACATTATAGCTAATGAACCTAAATTACTAATTCATATTCATCAAGAACAACAGAAGCATACCTAAAAGTTTATAGTCAATAAGATACAATAAATAAAAAATAAGTTCAAAATGTGATGAACCTGTACATTATATGCTATGAACCTAAACATTATATATGATGAACCTAGACGTTATAGCTAATGAACCTAAATTATTAATTCATATTCATCAAGAACAACAGAAGCACAACTAAAAGTTTATAGTCAACAAGATACTATAAATAAAATAGAAGTTCAGAATGTGATGAACTTGTACGCTATATGTTATGAACCTGAACATTATATATGAGGAACCTGGATATTATAGCTAATGAACCTAAATTACTGATTCATATTCATCAAGAACAACAATAACACAACTAAAAGTTTATAGTCATCAAGATATTATAAATAAAATAGAAGTTCAGAATGTGATGAACATATACATTATATGTTATGAACTTGAATATTATATATGATGAACCTGGACGTTATAGCTAATGAACTTAAATTACTGATTCATATTCATCAAGAACAACAGTAACACAACTAAAAGTTTATAGTCAACAAGATATTATAAATAAAAAAGAAGTTTAGAATGTGATGAACTTGTACATTATATGTTATGAACCTGAACATTATATATGACGAACCTAGACGTTATAGCTAATGAACCTAAATTATTGGTTCGTATTCATCAAGAACAACAGTAGCACAACTAAAATTTTGTAGTCAGAAATGGTATATTATCATACAATCTTAGTTAAACAAACAATCTTACAAACGAAAACCAAATATTCTTAGTTAAACAAACAATCTTAAATAAAATAAAAAGTATTTACAAATGAAAACTATTAGCAACTTTAGTGTATTAACAATTTCTAAAACTATTATCCAATGTATTTGTCAATCGTTCTTTTTACTCTCTAGAGATCTTTTTTGTGCTTGATTGATGATAAAGGGTCTGTATTCATTAATTCTAGATAATAGAATACATGCACAATATTTTGCTCTTAGAGACTTTAAGTGAAGGTCCTGCAAAAAATACAATTAAAAATATAAGTAAATAATAACATACAGAGTTAACAGAGTAAGAAGAATTAAGATTTATATCTTACATCATTTTTGGTAAAGTTGGAATTCCAATTATGTCCTTCTCCTTTGTATGTCTTCATATGTCTCATGCAATATATTCCTCAATCATAAACATTTTGTTTTTGTCCTCCAAGGCATTCTAAGTGATACTTCTTTGATATCCTTGATTTCTTTTTTTAAAGATATACCTTTTGTTGCCAAATATTGTGCAAAGGATTCAGCCTAAATCATTGATAAAATGTAATATGTGTTAAAATGAAGTTCAAATAATATGTTTTACTTATGAAGGTAAAAGATTTTTTTACTTACAATAAGTTTTGGAGTGTCTTTATACTTCATGGTATGTTTGATTTTGCATGGCAAGGTTCTGTTATCTATGATTCCAATTTGTTGTTTGTTGAGATTGATGCAGATGAGGAAGTAATGTGCATGGCAAAGAACAATAAAGAATACCTAAAAAAATGAAAAGAACAACAAAGAAAAAAAAAAGGATACCTCAATACATTTATTTAAAAAAAATAAAATATTATGACTAATATATTGTTGGAATTAGTGCTTACCAAGTCTGCATCACTGATGTCAACATTTGATGCCCATTTCAATTCTGTGTCTAATATATTGTTGAAATTTTGTAATTTTTGCTCGATTTTCAAATTTTTCATGTATTCAAGTTCAGGTTCCAGCTGAAGCAGAAATAATATGTTAGTTGAAGGATTAACAAAGATATATGAATTAATTATAACAAGTAATGAAAATATAAATTATAATTGATATGTGTTGGGCCTATACTTTGAAGATGATGAACCTCATATATATATATGTGATGAACCTAGACTATATGTCTAATAGACCTACAGTACTAAATCAGATTAATCAATAACACCATGAATAGAACTAAAAAGTGAATAATCAACAAGATATTATAATTAAAATACTAGGTCATAAAACATGATAGAAATTGATTGTGTTATAGAAATAAGTACTTACATGTGCTCTTGTTGAGAAGAAAATCCTTTTCTTTTGGTCAAGAGCGCGTCTCATGTTTATCATATTCATCCTGATGCACCAAATGTCTATAATGACATTTACCATGAGTTGCTTATCATAGAGGCTTCTCATATCTTCTCTGTTAGCCCAGTAATCTTCAACGTGGAATAGATGTTCACTATTTAAATAAAAAAATATTAGTCAATAATATATATTTTATTTTAGAAAAAATCAGTAGTGAAGTTGTTAAAGTCATACTCTTTTGGTTCTTCATCTGAAAACACATAATCTGAAATTATTTTCTTCTTGGAACTAACATCTTTGAGTTCCACGTAGTCACTCCAGAAAGGTCATCTCAATGCCATAGGAAGGTTCTTGTACTTCCTTATTGGTTTGTTTCTTCTCCGTACATCTTCTGGCTTAGACTTAGATTCACTAATCATTCTACAACAAGTATGAAGTAAAGTAAAAAAAAAAAAAAAAAAAAGAAAATTTTAAGAAGTTCATTCATTTAAAATAAGGTGATTGAATAAGTCATGAATATACATAAAGTATAATTGATGAATATGCATGATAGAAAGTATAATTATGGTGAACATATACTTTATGTGATGAATATGTACATTATATGTTATGAACCTGAATATTATATATGATGAACCTAGACGTTATAGCTAATGAACCTAAATTATTGATTCATATTCATCAAGAACAACAGTAACACAACTAAAAGTTTATAATCATCAAGATATTATGAATAAAAAAGAAGTTTAGAATGTGATGAACCTGTACATTATATGTTATGAACATGAACATTATATATGATGAATCTGGGCGTTATAGCTAATGAATCTAAATTACTAATTCATATTCATCAAGAACAACAGTAACACAACTAAAGTTTTATAGTCAACAAGATACTATAAATATAATAGAAGTTCATAATGTGATGAACCTGTACATTATATATTATGAACCTAAACATTATATATGATAAACCTAAACATTATAGCTAATGAACCTAAATTACTGATTCATATTCATCAAGAACAACAGTAGCACAATTAAAATTTTATAGTCAACAAGATACTATAAATAAAATAGAAGTTCAGAATGTATGATACAAAATCAGTATGTTAGAGAAATGCATTGTTTAGAAATATAAATAGGAAGTTTAACAAAATACGAGTTAAGAAAATAAATTATAATTAAAATGTTAGTTTAAGAAGACATACTCATTAAATATGTTCTCATTGTTTTTTTTCTTGATGAACTGGATCTGCATGTGGAGTATGAGGTTCATGCTCTATTGATTCACTATTTTTCTTAGTATTAGTGTCTTGAACTCGAATCTCAAAATTTGCTTCTTGGCTTTGATTTTCACTTTCATCATTAGGTGTGAGTCCCAATGAAAAACTAGGTACATCATTTTGTTTCTTTGCTGGATGTTTCATTGTCTTTGTTAGTGCTTCTTCTAGTTGTGCCACTGTGTTTAGAAAGCTTGGATCATTGAAGTATTCTTCTTCTTCATCTTGTACAGATGTTTTTTCACTAGTGTTCGTGGCAGGTGATTCATCATTTTGCGAGTTCGAAACACTACTGAACATCTCTGATACCTAATTAAATGTCTTTTTTAGCAGTTCACTTCCTTGATTTTGGCTTCCAATTTCTCCCATAACTTCTCCAAATTCTATGATTGTGGCAGCCATTCTTTTGATAACACTAGAAAGCTTTTGTAAAGTCTCTATAATTATGAATTTTTTATTATGAGTTTATCATTTTTGCAAAATATTTTAAATAATAACAATTTATGCAATAGAATATAAATTAATTTTACCTTTATGAGTTTTTGTGATTGTTGTGGTTCATCTTCATCTTTCAAAATATTATCATTTTTTTCCTGTTGCTGCTCATGCTCTTGTTTTTCTTTTTCTTTTTCTTCTTATTCTCCTATTAGTTTTAGGTCTTGCAACCATTCTACTACTCTTCCTTTGGCTAGACCTCCTGATTTGAGTTCTTTTTTATATCTATATCTCACTTGTTGAGCAATCCAATATGATATTATTAGGAATTGTCTTTTAATCAATCCCCTTCCCTTGAATTCTACTCGATCAAGGTAACAAAGCTTGTTGTTAATTAATAAAAAAATAGATAATTTAGTAATGGTTTATAATTATGAATCTAACATTAAAAGTTAACAAATATGCATGTGATATATGATGAACCTAAACTTTATATATAATGAACCTGATAGTTATATGTGATGAACCTAAACTTCAAATGTAATGATCCTCATAATTATTTATAAAATATTAAATAATGGAAAATTTAAATATGAGGAATGGATTAAATTAAATTATAGAATAATTACCAGTAGCAAAATAGTAGAACCAGTAAAGAAACCTGCTAGTTTCTTGTTCCAATCTTGGACCTCTTATGCTAGGCTTTTGACAGTGTATTGGCACCAATTCAGATTTTTTATCTCATTAACATTTATCAAAGAAAACAAGATCTTATAGTTTAATTTTCTATTTTGGTGAGCTTTGAGAATAGTTGAAACTATAAAGATGACGAAGTCTCTCTTGAATTCATCATAATGATCTCCTCTTCTGACAATTTCATCTGCCATTTTGCTTGTTATTGGACTGCCAGTAGTTATTTCCCATCTTTATCTCCACTGTGCCAATAGGTTAAAATATTCTTTGTTTTCTTCTTTTTCTTTTTTTGTTTCTTTTGCCTCAATGACATGTTTTTCTCCTCTTGAAAGCCCCAAGGTGCAATGGACATCTTCCTCTATTATTTTAAGCTCTTCTTTGCTCAAATTGATTGTACACCTACAATAATTAAAGTTATCTATCAAGTACTTGCATATGTGTGAATGGCATTCAGAGAGTTCCATCTTCAGTAGAGCTCCGAATCCAATTTCTTTGACTGCTTCTTTTTGTTGCAGCGATAGCTGACTTATCATGGTTTTTAATGCTATCGTTGAGATTCTTATAGGTATCACATTTTTTGCAAGGTACCTTTTCTTTTTTTGTTTTTATTGTTGAACTGCTTCTTCTTCAGCATTTTTGTCAAAATCACTTTCTTGTTGGACCTTTGTTTCTTCTTTTGATTTCTCATATTCAATTTCAATAGGATCAGAGTCAGTTTTATCGGATTTAGTATACTTAGGAGGTACTGGTTTTCCATCTTCGTTTGTAGCTTGTTTTTTATTGCAACATTGAGAGGAATATTCCATTCTTCTTCTTCATTGCAGTCATTTCTTGTTCTCTTGTTTTTTGTGTGCAATCATTTTAGTTCTCATAATTTTTGTAAAATTATAATGGAAATGGAAAGAATAGTTATTAAATAGCAGACATATAAATGCTAAGTAATTGTTTTTTTTTTTTCTCATTTCTATATGTAAAAATTACAGGTTCATTAGATATAACATACAAGTTCATTAGATGCATGGTTGAGGTTCATAAGGTTTTAGTTCAAAGTATAGAGTTATACATATTAGTTTTTATATATTGTACATATTCATCATTTTTTTTAAATTATAGTATAAAATTAAAAGAAATAATGTATTCATGAATATGTTTAACTATATAAAACATGGGTTCATCAGTTATAAAGACTAGGTTCATTAAGCTATTTTTTTATATAGGTTGTTAATAGATTGATAAAATTTATTTATATTAATTGAAAATAAATGCAAATTCAATTGGTTTTAAAGGATTTAGAAAGAAATAGATTTTTAGAAACCCTAACTCTAAGATTTGATCATAGTGATATTGAATATAAAACATAAACAATAATTTTATATATTTTGCTGAATCTCATTACTTTAGATTGATGAAAATATAAGATTTAGCACAAAATTGACAGATGAAAATAAAAAAAAAAAAAAGAGTTGCAGAAAACATACTTGCTGTGAAGTAGAAATCAAATAATGGCGATGACTATTAAGTATTCATTGTAGAAGATGACGGATTTAATAGGTAGTAGTGTGTGTATTTTAGTAGTGGGTGATTTATGAGTTTGAGTGGTTGGAAGATGGTGGAGAAGCAGAGAGATTTCTAAGTTTGAGTGTTTGTGTGAAGGGAAATGGTTGCGTGAAGGGAAGCAAAGGAAAATGAACAGATTCTGCTTTAATTAAAAAAAAAAAAAAAAAAGCCACGTGTTTTTGCTGTTATTGAAATAATGCATTTTGGACTAGGTTCACATTGCAAGGTGAACATGGGTCCATAATATAAGAACCCCCATCAAATGTATAAACACATTAAAAAATCTTGACCATCAAATGTATAAATACATTAGTTGGTTGATGATAGTAAGAGAATAACAGGAAAAAATAAAATATAATTCTTATGGGGTATTTGGTAGGCTATAATAATATGTAATATAATTAAATAAATTTTTGATATAAATTTATATTAAAAATTTATTTGATTATATTATAATATATTTTATTATAATTTACTAAACGTACTCTTATTATGTATGTTAAAACCTAAAAGAAGGTTTGTTAACACTCCTTTCCATGAACTCCTTTACATGGTTTCAAAAAAAAAAAAAAAAATCCCTCCCTTACATTAACATTGTAAAAAAATAATGACTATTTTTTCCCTTAAACCATACAAAATGAGTTTCTAAATGGCACAAAACAAAACAAATAAATCCTTAAAAACAGGCATCAATCTTTTTTTTCCCCCTTTTAAGTGGGGTTGATTCAATTTTCAAATATATATATATATATATATATATATATATATATATATATATATATATATATATATTGTAGGTATTTAATTAGTAGATGATAATATAAATTAATATAATCCAAAAAAATTACTAGTTTAATAGTCTCAAGAAAGAGCCAAAGGGAGCAGCACACTTTCCTTGCTAGAAAGGAAATTATCATGTGCATGGTCAAGAGCACGTGCAATGCACAATATGTACATGAAAAAGAGACAAATGTAATTGATTAATTTTTCAAAAAGAAGGGAAAAAAAAATAAATCATGAATTTTTTACATGGTATCTTCACACTTATTTGCGTGCCAATTTCTTTATAAATTTTTAATTATTAATATTATTATTTTGTATTTTAGGAACTATTTGATATCATTATTTTTTTTTATTGTGTACGGTTTATAATTATGAGATTGGGACTAGATTATGGATGGACCAGTCAGCCGTCCTGGCTTTGATGTGAATAATTGAAAAAGTTTTAAGGGAGTGTAGGGCTTTTTTTTTTTAAATAATTTTAATCAATTGGAAATGGTCCAATATCATCTAACTACAATGATTTTGGCATCCAAAATCCCCTATTGTTGGCCCTCCCCTTTGGTGGGTTTATTTGTCTTTCAATATGTGCCACATGTGCCCTATTTAATTATTGAAAAATCTCTGCTTCTTTGTTTTTTTTTTTTAAATAAAAAAAAGAAAAATTAGTAATATATTGACCTCATATTGATGCCAAACTTGAAAATCTGTAAATTAATTAATTTTTTTTTAATAATCGAGTTCAATTTCAATAGTTTGTGCAAGATTTTGTTAAACAAATCAACTTTAAAAAAATTAGGATTAAAACTGAAAATAATTCTATGAAAATTAAAAAATTAGGATTAAAATTGAAAATAATTCTATGAAAATATAAAATTTTTACTGTTGAAGGTGTCCTAAACAAGACTCTTTTCTTTTTAATAGAGAGTTTGAGTGACGATGCTTACTCAAAATGCTTAATTTGCACCATTAGAACCTATTATTATCAAACCAGCAGGGGAAGGATATTCTTGCCCGAGAAATTCTTTAAATTGCACCCGCAAGAATTCATAAACACATTGATAAAAACATTTAGCAAGAAAGAAAAGCATAAATAAGCAAAGAACAGCCTTTTCATTTTCTCTTTTTGAATGGAGAATATCCTTATAATTAGTAATAGAGATAATAAAAAGGAGATTCCAAATTTTAGAAATTGATGTGTTTGTTAAAGTTAGAAATATAGTTACACTTTTTCGACATTACCATAATACTGAAATGGAATAAAATTTGGGAATAGCATATAAAATAAATAAAAACTTCACTTGGTCACTATCATTTGAAGTCATAGATACAGTAGTAGCAGTAGCAGTAGTTCATTCTTCTTTTTCAGGATTTTATGTATCAGAATCCAAAAGCTCATTTTGTAACTAGAAAACTTATAACTGAAACTGTATATTTACACATTTATAACAAAGTTAAAACAACCTTTTTATGTATAAAATAACAAAGAGTTTTGCAGGAGCGAGGGTACATTATACATACATTAAATGGTAGTGATACAAAGACAGTTCTTCCTTTTTTTTTTTTTTTTTTTTTTTAAATGCCATTTTCAAGTGGTAAAAAGAAGAGGGAAAATTTTGTGGCAGTAAGAACTCAATCTTCATACCACCTTTCTTCTTTCTTCTTTCTTCTTTCAAAGAATTTTCACTGGAAAATTTTGATTCAAGTTTCTTTCTTTCTTCCTTTCTTTCACCCCTACTGCTTGCTGCCTGGTTCAGGGTCTTCTTTTATGCTCATTTGAACCGCACCAAAGCCTCCATCTTCGGTGGCAATGGTGGATTGTGAGTCAAGGCCTGACCCTGTTTGTATTTCTTTGAACATTGCCATTACTTGAATCATTGTAGGTCGTTTCCATGGCCGATCATCCAAACAAGCACGCGCCACTCCTAAGTGTCGTTGAAGCTCAATCTTGAGATTTGGATCTTCTTTCATGAGTACTGCATCGAAAACATCTGTTATTTTCAATTTAGCATGCTGATTCACCCACCCTACTAGATTGTTGTCACCAAAATCAGCTGAATCCGTTGGCCTTTTTCCTGTTAACAACTCCAGCAAAACTACACCATAACTATAAACATCACCTTTGGTTGAACATCTAAAGCTCTGGTAATATTCAGGAGGGACATAGCCAGGTGTGCCTGCCAATGTACTAACACTCAAATGTGTATCCACTGCATTCATTAGCCTTGCCATTCCAAAATCAGACACTCTGGCCTCCAAGTGCTCATCAAGCAAGACATTGCTCGATTTCATGTCCCTGTGAATTATATGTGGTATGCAATTATGATGAAGAAAGGCCAATCCCCTCGCAGCACCAATGGCAATCTTTCTCCTAGCAGCCCAGTTTAACTGAATCCCAGCTTTCTTTTGGTGCAGAACATCTTCCAAGCTTCCATACTTCATGTACTCGTACACCAACAGCCTCTCTTCTCCAACCTTGCAGTACCCAAGAAGCGGTACAAGGTTCCGGTGCTTGATTTTCCCAATGGTTTCCATTTCAGCAGTGAATTCTCTATCACCCTGTCCACTGATGTGTATCAGTTTTTTAATGGCTACAATGCTTCCATCTTTCAGTTGGGCCTTATATACATCACCAAAACCTCCAGAGCCTATAAGGCTGTCATTGTGGAAGCCATTTGTAGCCTCAAGAAGATCTGCAAAAGTGAGCTTACGCAGGGGCTTCTCAAATGTGGCAAGATTGATGCTCAATGCTTCACGTGCTCCTGTTAGCTTCCAGCTAGTATTTGCTGTCCCCGAGTGTGAATTGTTGTCTATATAGACATCAAGGACTGAATCTTTCTTTTTCATTCTTTTCTTCATTTCGACAGCAACTATAATCAAAGCAAAAATGCAGAAAAGTGAGAACAACAATCCCATTGCCACACTCCCTGCTAGAGATGCTTGTCTCCTATGAGATTTCTGATGCTGAGAATTTGCACTTGAGCCTAATCCTGCTCCACATGGCGAAAGTGGTATGCCACAGAGGCCTGAATTGTTCGCGAAACTAGCAGCTTGGAATGTTTCAAACTGACCAGATTCAGGAATCATTCCAGTGAGATCATTGTTGGACATATCAATCTCTGTAAGCAATGAAAGCCGAGTCATGGACTGTGGAATCATCCCTTCCAACTTATTGTTAGAGAGGTTAAGAATGTTAAGACCATCCAAACTTCCAAGCTCTTGAGGAATGTTTCCAGAGAAATTATTGTGGCCCAAATTCAAGACATAGAGATAAGACATGGTCCCAATCTCCTTTGGAATGCTACCAGACAACATATTGTATGAAAGATCAAGAAAGATCATTGAACCATTATCTTTGAAAGTGGGCTGCGTATGACCTCCATATACTCTCGTGAAGTTGCAGGGGTGCCTGATGGAGATTCTGTCCAATTGTTCAGGCCTAATTCCAGCAAACTCCAGCAAGTTACCTTCTCCATGGCACCATTCGCTCTTCATATTCTTAAGATACACGTATCTCTTTCCAGTGATAAAATTTACAGCAATGTTGCCAGACTGTTTGAATAGCTCAGGTGGGATTGTGCCATTTAAGAAATTGGTATTAAGATCCAACCAAATCAAGCTAGGACAATCACCAAGCTCTGGTGGGATTCTGCCATAAAATGAGTTGTTGCTTAATTTTAGAATGGCAAGACTCGAAAGCTTTCCAATCGATGCTGGAATCTCACCAGTCAACCGATTGTTAGATAATGAGATCCAGTTCAACTTAGTGCAGTTGCTTATACTAGAAGGTATAACTCCTGTCAACTCATTGAAGTCGAGAATCAAAGTCTCTAGTGCTTGTATGTTCATAATCTCCGGTGGGATATCTCCATGGAGTTTATTGAGCCAAAGCTTCAAATCACGAAGCTTAGAAAGCGAACCCAAGCTAGAAGGGATTGTGCCCGTGAGGAGATTGAAGCTCAAATGGAGTGATGTAAGTTGAGAACAATTGCTCAGAGTGGCAGGAATAGACCCAAAAAACCAATTGTCTTGAAGAAACAGTTCTTTCAAGTTGTTACTTGGATCTTGACACAAACGAGAAGGTATAAGCCCAGATAAATTATTAGAACTCAGATCTAAAGACTCCAAACTAGTGAGCTTTGACAAAGAATCAGGCAAACCACCAGTGAAACCATTAAATGAAAAATCAATATTCTTCAAACTAGTCATTTTCAAGAGAGTATCAATTGGCAAATCACCAGAGAAGTTGTTCGTAGATATATCAAAATATTCCAATGAAGTGCAAGCAGCAAAACTACTAGGGACAGAACCAGTTAGATTATTATTTGAAGAAAGATCAAGCTCAACAAGACCTGGACAAGCTTGAGTGAGATGCAGAGGAATCTCTCCAAGAAAATGGTTGCCTCCAAGATAAAGAAACTGCAAATTCGCAGTTGGAAGCACTGGAATCGAACCTGAAAACTGGTTAGTAGACACATTCAAGAAGTTGAGCTTAGCACACCCACCAATTGCACGACCAAGATCACCATAAAACTCATTGGAAGAAATATCAAGATGCTTCAAAGCCAAGCAATCACCAAATGAAGGAACATTCATAGAGAAATTACTTGAAGAGACATCAAGAAACTGTAGATTCTTGCAATTAGAAACATCTAAATCTCCACTAACTTTATTTCCCTTCAAAGAAAAGTACTGCAACTCATTGCAGCCGCCAGATAAAATAAAGGGCACAACATTTGAGCCTGAAATTTTATTGAAAGAAAGATCAAGAGACTCCAAGCTGAGCCTTAACCCACTAGATTTGCCTTTCAAAGAAAAATCAATTGAGTTATTAGAAAGATTCAAAGATTTCAAGGATAGACAAGAACCCAAACTAGCTATATCAGAGACAGGACCTGATAGAACATTATGAGATAGATCTAAGTTGCTCAAAACTGAACTGCACTTAGATCCTGAAGGGAAAGAAATTGAACCAGAAATGTTGTTTGATTTCAAGGAAAGACTCTCAAGCTTGTCAAGAGTCAAAAGAAATGTAGCCACCGTGTGAAAATCAGTGTTTAAAGAAATGGAAGAAAGGTCTACAGAAAAAACTCGGTTGGTTTCTTGGCATTTAACTCCAGAAAAAGTACATGGGTTTTGGTTAGGAAACCAATTTTGAAGAAGAGCTGGGTTGGGGAGAGCGTTTTTGAAGTTGATAAGGTTTTGGGCGTCTATGTTTGTTGAGGTAAAAGGTGGTGCTACTGGTGAAGCTTGGAGTTGCAGAGAGAGAAAAGCGAGAGAGATAAGCAAAACAGAGAAACGGGTTTTCATTTTTGTCTAAAAGGGTATTCAAAAAGAAAGAAAGAAAGATGGTGGTCTAGGGTTTCGGAGCTGCCATTAGAGGAAGAGCTGCAAGCTCTGGTTTTAGAGAGAGAAAGTGTTTTTTTTTAACTTTGTTTGAGATTAGAGAGAGAGAGAGAGAGAGAGAAAGAGAGTCAAAAGACGGACTAAGGAAGGTGAGAAGGGTATTTATCAAGTAGAGGAGTGGACACAGCTGCTCCTTACATGCCATGTGCCTCTTCCTCTTCTTCTTCTCTCTTTCTCTCTCTAACTCCATTATTTAACACATTCTTTCTCTCTCTTACAAATTGTTTAACATTAATTTCTGTCTCTAATCTACTGTAACTTTTTTACGCCTAATTTAGTCCATCTCTTGTCTTTCTCTAAGCATGGTGTTTAGGGTACGTGAACAGTTTTATTGAACTAACTTCAACAAAATAAATATACATTTTATAATAAACCCATAGGTTATAAAATAGGTAAAGAAAAAAGAGTCTCTCTTCACTAGTCATCTAATAATAAGATATTATTGTTTAATAACTTTTCCACTTTCTACTAATCTTCACCCCACCCTCAAATCAAAAATAAATTATAATTATATATATTCAAATCTATTTGATCATAAACGCATATTTTGAATCTCCTTTTTCGTACTACAAGAAAATTATTTACATAATCAAATTATTAATAATTAAATATATTTTTTATTTTTATGGATTCTCTTAACATACATAATTTATTTTTTAATTAAATAAAAAAGTGAATTTAATATTTATAAAAAAAATACACAATACCATTACTTTGCTATCAATTTAAAAAAAAAAAAAAGTACTATTAATTAATTGTTTATCATTTTAAAAAATGTCTCTGTCTCTCTAGCTTTTATATTCATATATAGTGTCCGTGTGATCGAGTATTGAACCATCACTATCAAGTAATGAGGAGTGGGAGATTCCATCTCTTAATTAATAATAATTAATAATTTTATTTATTTAAGTAACCCTTTTTGTTCACGAGGATTAATCAAGTGATTTTTGGCATTTATACAGTACAAATTACCCATCTTTTTATAAGAAGAGCACTCCTTTTTCTTGCATTGGGAAAGTTGAACATAGTAAAGTTATTGTTATTATTATTAGTTGTAAAAGTAAAATAAATAAATAAATAACTGCCCCCACCACCCCCATGTGTTGATCACCAATCTACTACGAACACTCTCCTCTTAATTTGTGCAATTTATTTTTAAGCTTTTTTTTCCTATTAAATGTTGTTTATGTTTAATAATAGTAATTAATTATCATTGGTTTTTATTTATGTCTTTTGGGTCCTACCACAATAATAATGATGATAAATGCAACTATATTTGATCACACACGTGTGGTTCCAAAAATTTTCTCCTTTTCCCTACAAAAAGCTGTGTGAAAATCACTCCATTGACTATGTTACGAGGCATTTATAGTAATAATAATTATTTTTTAATTATTGTTATTATTATTATTATCTACCATAATTATGTATTTAATTTTTTTTTTAAATTTTGGGGAATTAGAAATTTGAAAAGACAATCTTTCTTAAATAGTGACACACTTCATTAATTTGTTGGACCTTTTGATTTATATAAAGAGTATTTTTTGATTTTGGTATTAAAATTCAACTATTACCTATCTTTTTTATCAAGATGCTTTGAGAGTTTTTAGTTGAGCGAATTGTTTTCTATTTGTCTACCAAAGAGGGAAAAAAAATAGACAAATAAAAAACTTTACTCCCTCTCTATAGGTATAATAGTCAAGTTAGTTAGATAAAGGGATTTTCACAAAATATTTAGAGAACAAAATGGATGCCATCAAATATTGACTTTTGTTAGATTATAATGTTGATGATAAATGATAAATGATTTTCAAATTTAAATTTTGTATTTTGTATTTTTATATTATTTGATATTATAAATATAAATGTATTTGGTATTTGTCTTACTCAAATTTTTTTCATAATAAAGACTTCCATTCATAATTTATTCAAGTTTATATATATATATATATATATATATATATATATATATATATATATATATATATATATATATATATATATATATATATATATATATATATATATATATATATATATATATATATTGAGAGCTAATAAAATCCATGAATCTAAAATGCAAAAAGCATAAATCTTAAATGAAATTTTTTAAAGAAAAGCATTCAAAATTGGAGGAGAATTTTCAAGAGTTAGAAAACTTGTTTTAAGTTTGAAAGCCTCTAATATTAGTCTCAAAAGCTCATTGCAAGAAATTACTTCTAAAACCTCCTCTCGTTATTCCTTATATAAAAAAAACAATGCCTTAAAAATTAGAAGTTAAGGAATTAAGATCTTTTATTGCAAATTTTCACAAAAAGAAGGAAGCTTTGAACACTCTTATTGTGTCACAAATGTCACCCCTTGTGAAACATAGTCTTGGCTTTGATGGCTTATCTTCATTCACATCCTCTCTTACTTTGTTCATAAAAGCCACAACTCCTCAAACCTTTAGTATTGAGGTAATTGATAAGGGAGCAAAAGCACACACAAAATCCCCTAGTCCTAAAAGGAGTCAAAAGGTTTCACAAGGCTCTAGAGCTAAGCCTTCAAAAGTAAATCATGCATTTATGTATCACAATAGGTATGCTAAAAACACACACAAAACCACAACACTACATTTGTTCTTGTTTGCATCATGGAAATGTTGTGAGTAGGTCACAATTTTTATGGCAAAATGACAAAGCCTAAAAAGACAATCAAGTCAAAGTTTAAATGCCATTATTGCATGAAAGATGGCCACATTAATGTGTTTTGTTATACGAGAAAGGCTCACCTCAAGCTTCAGGTGCTTTCCAAAGCTAACCCTCAAAGACCTAAATATATTTGGGTACTTAAGATAAGATGATTCATTATTTCTTATACGTGTGTCTTAAGTCCACTAGAAAGGAGAACAAATGTTGTATAGATAGTGGATGTTCAACACACATGATTAGTAATGCAAGTCTTTTCACCAATCTAAAGGAAAAGAGAGGTGGAAACATCACATTTGGTAATAATGGCAAAGGTAAGCTAGTTGGCATTGGTACCATCGATAAGAATAATCACTCTCTTATTAAAGATGTTCTTTTAGTTGATGGTTTAAATTTTGGTTTGCTTATTGTTAGTCAATTGTGTTATAAAGGTAATAGAGTCACCTTTGACCCTTAAGCATGCGTTGTCACTACTTTGATCAATGACAATTTAGTGTTTAAGAATGAAAGGGAAGGCAATACCTATATGATTTACTTAAATGTCTACATAGCCTTTGAAAGGATAAGCTTGTTAATGGTCTCCCAAAGATTAAATTTTCAAAGGATAAGACATATGGACCTTGTCAACTAGGAAAGCAACACAAGTCTTCTTTCAAATCAAAAATTATTGTAAGTACTTCAAGACCCCTTTAACTTGTTCATATGGATTTGTTTGGACCTAGTAGAATTGCTAGTTTGGGTGAAAAATTATATGCCTATGTGCTTATTGATGACTATTCTAAATTTACTTAGATTAGTTTCTTAACTTGGAAGAGTGATGCCTTTAATGCATTCAAAAGTTTTGCAAAAAGAGTTCAAAATGAAAAAGGTTTTTTCATTTCAAAAATAAGAAGTGATAATGGAAAAGAATTTGAAAATGAAAATTTTGAAAATTTTTGCATTGAATATGGAATGTCATATAACTTTTTCTTTCCTAGAACTGCACAACAAAAAATGGTGTTGTAGAAAGAAAAAATAGAACCTTGGTTGAAATGGCTATAACTATACTTAATGAGTATGGTTTACCTACTTATTTTTGGGCAGAAGCTATTAGAACTTCATGCTATATTTCAAATAGAATTTTCAAAAGACCCATTTTGAACAAAACTTCTTATGAGTTATGGAATAGAAGAAAGCCTAAAATTTCATATCTTAGAGTTTTTTGTTACAAGTACTATATATTAAATACCAAGGATAACCTTGGAAATTTGCTTCTAAAACTGATGAAGCAATCTTCTTAGGCTATTCCACCACTAGCAAAGCTTATAGAGTTTTTAATAAAAAGACTATGGTAATTGAAGCATCTATGAATGTTGTATTTGATGAATATAGTAAACTTGATCTTGGGAAATGTAGTGTTCTTGATGATCTTCTAGATGAATTTGAGAAGTTTGGAATTGATTAAGATGAAATTCCAAAGAAAGTTGAAGACAAAGAAGGAAACCAACAAGAACATGAGGCTCGATTAAATCTAGAAGAGGAAGATGCTCAAAGGCTTCCTAAGGAGTGGAGATATCCTAAGAATCACCACAAAGAGTAAATCATTGGTGATTCATATAAGGTTAAGTATTATATCTCAAGTTAAAGCCTTAAATAATAATCTTGCTTTTGTTTCTCAAATTGAGTTAAGAGCCATTGATAAGGCTCTTATTGATGAGTGTTAGGTGATTGTTATGCAAGAGGAACTCAACTAATTTGAGAGAAGCAAAGTATAGGAACTTGTTCCTAAACCTAAGGATCATCCCATTATTGGATGTAAATGAGTTTGTAGAAACAAATTAGATCAGCATGGTTCCATCACTAGGAATAAGGCTAGAATGATTGCTAAAGGGTACAACCAAGAGGAAGGAATAGACTAGAATGAAACTATGCTCCGATAGCAAGATTAGAGGCTATTTGGATTTTATTTGCATATACATGTCACATGGATTTTAAACTTTTTCAAATGGATGTTAAAAGTGCCTTTTTAAATGGATTCCTAGAAAAAATTATATTTGTTGCTATAACGGGGCAAAAATGCATTAAATATAAATTTTACAGTTTTTAGACAGTTTTTTAGTTCTTTTTGGCCTATAAATACCCAAAATTGATTCCTAGAATATCTTTAATTCTTAACTCAACTTCTACTTCAATTCCTTGTCCTTTTCAACTTAGAATAATCTTCTCAAACTCTTTTTATCCCTTTATATTTCAATTTTCTGCTTTCTCTTCCACCTCAATGGCTTCCAAATCCACTAGATTAAGGAAGGGAAAAGAAGTTCAAATTTCTCAACAACCCTCTCCTCTTGAACTTATAAGAGGAATTATCCAAGAAGAAAAATAAAACTACTAAAGAATTCTAGACAAAACCATCATTCCTTCTAAAATCCTAAGCCTAGTGTGTTTCAAAACCTTAGGCATAGAAGATAGCATTGTTGCATATCTCAACAACCTACAATGGGGGAAGTTTATATTTGTTGATGAAGATGGTTAGGAGGAGCTCACAAGAGAATTTCTTGCCACCCTAGTTATCCATAAAAAACTTTATCCAACTCATGGACACTATGCTATTAACTTCCATTTCTTTGGTAAGCTATATGAACTCTCCCTAAAAGATCTAGCTAATATTTTTGGCTTTCAAACTAAAGGTACCTATACCTCAAAAGACTTTTCAATGGAAGTAAATCTTTTTTGGACTAAAATTTCTATTGAACCAAAATTTGATCCCAAATCCTCCTTGGCTAAACATATTAGAACTCTTTCTATTTAGGTGCTCTATAGAATTGTCACCCTCTCTATCAATGCTAGAGAAAGTATCCTAAAAGGATTTATTTTTCCTCTATGGCCTTATTAAAGAAAAGGGCATTCAAACTGCTTGTTTGCTAGTGGATTAATTCCTTCACCTTTCTTCCACTAAAAAGGGTGCCATTCTTCTCTTCTCATACACCACCAAAATTGCCAAATATATTAGTACTCTTACTCCTCCCAACAAAGCCTTTCTTTAAAATTGTATCAAGAAATCCCTCTTTGACATTCAATACATGATTAATGCAAAGGGATTGAGGGAAAAAGATCGAAAATATGAATACATTTTTGGAAAGAAAGGAGTCTAAGTAAAGGCTAGAAAAAGGCCGAGGGTGGTGCTTAGAGAAAGTAGCAAAGCAAGGGAAGAAGAAACTCAAGGAGAACCTCTAGAGACTCAACCTTACCCCCAACCTCTTGATGTACTCCTTCACAAGCTCCTTCCAATGTGGATAGGATGTTCTTTAAAATTTTGAAGAAATTTAGCCTTCTTGTCCATATTCATCAAGACATCTATGACATGCAAGACAAAATAGGGTTACCACAATGTCTTTGGAGGATTGGGAATCTAGTGAGGAAAGTGAACAATTTATTAAGTCCTAGACTTAGGATTTCTCCTTCCTTTCTTGTTTCAATTTTTTTATTTTCACATTGCTTTTATTTTTTTACTTATGCATTCATTCATTTTGGTATTTTCAACTTAATGATCATATATGTACTTTGATCTTTTAATGCATGCAATTATATCTTTTATGTACTTTAATATTGTTTATATGTACTTATTTTTTTTAGTTCTTTTATGATCATGACAATGAGGGAGAAAAAAAAGAACTTAAATAGAAAATCAATTAAAATTTAATATTTGATTAATAGAGAGAACTTAAAATTAAACAAAATATTTTTTGCTTAAAGAATATTTTGTGTTAATGTCTTTTGAATCTTGAACACTTATTACTTATTATTTTTTATTAATTGCATAAATTGAGGGGGAGCAGCCCCAATTATAATGATATGTAAGTAATTTTATATTTAAGTTCAATTTGATTATCAAAATAAAAAAGAGGCAGATTGTTGGCCTAAGTTATTTCAAAACTTAGTCAATCTCTATTTTGATCTTGTCAATCAAATTAAGTTATCTAATATGTGTATTAAGTGTTTATTTTTGCAGATAAAACATATTAGAAAAGTTGAAAATTTAAAAGATTAAAAATTCTCTTAAGTCATGAAACTGGCCTCTAAATCGCAACTAGATATCACGACTGTGACCTATATCATCACTACCAAGACTAAATTAAAGGCTAAAGCTTCAAGATTTTCCTTGACACATAGAGGAATTCACAACCTCAATCGCGACCGTGACCTAGGGCGCGATCATGGAATAGTGATCACGATTAAGTAGTCGCGACTGCGACTTTCATAGAGCAACTCTCCACTCTCAATGGATAGTTGAACTACCAACGAGAAAGTGCCATGTGTCAACTAACCATTGGGATGTTTAGAGATCACGACCACAAAATGTTCATCTCTAGCACAAAAAGGTAGTTGCGATAAAGACAATGCTCTGACAGAGCATTTAATGCAAGATTTTATGGCTTTCATGGAAAATTTCTTACCCATACTCTTTGTAATAAGAATTTAGAGTAAGAAAGCTATAAATACCCCCTCTAAAGACCCTCATAATGATTTAACAATCTTCATTTAAGCCAAACTCTTACAATTTTATTTCTCAAAGCCTTAACTCTTTATTTGTATTCATTTGGTTGTTGTAAGAGCATTCATTACTCGAAAGGGTTGAGTGTTAGCCTTCAAAACATTTTGTATTGGGTTGACAGTGAGCCAATAGAAAACTGTTGTATAGGTTTAAGTGTGAGCCTAAAGGAGACACTTGTAAGGGTTGTATATTAGCCATTAAAATACATTAAGAGTTAGGAGTGAGCTTGTGTTAGAGGATATGCCTTAGAGCTATGAATATGTTATGTAAATGTAAAACATTATCCTTAAATTGAAGTAAAATATATGTTTATAAATGAAATCATTCAATTGTATTAAATGTATAATTGAATCCATAAGTATTTTTCAAAACAGGATCTATTCTCAAGTGTTGAGAATATGGATAGTAGATCACTCTTAAACAAATACTTTGAAATGTTCATGGTCATAAGATTAATGACTGAGCATCATTAATTTTGAAAGACCATCACCTTTGTTTATAATCTATAATCAGTATGTGATACTTATGATTACAGAGATAGTGAGCATCATACTGTTTGATAAATATTGTCGATATAAACATGTAGATGTTCATTTGATAAATAGTTGTACTGTGATGTTAGATGATGATTATATGGAGTTTTATCGCTAGTCAATAAATCATCATCTAGGTCGTAATTATACATATAGTCCTTTGACTTGAGGAATACTATATCTCATTCATTGGTAGTTATAATTTATTACTACTTATATACTAATGCTATTCAAGTATAAGTGTATAGTATGTGATAGTTCTAACTAGTTATGTATGGAGGTAAGTGATTGCCAAAAGAGAATTCATTAACTTGAATAAACAAGAAAGAAATTATATGCTATTAGATTAATCTTGATAATCAAATCCTTTGCCAAGGTAGTAAAGATTCACTAAAAGGAGTTTCTAGTAGGAATCAATTTTATCAAGAATTAGAATTGAGATATAGACATATGATCAAAGCATATTAGGGTTTGATAAATCCATGACCTTAGCTAAGATTGGGATTTCATAATGAAGGGATTTTAGTGTACGTTAATTATGATCAATGGTCAATGAAATGAATAAGTAATTAAACATTTATATTCATTCTAATTCGGTAGTCATGATATGCTACGCTAGGCGTCACTCATGACTTTATGGGAGTAAGGGTGAAATAGGGATTTCACATTAGTTGAGAAAAGTATTTTATCAATTCCATTGCTAATTGAACATGAACATAGAAAGTTACACACCCAAAAGTATTCTCCTTTCAAGAATAAAAAGTTTATCATAACAATTAATTAAAGTGTTTAATTAATTGGTTAATGGTAAAAGGATTGAACTTGTAATTAAATTTACAAAGACCCTAACATGTCTTGAAGTTTAAATCCAAAATGATTTCTTATTAATTAAATCTTAATTTATATATAATCTAAATGAGAAGGATTAAATTAATAAAAACTATGGATGAGTTAAAGTAATTAATTTTGAACTTTGGACAAAATCCTAAATAGTCCAAGCCCATTTGAGAAATGGAGATAGGCAATTTAGGAGTTAGAGAATTTCTATAAGCCTAAAGCCCATATAATGAGTTTAGGGGTTAGAGAAAGTTTACCAAGGTCAAAATGGTCCTTTGACTATTTAAGGTTTAATTGAAAAATCATAGAACCATAAAGGGTTATATGGTCTTTTCCATTTAAATTTAAAGTATAAAGCAAATTAAATATCTTATTTGTCCCCTAATATTCAACATAGTTGTTGGCTATATAAAAAAAATGATGTTCTTTAATTTGGAATGCTTTTTATGTACATCTTTTCTATAGAAACCTTAGCAACTAAGTCTTGAGAAAAAAGAAAAGGAAGAAGTGTTCTTCAAAATTTCTTGTTCTTCATTTCTTGTTCTTTGTTTTTTGTGAAAGAACAAAAGTTTCATGTATTAAAAAGATCTATCTATTGTAATAAGAAGAAATCAAATCACCAGAGATTTGTGTTAGAAGATCTTATATTCAATTGGGCCGCCAAGAGAGAGAATCAAGAACATCTAAACAAATCAAAGTAAGCCCAAGAGGTGGAGCTTGGTGTGGACAATCTAGAGGCTCAACATTTGGGGAGCTTCTTGAGAGGAAAGAAGAATTAAAGTTTATAGGCTTTAAGAGGTAATTTGATTACCAATTGATCTTCTTTATTTCTTATGTGTTTAACACACTAATTAGTAAATGGCTTGAATGATTATTGGACCCATTTGGGTGAAAGTGAACTTTTAAATTGTTTGAAATTTCAACCACCATATTGCTTCCATTTAATTTGTGCCCAATATTCCTTCAGATTGAAAATTCATTGTCATTATCTAGTGATAGTAGAATACCTAATTGAGATTAGGGAGTGGATGTAAGGTTTGTTAACACCCGACCCATAATAAAATTGCTTATGTCTATCTATTTTCTTTCCTTATCTCTTTCCATCTAAATTTTAATTTCCTACCCATTCAACCCCCCTTTTTATTGCACAAGGGCAAACAATTAATAATCCATTCTAAAGCCTCCAACAAACTAAGAGCCTTGCCATCTTTTATGAAAATTGAATGGGTATAAACTAGCACCTTACATGCAAAATCTACCCTCATAATTATGTAACACTATAGCTAAGCCCACTATTCTACCATAATTAAAAAATACAACGTCTATGTTACACTTTTATCTCTTATAAACTAGCCTAAGCCAGTTATCAGGACCCCTGTTGACACTAATCGAAGAGGTAGCACTAAAACTTAAATGGCTTCTCATTAAAAGTGACTCAACAAGATAAGAGAGTCTTGACCTAATTACCAGCTCTAGGGTTGACAATTGATCATCCTATAATTTGCTATTCCATTGCCGCTAAATAGACTATAATAGAATTATAGTCTTTCCAGTAATAGCCTCAGGTAAAGGATCAAACAGATCCAAGAGCCAAACTATAAACTCTCCCTTATTAGAAATAAGAAAGTGAACATTAGCACATTGCCAACAATGTTGAGCATAGGGTCATTCGACAAATAGATGCCACAAAGCTCTTGCCACCCCACTACACAAATGACATTCCAAATGAACAGTAACCATCTACCACTCAATCTTATATTAGTAGGAAGATAATCATTATAAATTCTCCAAAGAAAACACACTTTAGGAGGTACTCTTAATTTCCATAAATGTTTGGAACCATAATGATTAATAATGGGTAGAATTGAAGGCCATAAACATTCTTTTATCAATGTTGTTATAGCTTGACTTTACAATCTATATCTGATCCTTAGTATAGTTCCAAATCAATCTATCATCTACTGCATACTATGGTAATAAGATATCATTAATAGCTCAGGCATCATCAGGTAAAAATTAAACATTTAAGAGGGTAACATTCCAACTCTTTCCATTCAATGTAATAAGATCGACCACCATTAAATTATCAAAACCACTAACCACAAAAGACTTTATACAAAAAGGTTCTTTGGTTTTAACCCAAGGATCCCTTCAAATATTAACGCTTTCCCTATTACCTATTTTCCACCTACACCCAGCAGCAACTATCTCTTTGGCACCCCATATACTCCTCCAAACATAACTTGGATTATTACCCAATTTAGAGAACAAAAAGCTATCTCTTGCAAAATATATAGCTTTGAAAATCATAGCCACTAATGTAAAAGGTTTAGAAACCATATGCTACCCCTTGTTCGCCAACAAATTATTATTAAAAGCTTGCAGATCATAAAAACACAAGCCACCCACCTTTTTCCCCTTATAAAGCTTTACCTAACTTTGTCATCTAATCCCCTTACCCCCTTTCTTTCTATTACCCCATCAAAAAGAATTCATCATCTGTTGTAACTCTTCATATAGGGACACTGGTAATGCAAAAATACTCATACAGTAAGTAGGTATCGCCTAAGAAATTATTTTAATTTAAACCTCTTTACTACTTGAAATAATAATTTATTATTCTATCCCTACGTCCATTTCCAAAGGTGATCTTTGAGAAAACCAAAAATTGTTGTTTTTGATCTACCTATTAGTGAAGGCAAACCCAAATAATGATTAGTATTGATTGAGCTATGAACCCCTAAAATATTAGAAAGTTCCATCTATTTATCCACCCTTACATTGGAACTAATAATAATCCTAGATTTTTGAAATTAATTGCTTAACCAGAGATAATCTCATAATGCTAATATTATGGATAGTAATGCATTCTCTAACATGAACTTTAAAGAAAAGGAAACTATCATCAACAAATAACAAATGAGAGACACTCAGAGCTCTTTTATTAACCCTATAGCCATGAATATCCCCTCTAGATTCAACTTTAGCAACTAAAGCCGATAAGCCTTCTGCACAAATCATAAATAAGTATGGCAATAAAGGGTCCCCCTATCTCAATCCCCTTTATGGAAAAATCAGACCAACCTCTACACTATTAATTATAATATTATATTTGACTGAGGTCATAAACACACTATAATCCACTCAATCCACTAAGAACAAAAACCCATCTTCAACATCATATACTTTAGAAAATCCCAGTCCACTTTATCATAGGCTTTACTAATATCTAATATCAGCGTTACTTCCCCTACCTTGGTTGAAGTCTTGCACTTTATAAAATGCAAAACCTCACTAGCCACCATAACATTATCATACCTACTAGGAACAAAGGTTGATTGGTATTCAAAAATGATATTTGGAAGGATACGCTTCAATCTATTGGCTGACACTTTTGCAATTAGTTTATACAAAACATTGCATAATGATATTGGTCTAAGATCCTTTATAAAATATGGAGAATCACATTTAATAATCAAAATAATGGTAGTATCATTCAACATATTTGGGAAGGCAATATTATTTAACAATTGAAAACAAACATGAAAAATATCATGTCCTAACAAAGACTAAAAATGTAGATAGAATCCAGGATTCAACCTATCAAGACCAAATGTCTTATTGTAAGGCCTCACCCAAGCACCGGTCTGATCCGCTAAAGGGAATAGAAATGCTCATTGGGAGAAATATCACGATGGGAACTCGTTATGAGTTTAAAAAATTATATTTTGTAAATTGTAATTTGTAAAAGGAGTCACCACTTTAATTTTGTTTATTTTAGTTGGAAAAATTAAAGGAAAAACCTAATTTGATTGACTTCAAAATTATACCATTTATCCCAAGGAAAAGCACTAGTCCTTGAATGATCAAAGAGGGCTCAGGGACTAAGTTTTGATTAAAACAATACAAAAAAATTAGTTTGGCTTAAATACAAAATAGCTTTCATAAAAAGAAGTTTTTATATATGCATGAATAGATACAATATGATGTATGAAACAAATATTACTAGTGAAATGCATGACAAATATGAGATAATGACAAATATGCAAAATAAAGGAAAATTACTTAAAATTATTACAAGTCAAAACATCAAAATTAGGGGATCTTTCCTCTAGCCTTTATGGGTTCTAGGAAAAGTACACATTCTCCAAATATAATCTAAACAACCAAAGTAAGAAAAAGAGTAATAAAATAATTATAACAAAAAGAATTAAAATTTCAACTTTTATTTAAGAAAAGTAATTTCAATCCTAAACTATGTGAAGAAGGTGATAGAGAAAAAAAGTTGTTAATTTTAGCAGAGTTAAAATCCTTGGAGACGGCAAGCCTACGTATCCCTTTGAATAGGAATCAAACCCCATGCAGTTCTTCCTTCTTGAGAATGAGGGGTTCTTAAGTCAATACCTTTATTATCATGTTTTGATTGATTTTAAGGGCTTAGGGATTTGTTAATTAGGTTAGATTTTAATTAGCAAAAATTAGATCTTTTCATATTTAGACCTTGAAATTAAAAAAGAAAAGGAAAGAACTTTTACCTTTGACTTTTGGTGACAAGGAATGTAGGGAACGAGCTTGGCACCGGATCTAAGTTCCACCTTTCCTTAGGGATAGCACGCGCACTCTTTTTGGAAGAATGACTCTTGAATAGCGTGAACTCTCCTTAGAGGGACTTGAATCACACCTTTGCTTGAGTACCACAAATTCCCTTTGAAAGGAATAACTTAAATTGCACATTTTCTTGATTAAGAAGCTTAGAGATAGGGTTTGAGGTGATTACGAGGCTAATGAATAAGGTTTTGAGATGATTGGAAAGCTTATGAATAAGACTTGAGGTGATTAGGAAGCTTATGAATAGGGTTTTAAGATAATTAGGAGGCTTATGAATAAGGTTTGAAGTGATGGAAGAAGTATTGGAATGGGATTTTAGAGATTTGGAAGTTTAGAAAGAGGATTTTGATGATTGGAAAGCTTAGAAATAGGGTTTAGAAATCTTTAGGAGGAGTATAGAAGCATGTAATTGTATGTCTAAGTTGTTAGGAGGTGTAAGGTATTTACAGGGGAAGTTTGGGGGCTCGAAACTATGAATTTTTAGTGTGGGAACTAGGAAAAACACACTGCGGTAACTATTCAGAGTCTACGGTAACCTTCAAAATCTATGGTAACCGCAGAGCCTCTGCAACAACTGCAAGGAGGGCTATGATTGCTGCAGCTAGCTGCGATCGCGAGCTACCGTACCCTTTTTTTGGCCTGTTCTCATCCATTCTTGGGCATTGTTTGATCCTATAGGTTCGTAATTGAGTGCTGGTCATCTAAAAGTGCAATTTTGAGAAAATTTATTATATTGGCTTTGCGTAGCTCACTAATCTTAGTAGGTGTTAAGTTATAGCCAAATCCCAAATTGTGATTTTGAGGGTTCACAGCTGCCCCCTCATCAAAATTAGCTTTGAGCAAAAGGTGATTCTAATGATAGTGAACCTTAGAAAGAGGTGCCATGTCAAACTCTAGGCTTATGCCATGTCAGACTCTGGGCTTGTATGTTCTTGTGCCACATCAGATTCTAGACTTGTGCCATGTCAAATTCTGGGCTTGTGCCATGTCAGACTCTAGGCTTGTGTGTTGTTGTGCCACGTCAGATTCTAGGTAATGCCATGTCAAACTTTGAGCTTGTGCCATATCAGATTCTGGGCTTATGATATCTGCTTATGTTTGTCATACATGAAGGCATTGATGCTTCATGCAAATTGAACCTTGTGATATTAAACATAGTATAAGAATATAAACCTTTTGGGAGGGCTCCCTATGATAAATGAGGGTTTGTCAATGGCTATCGATTTTAAGACTATTTGTTCGGCCTAAATGTTTAGAGGTAAGGATGGTTTTGGCTATCTGTCCAGCCTAGATTTTAAGATTTGGAGATTTGGTCCACCTATGAGGGGAAAATTTAGTTATTCAAACTAGTTTAGCAAGGCCATTGTTTGACCCAACTTTTAGGGAGATCGTGATCAAAGTTATCCATTTGGCTTTGACATTTAGAGGATTGGGATCAAAATTATTTGTTTGGCTTTAATGTTCGAGAGGATTGGGATCACAACTATCTGTTCAGCCTCGAAGGATTAGAACTAAAGCTATTTGTTTGGTGTTAGGAAAATTAGGATCAAAGCAATATGTTAGGCTTTGGTGCTTTAGGAGGATTGGGATCAAAGCTATCTGTTTGGCTTTGGTGTTGGAAAAAATTAGGATCAAAGCTGTTCATTTGGCTTTAGTGTTGGAAAAATTCTGATCAAAGCTATCTATTTGGCTTTAGTGTTAGGAAAAAATTAGGATCAAAGCTATCTGTTTGGCATTGATGTTTGGGAAAATTGATATCAAAGTTATCTGTTTAGCTTTAGTGTTAGGAAAAATTAGGATCCAAGCTATCTGTTCGACATTAATGTTTGGAAAAATTGGGATCAAAGCTATCTGTTTGGCTTTGGCTTAGGATCAAAGCTATCCATTCAGCCTTGACGTTATGGGATTTAGAGAAGGTTATGTTTCTAAAAGGCGAGGGTATGGGAATGTCAGCATGAGTGGCTTGACTTGGTTTACCCATGGAAAGTTACGGTTGAGGTCCAGCCCTTGTAGGGAAGGTATAGGGTAAGGATTAGGTAGGTCCTTAGAAGGATAGATTGGTCTTGAGATGTTAGGTGAGGTTGCGTTTGGTTCTAGATCAGGTCAAGGACTGTCATTTGAAAATTCAAGTTGCAAAATTTGAGCAAAGATGGTCAACCCAATACAGTGTCTAGGATAGTGGATTCATTAGTTGAGCTAAATTGATAAAGAGACCTTGAGCTTAAAGGAGTCTACAAGTATTGCCCAAAGGAGGCAGTTTAGCTAAGAAACTTGGGCTTTAATGATGATGGGCCTTGGTTCAGCTAAAGAGCCTAAGCCTTAAGATTTTAGTAAATAATTTGATAATAATATACCTAGGATGCATAATCTTAGGAAGGATGGGATGGTTGATTACTTGGAGAGATATTAGGCCTTAATTAAGGAGTTAAGGGTAAAGGTGTTTTTGAAAGAGATAGGTAGGATGCTAACTTGTAAGTTGACTCAGGAAGTCAGGCACATAGATTGGGAGGTGAGATTAGACTCTGACTGATGTGGTAATGATAGAATAAGACACAAAAGGCTAAAAACTCTAAGCAATAATGGTGAAAACACTTAATGGGGTATGACTCTATGAAAGGTAAAACTAACAAAATGACTATCTTTGGATGAGATAGGACTAATGGATTAGATGGTGCATCCAATTTTGAATGAAACAAAGCTCTATCTTGAATTGTTACTTTAAGTTGATTCCATCATTTGGCTAAGCTGCTTTTATGGGTTTTGATTACTTACTCTAAGCCACACTTCTGAGTTTCTCTCTCCCTTTTTTTTTATTTTCTTTTTGATTTTTTCTCTCTCTTTTTTTTTTTGAATTTTCCTTTTTTTTTTTTGGTTGGCAAGGCTATTTGTTTCGTCTTGCTTGGAAAATTCTGATTCTATTTGGATCATGGATTGGATTTTTGGTTTTCCTTCCCTTTTCAGTTAACAAAGCTATCTATTCTACTTTGCCTGTAAAGATGATTGAGGATTACCCCTAGTTTGTAGCAAGGATGGGAGCTTTGGTGTTTTGCAAAACACTTAAAAAGGGGTGTCAGCTTAGAGAGAAAGTGACATAGATGTCCACTTGGGGGAATCTGAATGTTTTCCAAGGAATTGCAATTTTGATGAAGGCTACCTTTAATGATCATTTGTTATGGCCTTACACGAATTCTTGACCCTTCACATGTGATTCCTTATTAGCACAAAAATTCATTATTTCATTCAAATTGGATGAAAAGAAATGCATAAAGAAAGGAACTTTATTAAATAATGTCATCTTTCTTTATTATAATAAGAATGACTTCAACAGACTCAATAGGATGACTCTAACAAATAAACTCGAAAAAGATGACTCAGATAGACAAACTCAAAAAAAGATGACTCTGATAAACAGACTTGAAAAAAGATGACTCTAATAGTCAAACTCAAAAAGATGACTCTGACTTAAATGATGACTCAAACTTTAATGACATAGAATCTGACTAGTATCCTTCTTGCCTTATTAACTCACTAGGTGGCTTAAAAGGTTGATGGGTGAAAGAAGTATTTATTACCAATGAGGTCTTGGACTAATTCTAAACAAGTCAGGTTTAGCTAGAGTCAAACTCTTCAATGTTGGGTTTATGTTCTTCCTCAATGGCAGCAATATTTGATTTGCTTTGGAGGTGATCTTCAACCTTGGATGCAGTTGTGATCAATGCTTTAAAAGTGGGTAGGTATTATGTTAACAAGAGAACTCAGTAGTTTGGAAGCACATTCTTGACAAGGATATCCACTTGTTCTTGCTCGGTTGGCTTGTTTACCATTAAAGCAGCTTTGGCCCTCTATCTTGTAAGGAATGTAGAGAAGGTCTCATTCAAAAGCTGCTTAGTGCTTTCTAAATCCCTTCTTGTAATGTCCACTTTAATATTGTAATGGTATTGTTTGACAAATGCATTACAAATGTCCTCCCAGGTTTATTTTTTAGTGTCATCCAAGTTAATAAATCATTTTAGGGCGGGATCAGCAGTTGAGTAAGAAGTTCATTGTTTATACTAAAAGGATGCATTGCCCTTATATACATCTTTAAATGGACCTTGGGGCAAGTGGTACCATCAAATCTGTCCAAATTCAGCATCTTGAACTTTGGTGGTAACCAGGCATTGGGGAAGAGGCTTAATGAACTTGTATCAACCATGCCTTCCTTCTTTTTCAAACTTTTTATCGACTTTTCCATAGTTTCCAGTTTGGTTAGGAGAACACCAAGCCTAGGATTACATATGGCTTCCCTCCCTTAGGAAGGATCCATAGGAATGGAGGTGATTTGTGGTTGTTTAGCGAGGACTAGATGGGAGTGAGTGTTTGTTTGAAGGATATTAGGTGAGGGAAATGGCGGAGATGTTGGCTTGGTGGAGGAAATAAAAAGCATGGGCTTGAACTGATGTCAAATTTTGGTCTAGTTTGAGTGGATTTTGGAGCGTGGAATTTGGGATTTGGTTTATGCCAGCTCGACTTAGCATGTCTTGGACATCATTTAGTATGGCCTCACTTTGGACTTGCAATTGGACCTAAATTTGGGCCATTTGTCTGTTAAACATCTCTTCTTGTTATTCCAATAGTTTGGCTAGAATCTTATGCATGACATCTTTGTCGAATCCAATAGACATCTTATAACCTTTGAAAAGGAAAAGGAGCTTAGTTAGTATCAAGCTTTGGAAAAAAAATGGTAGGGTATTACAAATCAAGGACCTTAGGCTTAATGGTAATGGATCACAATGTCTTGTGGTTAGGTTAATGGTGTATCAATAAAGATGAGGGTAGAGGTGTATGATGTTAGCTAGGTCAGTATTTAGCTTTGAGTGGTTAGGTCAGAATTTAGTTTTGAGTGGCTAGGTTAGAATTTAGCTTTGGGAGACTAGGTCAGATTTTAGCTTTAAGTGGCTAGGTTAGATTTTAGCCTTGATGAACCAAAGAGTAGTTTGGAAGGCTAGGTTAGAGTTTAGCCTTAAGTAATTGAGATTTGTGATTTATGAATGGTTTACTATGGGCTTAATGATAGAGTGACAATGGGTTTTGAGATTGGATGTACCATGGATTTAGATGTAAGGTGGACCATGTGTTTAGTGATAGTTGGATCATAGGTTTGATTAGACTGGACCATGGGCTTAGATGGGCCATAGGTTTGGATAGTACTGTAAAAGATGAAACTAAGTCAGAGTTCAGTTTGGGTAAGGATTGTGGATAAGAATGAAGCTAGGTTAGTGTTTAGCTTTGGTAAGGGTTGTTGAGCATAAAGCTAGATTAATGTTTAGCTTGGGTAAGAATTATGAAAGATGAAAGCTAGGTTAGTGTTTAGCTTAGATAAGAATTGTGAAAGATGAAAACTAGATCAGTGTTCATCTTGGATAAGAATTATGAAGGATAAAGCTAGGTTGGTGTTTAGCTTGGGTGAGGAAGATGAAAGCTAAGTTAGTGTTTAGCTTGGATAAGGATGAGGGTGCCATAGATGGGTTTATTTTTACCATGAGTTTGACATGGGTTTGGATAAGAATAAACCATGGGTTTAGGTGGACCATGAGTTTTGGGTTTTGACCATGGGTTTTGGTGGACCATGGGTTTTGGATTTTGACCATGGATTTAGGTGGACCATGGGTTTTGGGTGTGAAGATGTTTGGATAGGTTTTAGACTCTTCACAAGGTTCAAGCTATACATGCATGTATGAATAAATGATTGAAAAAGGTTTCATGAAATACCAAGTTCAGTATTATGGTTCATACAATCCTAAAGGAAGGTTCTATGAGTCATTATATGAAAGGGTAAGGGTAGTTTGAAAGGAACCCATCATACTAGAGATGTGATATACCTAACCATATGTGAGTCAAGGAGCCTCACGTAGGTCTAATGGTACGTGCATACTCGTTATACCTTTAAAAGGATTAGAGAATATGTCATGGGTTGGATGATTTCACTATTGGCAAGCAGACCTAAGGAAGGTTGCCCACTCGATATTACTGTCTATCCCTTATTTTCTTAAGAAGCTAGGGCTCTGGACAAGGAGCCCAATGTAGTGATGCATGAAAAGCTATCTTGTACTAAAAGCCAAACTTTGGTTTTACCAAGAATAGTCCATTTTTATCTTTTATTTTAAAAAAAATATTTTAGAGTCCCCAGTGGAGTCGCCAACTGTAAGGTCTCGCCTGAGCACCGGTCCGCTGAAGGGAATCGAAATGCTCATTGGGAGAAATATCATGATGGAAACTCGCTATGAGTTTAGAAAATTGAATTTTGTAAATTGTAATTTGTAAAAGGAGTCATCACTTTAATTTTGTTTATTTTAGTTGGGAAAATTAAAGGAAAAATCAAGTTTGATTGACTCTAAATTTATACAATTTATCCCAAGGAAAAGCACTAATCTTCAAATGACCAAAGAGGGCTCAGGGACTAAGTTTTGGTTAAAACAATACAAAAAAATTAGTTTGGCTTAAATACAAAATAGCTTTCATAAAAAGAAGTTTTTATGTATGCATGAATAGATACAATATGATGCATGAAATAAATATTACTTGTGAAATACATGACAAATATGAGATAATGACAATTATGAAAAATAAAGGAAAATTATATAAAATTATTACAAGTCAAAATATTAAAATTAGGGGATCTTTCCTCTAGCCCTTATGAGTTCTAGGAAAAGCATACATTCCCCAAATATAATCTAAACAACCAAAGTAAGATAAAGAGTAATAAAACAATTACAATAAAAAGAATTAAAATTTCAACTTTTATTTAAGAAAAGTAATTTCAATCCTAAACTATGTGAATAAGGTGATAAAGAGAAGAAGTTATTAATTTTAGCAAAGTTGAATGCCTTAGAGACAACAAGCCTGCGTATCCCTTTGAATGGGAATCAAACCCCATGCAATTCTTCCTTCTTGAGAAGGAGGGGTTTTTAAGTCATTGCCTTTATTATCATATTTTGATTGATTTTAAGGGTTTAGGGATTTGTTAATTAGGTCAGATTTTAATTAGCAAAAATTAGATATTTTCATATTTAGACCTTGAAATTTAAAAGGAAAAGGAAAGAACTTTTACCTTTGACTTTTGGCGGCGAGGAATGTAGGGAATGAGCTTGGCACTGGATCTAAGTTCCACATTTCCTTAGGGATAGCACGAGCACTCCTTTTGGAAGAAGAACTCTTGAATAGCGTGAACTCTCCTTGGAGGGACTTGCATCATACCTTTGCTTACGTACCACAAATTCCCTTTGAAAGGAATAACTTGAATTGCACCTTTTCTTTACTAGGAAGTTTAGAGATAGGGATTGAGGTGATTAGAAGGTTGATAAATAGGGTTTTGAGATGATTGGGAAGCTTATGAATAAGACTTGAAATGATTAGGAAGCTTATGAATAGGGTTTTGAGATAATTAGGAGGCTTATGAATAAGGTTTGAAGTGATGGAAGAAGTATTGGAATGGGGTTTTAGAGATTTGGAAGTTTAGAAAGAGGGTTTTGATGATTGGAAAGCTTAGAAATAGGGTTTAGAAATCTTTAAGGGGAGTATAGAAGCATGTATTGTGTGTTTAAGTTGTTAGGAGGTGTAAGGTATTTATAACGGAAGTTTGGGGGCTCAAAACTATGAATTTTTGGTGTGGGAACTAGGAAAAACATGTTATGGTAATTGTTCAGAGTCTGTGGTAACCGTTCAGAGTCTGCGGTAACCGCAGAGCCACTATGATAGCCTTGTGGCAACTGCAAGGTGGGCTGCGGTTGCTGCAGCCAGCTACAAATTACTGCAGCTGGCTTGCAGGCTATTGCACCTTTTTTTTTTTTTTTTTTTATCCTGTCTCATTTGTTCTTAGGCCTTGTTTGATTCTATAGGTTCATAATTGAGTGTGGTCATCTGAAAGTGCAATTTTGAGAATATTTATTATACTGGCTTTGCGTAGCTCACTGATCTTAATAGGTATTAAGTTACAGCCAAATCCCAAGGGTGCGATTTTGAGGGTTCACACTTATCAGGGTACATTTGTTTAATACCTATAAAGAAATCCTCAAAAGTAAATGGTTTGGTAAGTAATAAATTATCCTTTTGTGAAACAGAACTATTCATCGGATGATCTAACAACCCACCACTAATATTTCCTTTCTCAAACAAAGACATAAAATAATCACTCGCAACCTCCTAACCCACTCCATCATAGACCCAAACCCCTACCTCATTTTGTAATCTTGAAATCTTATTTACTTTTTCTCCTTAAAGATCCTGAAGCATGAAAAAGCAAGTATTAGCATCCCCTTTCTAAAGCCAAAATATCTTAGCCCTTTGCTTCCAAAATATTTCCTCCCATTTTAACAACAGTGACAAATTATTTCTCTCTAATAAATACTCACTAATACCCACTGCTTCATTATGATTTTTCAACCTACTAAGTTTAACCTTGATACTATAAATTTGATTATGGAACCACTATATATAAGCCCATCCCCATGCATGCATTGAATGTGAACATGCATGTAACCTAGCTGAAAGTTCCTTATCATCCATAGTCCTCCACCAATCATTAACCAATCTACTAAACTTGTCTGCTTTAACCATAAATTATCAAATTTAAAATGAGAACCTCTTTTACTACTAAAAGATATTACTATTTCAAGTAAAAGAGGAGTGTGATTAGAATAATTAGAAATGAGAGTTGATAACTTAGATGTTGGAAATAGTACAAACCAAGATATAGTACCAAAACCTCTATCTAGCTTCTCTTGTACCCAAGAATTATTTCCATGGCCTTTTAAATTGATAGCTTGACAACACAATTTCAATCAAAGCACAATCCTCAATAGCTTCATGAAAACCATACAATAACTAGCTAGGATGTTCAACACCACCCCACTTATCAAGAGGCTTCAATATCATTAAAATCTCCAAGAAAACACTAAGGGAGAGTAGAATAAGAAGCCGATTCATGCCAAAAATCCTAAGAAGCCATCCTTTTAGCTCATTCAGAGAAGCCTTAAAAACCTATCAACCTTTAGGCAACACCACCAAACTCTTTAAACACAGCATCAATATGATTAAAAGAGAAGCCCACAATAGGACAATCCACATTCTGTTGTCAAAGAAGTGCCAACCCACCATTCTGACCAACTTTATCCACTATAAATTTTCCAGCAAAACGTAGCTTGACACAAATTTCTTCTACCTTTGGTTCATGAATAAGTGTTTCCATTAAAAACACCATGTGGGGACGATGTGATTTCCATTAAAAACACCATGTGGGGATGGTGTGATCTTATCAAATTACACAAACTTGGAACTACTAAAGTATTCCCTAGACCTCGACAATCCCAACTCATACAAATCATGGTTGTTGGTGAGCCTGGGCATCAGGTTGCATCGATAAATCTAAAGAAAAAAATGAGTTTTGATCCTTAAGTAAAGAAGAAGATGCACTAGGAAATAATACTACCATAGAAAAGTTACCATATTGGCCCTAATGATATTATCCACAACCATAATATCAATAGTTTGAATATATGATGGCCTTTGTCGACGTCGTTCATGATCATCTAAAATAACCAAAGCATTGGCTATTAGTATAATGGGGCTTTCTACAGTAATATGAAAATTTAAAAAATATTTACCACTGTATGTATTACAAAAAAATATTTACGTATATATGTTGATTGCAGATGGTTCAAACCAAAATCCGGTTGTCAAACTTCTGGAATTGTGAAAATCAATATTCCGAAAGTTTGACTTCTAGAATAACTGCAGTTTCATACGCTAATCTAGAACTTACAGTTCCATATTAGACACGTCTACTAGCTTTCTGGAACTGTAAGTTCTAGAAAGCTAGCCTCCTTATTCCGTAACCACTCCATTTATTCCCTTTATCCCTCACCGTTGGATCGGATTATCCCTCTATATTAGTGCCCCGGCCAAACACCCCCCCCCCCTCCCCCTCCATGTTTCATACACTCTTTCTCTCTCTGCTAATAAACCTGCCTTTTATTTTTTTTTTTTCACTTTAAACATTTTTTTTTGGGTGAAGAATCCTTTAAAGAAGGTAATTATTTTTTTAAGTTTATTACTTATATATTTTTATAGTTTTTTTTTGTGATGAATAATTAAAATTAATTTTGTTGTTTATATTTTCAGGTAGTTAAAGGAATTTAACAGAAATAGTTAAATAAAAAGATATGTGATTTAAGTTTAATTTTATGTATATTAAATTAGTAAAATAAATTTGTTTAAGTTATTTTATTTTGTTTTGTAAATTTTTAAGGTAATAATTAGGGAAAAGCAATTATATTTATTAGATATGATTGTATTTTTTTTCAATAATTTGTTGTTGCAAATGTATTAAATTTGAAAATTTTAATTTTTGTTTGAAAAAATGGTTTAATAAAATTAATTACTCTTTGAAAAAGAAATTAGAATAAAATAGAAAATTATTTACAAATATTATTTAGTTAGTGAAATAAAAAAATGATGAAATTTTTAAATCGGTCAAAATTAAAAAATAAAATATTAGCTTAATATAAAATTTTGAGTATATGTAAATAATAAGTAAATTATAATGTGTTTAATATATAATAAATTAATTATATATGTGATTTAAATTAAGGGTTGTTTGTTAAATTAGTAAATTAAATTTGTATAGATTGATTTTCTTATTTTTAAAATTTTAAGAAAAAATAATGGAAAAATAATTATATTTGTTAGAAATAAAAAAAGATGAAATTTTTAAATAGGCAAAATTAAAAAATAAGATGTTAGGTTCATATAAAATTATATAAATAGTAGATAAATTATAATATATTTAATATATAATAAATTCATTATATATGTGATTTAAGTTAAGGATTATTTGTTAAATTAGTAAATAAAAATTTGTCTAGATTGATTTTTTTATTTTTAAAAGTTTTAAGAAAAATAAAGGAGAAATAATTATGTTTGTTAGAAATAAAAAAAAATGATGAAATTTTTAAATCGGCAAAAATAAATAATTTAGATGTTAGCTTAACATAAAATTTTGATCAAATATAAATAATAGGTAAATTATAATGTATTTAATATATAATAAATTTATTATATTAAATTTTTAAATCAACCAAAATTAACAATTAAGTTGTTTGTTAAATTAGTAAATTTGATTTATCTATGTTGATTTTCTTATTTTTAAAATTTTTAAGAAAAAATAATGGAAAAATAATTATGTTTGTTAGAAACTAAAAAAAAAAAAGATGAAATTTTTAAATCGGCAAAATTAAAAAAATAAGAAGTTAGCTTAATATAAAATTTGAGTATATATGAATAATAGGTAAATTATAATGTATTTAATATATAATAAATTCATTATATGTAATTGAAGTTAAGGGTTATTTATTAAATTAGTAAATAAAAATTTGTCTAGATTGATTTTTTATTTTTAAAATTTTTAAGAAAAAATAATAGAAAAATAATTATGTTTGTTAGAAATAAAATTTTTAATTATTATTATCCAAAAAAAGGATAAAATTTCCAAATCGTCAATGTTAAAAAATAGAATTTTAGTCATATAAATTATTCAAAATAGTTAATATATTAATTAAAAATTTTATATCATCATAAGTAATGTATTTCACAATTTTTTGGTAATGTAAAAAATTGAGGAAATGTAAATAATAGATAAATTATAATGTATTTAATATATAATAAAATTATTTGATCTAATTAAATTATATTGAATTTAATTAATTGGGCTAATTAAATTTAAAAAATTATTAGTTTAAAATGCAATGAATTTATTATTATGCAATATTATGTAATTAATATATATTTAAATTAATATATTAAAATTATTATTATAGAATGTCAATTGATTGATATTTTTAATTATTAGCTTGTGAATTAATAAAATTTTTAAATAAATTTAATTAATTTTAGTCCAACTTAATTAATTAAATCAAGCTGTAATAAAATTTTGATTACTATGTAGAGGTCTATCTTAGCTAAAAAACAATAAAGAATTAAGTTAAATAACTCATATAAAACATAATTAAAAATTTACAATATTGAAAAATACGATGAATTTATTTTTTGTTAATATTACATAATTAATATAGTCATTAAGTTAATTTATTATGATTAATCGTCAACTAGTTTTAATATATGATTTTAGATATGCAAATTAAATTTATTTAAATTCATTATAATTTGAATTAAATTCAATATAATAAAATGTATAATAATGTGAGCAAATTGAACATGTAACATATAAAAAAAATTAAATTAAATTAAATTATTATTTAAATATCCAACTCTATTACAGCATAGTAAAAATATTGTTAAATAACTTATATAAAATATTATTACATTTTATTTAATGAAACATTTTTAATTAGATGCAAATAATGGTAAAATTGCAAATTTCAGATAATTGTATAATAATTTTTTTCTTTCGTGTGCAATAAATTCATTTCAAATATCTATAGATATGGCTGAATCGACACAAATTTGCTTTTTCTAGGGAGGTGAAGTGATACGCAAAACTAATTATAGGGATGATTATATAAATGTGTAATTCAATGTGATGCCAGTTCATCCTGTTTCAAAAATTAGAGAGTTGCTTTAGTTGGTCTACATAGCCACACAAATTGATTCAGAAAGTTATTTTGTAGAATCTATGCGATTTAGAAATCCTATGATAGGAGCATATGGATTTGTGTTTCAAGTGGTTGATATATGTCATGATGAGGATGTAGGACAAATGTTCAAAACAATTCAATCTTTGAAAGATTATTTTAATTCTTTTGAGGTATATATTGTGATTGCTAAGAAGGCAACGATTGATGACGTAAAAGAGGGTGATATAGATGGTGATGAGGATGGGAATGACATAATTGAAGGTGCCTGTGACTCTGTTGAATATGATTTTGAGGAAGGTGATGAGGTTAATGAAGATGCTTGTGATGATGCACCATCAAGGTTTGATGAAAGTGACAAAAATATGCTACATGATTCAGATGATTATGACTCTAATGACCCTACTTTTCCTTTGTATGAGGGATAATCATCTACTATAAGTCATGATGCAATAGTTAGTGTACCTTCACAATGTCGGCTATACAATCCGAATGAACCCATTGATTTTAAAGCAATGAGGGTATTAGTAGATCCGAATGAAAACCTGCTAGAATCTGCAAATGGATTATACAAAGGAATGTTATTTGCAAATCGAGAAGAATGTAAACTTGCAATCCAACATCATGCAATCCAAAACAACTATGAGTTTTCTGTAAAGGAATCTCGGCTTGATACATTTTTTTGGTGTTGCAAGAACCAATATTGTAAATGGCGAGCGTGTGTAAGGCAGGTGAATGATGGTACTTGGTGGAAGATATCAAAGTATGATGGACCACATACTTGCCTCAACCAAAGGACTACATAAGATCACAAACACTTAAATGTAGATGTCATTGCTAATCTTGTGGAAGCTGTTGTTCAAGAACAACCCTCGATTATGATCAAAACTTTTCAAGCCATGATAAAGGATTGATTCGGTCATGAACCAAGCTACAGGAAGATATGGTTGGCCAAGCAAAAAGTTATTGAAAAATTGTTTGTGATTGGGATGAGTCATTTTCCTTCCTTCAGCAGTGGATGCTGGCAGTGCAAGCATCCAATCCTGGTACACAATACATAATGCATGTTGGAGAGCACATTGTTAATAACCGAGTTGTACCTTTTTATGGCATGTTTGAATGAATATTTTGGTGCTTCAAGCCATGTGTAGATGGGATGAAATATTACAGGCCTGCTTTTATAGTGGATGGTACTTTTCTTTATGGAAAGTACAAAGTTATGTTATTGTGTGCATCGTTGTTAGATGGTAACAATCACATTCTTCCTGCAGCATTTGCAGTTGTCCAATATGAGAATAATGACAACTGCAATTGGTTCATAGCTTGTATTCATCAATTTGCTACTAACATTCGAGAGTTATGTGTTATATCTGATCAGCACAAACGAATAATCAATGCAATGAAAAGCAATTTGTGGAGAATGTGTCCACATCGCTATTGTATCCACCACGTGGTTAGTAATTATAACACAACTCTCAAAAATCCACAATTGAAAAAAAATGATACAAGCTGCAGGTACAAATTATATTACATCACATTTGGCATATCATTATTTCAAATTATACTTTTATCACATTACTAATTTACTTAATTATTTTAGCATATGAGTGTGAACCCTCAAATTTGCACCTCCTGATCCGACTGCAGTTTGACACCTGCTGAGAATAGGGCGCTACGCATACGGCGGTCCCACTAGCCGGTTAGCGGGCAGAGGTCAAGGGGGCAGCGCCCCGTAGAAAAATAAATTTTCTGAATCTTTTCTCCTCCAGTTAATTGCTTTTCAATTATGAATCTATAGAATCAAGTAGAGCTCGAATCGGAGCTGAAACGGGCCCAAAACGGACAGAAACAGATTGAGCTGCGTGAGTGGCGCTGGGAGGCACGATTTTCTTGCCGCCCAGCAGGCGGCACGCATCCCGTGCCGCCCGTAAAAGTCCATGCTGCCGGAGCGGCATCAAATTCATGCCGCCAGTACAGCGGCACGTCTGGCGTGCCGCCCAGACGGCCGGCGGGTCGGCCGTGCCACCCCTGCCGTCGGCGCCGCGACGGCGCCGCCGTCCGTACCGCCGGCACCTCCTCTATCAGCTCTATAAATAGGAGCCTCCTCCAGCCTCATTGGGCATAGTTTTCTATGACTTCCAACGATTTCCAAGAGATTCTAAAGCATTTCAAAGCGATCAGAGCAATTTCAAAGCATATTTTCGTTCTTATACTTACATATTTGCTGCTTCTAGATCCAGATTCCAAACTTCCTTTGAATTCAAGGTAGAGTTGAGATCCGGAGCCAAACTAGTTTCGTTCGTTCGAAAGTCAAGGAAAGCAAAGGTATAATCTCCCTTTCTTATTTTAAAATTCTAAATTCAGATCTAGAATTCTCTTTAGGTCTAAAACTGAAAAGATCTAAAACTTATTAATTTAAGAATCAGAATTAAGTTAATAAGCAAACCAACACATTTTTAACCCCTCCTTCGTAAGAAGGGAGAACTGCGTGGGGTTTGATTCCTATTCAATAGGATACGCAGGCTGCCATTCTGAAGGGCATCAACTCCAAAAATCTTTTTATCAATATTGTTTTCCTTTTATTTATTCACATTAATCGTTTATTTTGTGATTTTGTTTTTAGTTTATTTTGGGGAATGTGTGCTTTCCCTAGTACCCATAAGGGCTAGAGTAAAGATCCCCTTTATTCCATTTGTTTTGATATTGTAATAATTAAGTAAGATTTATCTGGCCTATTTATTTATTATTGTCATTCCATCACATCATATATATACATATATGTTCATTCATCATTATATTTTTTGTTCATGCATACACAAAAATTCAATTTTAAGAGATATTTTGCATTTCAAGCCAAGCTAAAGAAAATAACATTTTCTTAAACTGTGTAATTACCAAAACCTTATCCCCGAGCCCTCCTTAGTCCCTCGTGGATTGGTACATTTTTCCATTGGGATAAAATCAAATTTTGGAGTCAATCGTGTTGGGTTTTCTTTAATTTTCCCAATTAAAATAAATAAATTAAAGTGGTGACTCACTTTTCAATCTTTAAAATACAAAAATCAATATTCTGAACTCACAGCGAGTTCCAATCGTGGAGTTTCTCCCGAAGAGCATTTCGATCCCTTGGCGGATCGGATTGGTGCTCGGGCGAGGCCTCACAATGAGGTATAAAAGAGAAAGTTTGCCATCATGTACAAGGAGATAACAAAGCTAGATATGGAATCTTCAAAATGGCTGCTTAAAATACCAAAGGAACAATGGACGTTGTCCCATAATGGTGGCTATAGATATGGCAGCATAACATCGAACATTGCCAAATCTGTAAATAGTTTCTTGAAAGATATCAGAGGATTACCCATAATGCAATGGTTAATAAGATTTTTAATAAGCTTATTCATGCATTTAATCACTAGAGGGAGGAATATGCGAAGGAAAAACAAGAAGGACATATATACACCTACTTTTATCGGGATAAACAAAGTATATAGACCAGATGAGCAAGTGGTCATGAAGTGTAGCAGTTTAATAGGAGAATGGGCTTATGTCAAATAATCATAGGCTGATTGAATTGCAGAGGAAAAATTAAAGGAGGCAACCCACAAGTTATGGATTTGGCAAAAATGGAATGCACATGCGGGAAGTTCTAGTAATACAAGATTCTTTGCTCGCATGCCATTGCATGTTGTTTAAAGCTAGGCAATGACTTTAAGCAATACATTTCCCCATTTTATAAATTGGAAATATCATTGAAATGTTGGGAATTTAGCTTCTATCCCTTAGGCCATCTAGTATATTGGCCTGCAAGTAATGGAATACATGTTGTGCCCAATCAAGAATGGTTGCGCAGTAGCGATAGACCAAAATCAACAAATATAAAAAATGAGATGGACTGGTAGGTTAGTTATTCATGCAGATTATGTGGTCAAAAGGGTCATAACATGAAAACATGTTTAGCATCAAATAGTAGAAATAGGAGAAAATAATGTTTAGAGCATTTTGCTATTGTGTCTCTTTTATGGTCAAATATTTATTTCAATTCATTAATTGGTAAATGGTATTGTTTTATGCATGAATATTGTTAGTTATTACACAAAATATATTATATTCCTTCATACAAAATAGTGGTAGGTGACAATGTCGTCTTATACTCCTGGTGACATATTTAGAGCATGTGGCTGACATTAGGCACTTAATGATGATTTCCACTATCCTATTGACCTGAATCAACAAAACAATGATCATATTATTACAATATTGCAAAATAAGTGGTCTTTTTGCACATGTCAAGCATTAGTACTTCGAGAAGAAGCAAGAGAATACTATATCCGAGTTCCTCATGCCAAGGCAATTAATATGCCAAGATCAAATATTGACAAAGTTCGTTAAGCATTATTCCGTATACAAGAAGAGAATAATCGTATTAAAATAAGAATAAATAGGCATTATTATAATCATCGTTCTAAAGAATTTTTTTTATGACAACAACATTAATCAAGCAAGAATTTTTATGACATTATTAGTGTCCAGTGATTGCTTATTTGGTATTGAACTATCAGATGAAGAAATATATGTATCATAATTATTGTAAAAAAAAAACCATGTAATTGAAGCATGATTGTTTGTAATAATATACAAATTAACATTCCATTCATTCCATGTTTAATATAATTGTAAACTTTTTAATTTCAATTTATATAATTATGCACTATCTCATTCCTAAATTAAAATGATATTTAATATAATTTTATTTACTATGCTTTTAGGTATAGAGGGTGGACATGCTACCAATCACATATAGCCTGGCCCACATGACCCTACTTTATTGTACATACAAGACACTCACCGATTAGGTGTTGTATAGACTAATTGGGGGGGGGGGTTGTATATCAAGCCACTTAGATGCAAGCATAATGCTTCAATCATACGTGATTTTGAGATAGATGATTGCGTACTCGAGCGATTACACTGTACAGGATTTTATGGCATGTCCCAGATTGGTTTTTTCCAGTTGGATCATCACCTTATCACTGCATTGGTTGAGAGATGGAGACCTGAGATGCATACTTTTCATTTTCTATATGGAGAGATGACCATCACCTTACAGGATATATATATCTAGATTGGACTACCTATTGATGGTTATGTAGTGACTGAATCCACGTATATTGATGGCAAGGCTTTATGTATGAGACTTCTTAGCCAGGCCCCAGCAGCAGCACATATTAGAGGCAATAGAGTGTCAATAGCTTGGCTAAATACATGGTTCAGTGTTATTCTCATGACCTGACAGACTTCCAGATGGATGCATATGTCTATGCATATATATTATATCTTATTAGGGGAGTTTTGTTCACTTTAGATGATGATAGTTGGGTTCCTTTGATGTGGCTACCACTCTTAGAGGACTACTGGTTAATTTAGTTAGGGAGCTACCTATCTTGCATATCTATATAGTGAGTTATGTGCTGTAGCATATCAGGACACTATAGAAATTGCTAGCCCAGTTTTTATATTGCAGTTGTGGGCATAGGATAGACTGTCTATCATTTTGCCCAGCATAGTGAGAGAATGCCAATCGCGGACTCCCCATTCGGGCAATGATAAGCATAACATAAAATTTAAATGTATTAAATTATAATAAATTTATTTTAATATTATTTATAACTAATTAAATTTATTTTATATATAGATGGAGCAACTCCAGACGTGTTGCAGATGTCCCTACACATTTCTTGTCTATTGTTTAGTACAAATTTGATGTCATGTATGATCAGCAGGTATTAATAAATGATATATAAGATAAATAACATAAAAATTTGTCATAACATTGTTTGAGGTGACACTCTAATTAATGTTGAAATATCTTTCATGCAGATGATTTGGCTGCCATATGATTAGGAGTTAATGGAAGCGCTTCCTGATTACTACCATAATGGGCAAGATATGTGGCAAGCAGTTGTCCCTCTTATATGCTTTCATATTGGATAGTGGCATCAGCCTGACAGAGTTTTGAGACAATTTGGACAACACCAATGGATACTATTGCAACCTCGTCAACCTAGAGGGCTGGAGAACAGTCACTTGTGTTATGAGATTAGTGACTGGCATGTGCATCATCAATAATGGATTGTGATATGGAATGATCAACATCAGCATATCCATGTAGATGTGGCATGCAATACACGGCTAGAATACTATTATTAGTATATAAAATGGTATACAAGGGTAACTAAGAGATACTTATCTCACAATGGTGGATTGTTTCATGTTACGGTTATTTAATATCATATGGACCATTGTATTATAATTAATTTAAATTTCTCATTCCATTTCATATAAAAATTAGACATTCTTTTATTTCTCTATATCATATATAATTAATAACAGTTTAATTGCAGAAAGATGTTGTGGAGAGGATCCGTATAACACAAAATGTCAAAATAATTCATGAAATCAATTAGACTCTATTTGATGCATTGGCCGAGGAGGAATGGATTGTGACTGGGCAGCCTCCAAAGCCAGAGTAAATACCAACACATCATTAGCTAGATGTCGGTCCCAATGAACGATGAACTCGATGATGTTCTAATAGGAGTGCTAGCTAGAGATGCTAGTCTGGGCACACACAGATTCCAGATCTAGAGTCATTGCATCCAGTTGAATACCACCACTCAGGTCAGCATGATGTAATAGTTGATGATGATATGTTTCAGCCTAGTACATCAACTAGATTCGAGTTTGGCAGTTCATCAGGTGAGGTGTAGCCTGATGTTACACAGGTTCCGAACAGATAATCCCAATTCTCCACTCAATTTTTAAAGTTTGGTTCATATATGCAGCCTCCATATGATCCTTCTGCATCTGCAATGTTCCAACTGAACCTATATACAGCTCCATCTTCTGCATTCACCCCTTAGATAGGACATTAGCCATAGACTATAACTCCTGTACAATAAGGGCATTTCTCTGGCAGGTTCTTCACTCTAATGATATGTTAGCACCTACTTTTGGACAACCATCCAGTGTACCAAGATCTATTTTTTCTCATTCTCCAATTCCATATCACGTGGACGTTCAAGAGCATGATGCTGCTGATGTTTAAGAAGAGCCTACAGAAATGCCACCTACAGTAGTTTAGCCTCGACGTGGTCCACCACATCATCGTCAACCTCTGCCTTGTGGAACTGGAAGAGACTGATGTCACATTCAAAAGGGACACAGAGGACACAGAGGCCATTAGATGTAATTTTTTTAACAACTGTACATATATTATCATATTTATTTTAATAGTTACATTTTCATTTTTCATATTATGATTACACAAAAATTGATATATTCGATCCACATAATATATTTATGACAATTTGTGCTTAATATGAAATTAGCTAGTTTTACTATAATTAATTTAATATTTAATACAACTAATATAATACAAAGCATAAAACCTACCAAATAACATTATATTATACATCCTATACTATGTTTCTTCATCAAACATTTTATTATTAGAAGCATACTTATGATACGTAAGCACATTGACTGATGTCACATTCAAAAGGGACACAGAGGACACAGAGGCCATTAGATGTAATTTTTTTAACAACTGTACATATATTATCATATTTATTTTAATAGTTACATTTTCATTTTTCATATTATGATTACACAAAAATTGATATATTCGATCCACATAATATATTTATGACAATTTGTGCTTAATATGAAATTAGCTAGTTTTACTATAATTAATTTAATATTTAATACAACTAATATAATACAAAGCATAAAACCTACCAAATAACATTATATTATACATCCTATACTATGTTTCTTCATCAAACATTTTATTATTAGAAGCATACTTATGATACGTAAGCACATTGCTAATCTCCATATTAGATAATGTTCTATCATTAGCATTAGCTTGTTCTTTGCAAATTTCAACATGTAATATCTTGATTTGTGGCGAAGCATCTTTATATTTTCCTTTCGTATTCGAATAACAACAATTTCATATGTAGACATATTTTTTCTCATCAGACTTAATGGTCGACGATGGACGATTGGAGCTCTAAAAGCACGTAAGTCTTCTATCAACTTGTTTGATTCTTCAACTCTAAAATGCCACTCGCGGTGCAAGCCAGCATTGTATTTTTTCTAATCTGTAAATTTTTCACATACATAATCATCATTGAAACATGACATCTATAAGGCGATTGATGCTACCAACTGTCAATTTAAAATTCATTACAATTAGCACATACCATAATGTACATGCAAATATTTCAATTTTCTCAATAAATATTCAAATAATAGGCATTTGATATGCTTTTAAAGAAATTACATTAAACATAATTTATTGCAATTAATAAATTATATTAAATATATAAAACATTATGCTTTTTACATAATATTAATGTTTATTATTAATATATTAAAATTAAATACTACTTATTATCTTACGTAAGTTAATTAAATTAAATAAAATATTAATTATATATAATTTATCAAAATGTAATATTAAAAATTTATATATTTTTACAATTATTATGATTTCGATAAATATACCTCCACACAAAATTATAATTTCACAAAAATGCATATAATATTTAGATTTTATTATTTTTGAAAAATTGTTATTTCACAATAATATATTATTTTGCAAGTAACTTACCAAATAATAATAAATATTTTAAATTTAAAATACCCAAAAAAAATTATAAAATTTTAACATACCTAAAAATTTCATCATTTTTTTTCACTAATTAAATAATATTTGCAAATGATTTTCTATTTTATTCTAATTTTATTTTTCAAATAGTAATTAATTCCATTAAATCATTTTTTCAAACAAAAATTAAATTTTTTAAATTTAACACATTCACAACAATAAATAATTGTAAAAAATATATAACCATATCTAACAAATACAATTATTTTTTCCTAAATATTATCCTAAAAATTTCATATCCAAGTCAAAAAAAACTATTGACTTAAAAAAAAAACTTAAATAAATTTATTTTACTAATTTAATAAACAAAATTTAACTTAAATCACACACCTTTTTTTTTAACAATTTCTTTGAAATTCCTTTTACCACAATTTTAAACCTGAAAATATATAAATAACAAAATTAATTTTAGTTATTTATAAAAAATTTTTTAACAATATATATAACTAATAAATCTAAAAAAAAAATTATCTTCACAAGAAAAATAATAATAGTTTCAAGTGACAAAAAAAAAAAAAAAAAAAAAGCTCACCGGCTTGCAGCGGGGAGAGAGAGAGAGAGAGTCAGTCAAAAATAGAGAGACAGGGGGCGGGGGATTATAAATAGCCATAAATCTAGAACTTAAAGTTTTTTATTTAAAAGTACTGACAAATTTGGAAGTTACACTTCTGGATTTATGCAGTATTTCTGGCTTTCTGGAAGTGTGACTTCTGGAATACTAATTTTATCCACTCTGGATGTCAAACTTTCATATTAGAGTTTGACCCACCCTCACACCAGCATATCTACGTAAATAAATTTTTAAAATGTATACATGCATAAATATTTTTTAAAATCCTTATATTATTGTAGAAAGTCCAGTATAATGGGCTCAGTAGTCAAGACCATTTCACATCACGTAGCACGTATTTAATCACTAGAAACTTGCTTAATTAGGCCAGTCAAAACTTTCTTAACTGGAATAGAATCTACAACTAATTTACCAATAGATTTCCCTCCCAAAGAAACTTCACAATTTGAGGAATTAGCACCCAATCCAAATACAATAACTTTTAGAGAAGCAAATCCCAGCAATATAGATTCACCAACTTCATTCCTTTACCACCGAAAACCACCAGAGTCAGCCCCTCTCCTTAATAGTGCTTTCAACCAATTACCCCATTCCCTAATTATCTTGGATTCATATATTTAGAAATGCATCTCACAAAACTTGTTAGTACAGCTTAACAGACTATAAATAAAACAAAAATCCCAGTCTCACATACTTAAAATACACTACTAAGCACTCACCATTAGCCTTGCAAATCCTCTTCCACTTTTTTAAAGGTTGTGTCACAACCAAACGAACCTTCACCCTCATATACATACGCCATAGCCTTGTATTACCCACTCATCGTACTATAAAAAACTGGCCAACAAAATTCCCCAATTGTTTGTCCACTTGAACAATCATATAATTAATAAGGAGATCATGTATTTGAATCCATAAATCTAAAAAATCAAGTTGAACCCCATAAGGGACTTCACCTGGTTGAAGATGATGAAGAATGAACAACATATTGTCAGAAGACTAATGACCCCCTCTAAAACCCTCTTAAGAGCAAAAATATGAAAAAACTTAAATAAAAATCGATTAGAAGATAAGCCTTTGATAAAAATACCCCTACTAGCTCTTTATAGATCAGTTAGATGCTCCTTCATGGCATTACAATTAAGTTTTTGATCTGTCAAAAACCTACCAACTAAACACAACTCATAGACAAGCACAATCTCCTCCTCATCCTCCCCAGTAAGCCTAACACTCTTATACTCTCCTGTATTCAAAGAAACATTTGCGAAACTCTCTTCTATAATTGAAATCACAACAAAGAACTCTAAAAAGAGAAAGGCAAAACTCTCACAGAAGGAGAGAAAAACTCTAATTTTTTAACTACTTTTTTTTTTTTTCAAACTTAACCTTTAGTTATAGTTGAAAACTTAATTAGCAATTGAAAATATAATTATTAATTTTTTATATTAACAATTAAATATCTAAAAGTTAATATATATAGCTAATTTTCCAAAATAAATTTTAAAACATTGAGTCTCTTTATGTCCATAAATATCAATTAATTTCTAACATTGCCACACCAAAAATGTACTCTTTTAGAAAGTTTTGATAATTAATCCATATAGACTATATCAGAGAGGCTTGAATTTGACCTAATTAATTGCTAGTTAATATGAGAAAAAAAAATTAAATAAGTTTAATAATTTATCAACTTGCATGCATTTTTTGTTATAGAATTGAAGGAGAGTTTTTTTTTTTCCCATGTTTTCTCGAGTGATACATATTCAAATTATATTATTAAAGTCATTTTTTAGATTCAATTATTTTTTATTTTGATAAATTAATTAATTTCTTAACTTATAATAGCAAAGTGAAGCTGACTAAAAATAAACATTAAAATTTCAATTCTGTTAATAACAATTTTTTTATTAAGGTAATTAGGATTATACTCAAATCTGTCAATAAAATTAAGTAGTTATGAGCTCAGACTTTGTATGGATTATTATTATTATTTTATTTAAGTTTTTTGAAATATATATATATATATATATATATATATATATATATATATATATATATATATATATATATATATATATATATATATATATGTATATATTTTGTTAGTATTATTATTTTATTAAATTTAAATATTATTTTTTATAATTTTGAATATTATAAAAAATATTGTCCAACTAAAAATTGATAAATAAAATATTATACATATTAATTTATATAGATTTTAATTAGAATTTTAAAAAATATAATAACATGTAAAAAATTAATAAAATAACTTCATGTCAATTTTAATTTCAAAAGAGTTATTATTTTATCCAAGATGAAAAATTTGCAATTCAACACCAAAACACAAATTTAACTATTAAAAAAACTCTGTTTTTATCATTTTAATTTTGACATTTAAAATGCTACACCGATAGAAAAGGTTAATACAAGTTGACGTCACAATGGGCAAGATCGTCCTTAAAAATACTATTGGCGTTTGTGTAACAAGAAGGTTGCTCAAATTATGATCTCTTTTAATTATGTCTACTCGACTTGACCTCCTAAAGCGTGTAAACCACTCACTCTACCCCACCACCAAAGGGCCCCATACTTTCCCAAAACCAATGCTAGCATTTAACAAAATGCGTTTGACCTCTCACCAGTAACTGACAAATGACATCAATGAAATAATTCGCATGTGTTCTACACGCCCTTAGAAAATTTTTTTGATGGGTTTTCTTAGTTTTACTTGCCAGTGATGAATTGTACATCACACCTAGGTGGAGTATTAGCTAATCAAAGTTGTTGATCCCTTTTGGCGATCAAGATTTCATTGGTGAATTAAAAAAGGTCATTGATTGTACTTGGGGGACAAATACTCGCAGTAAAACTAGGGCAGTAATAGTACAATTTGTGAAGTTGCTTCATTGTCCTTATTTCTCATAGCATTTGTAGCTTATGTAGGGGATATTTATGTAATACTACTTTTTAGGTTTTCCTTAAAATGTGACACGGTAAATACTTTTAATTTTCTTTAGCTAAAATAGTTACAATTTTTTAGATCTTTTTTAGAAAATTTTTTTAATTTTAAGTGCCTATTGGAGTTGAGATGTTCACTGCTGAAGGATATTTTCGTCAACAAATTAATTTTGTCGCTTGTGGTTAGACAATTTGCTGTATGAGCTTTTTTTTTTTTTTTTTTTTTTTTTAATTTATTTTATTTTAAGTTCTATCTCCCTATCTCTAGATATTGGTGGCTTGGGCCTCGTTTGGCCCAGTAGCCCAAGTTTTTTGGATTAACTAATAAAAAAAGGATAATTTTACAGAAATACCTTAAAAAGGGTGTAAGCTTATAAAAATGCACTCACTACAAAATTCTTCTTTTATACGCTCTATGCCCCACCTTTGTAAACAAATAAAAAGCTTTATCAAATCTCATAAAAAAATCTAAAGCTTTTGAAAATTCAAATCGAAAAAGTTTTAGGCGCAAAGTTTTGGATAGTAAATTGAAACCCAAAAAGCTGCAAAATCAAAAGATCTGAAGTTTTTTGAAAATTCAATCAGCTCAATTGACAAAAAAAAAAAAAAGCATAATTTTTCAATTGTTTTAGAGGTAATTCAAATTTCATAGGTATGTTTTAGTAAAAGTTTGTAACCTTTTAATTGTTGTTGCATTAAAAATCTTTAAACAAAAGAGATTATATGATTTTTCATGAACTTGAAATCTTTAAAAGATGAAAATTGAGTTTCAAATATGAAACTTGCAAAAAACTAATGAAACAAAAATATTTTTCATCAAATTTAGGAAACAGTATATTTAGAGCGTATACAGATATATCATAGGTATACATTTTACTAAATTTGATTAACTTGTATTAAAATTATGTTTATTTGATATATATCTTTGAAAATTTTTGGATATAGTATTGCAAAAATATAAGCATATAATAATAATACATCAAGTATATGGCGGATAGAAAAAATTATATTCTAAAAAAATAACAAATATTTTTAGAATTTATAGTAAATAGTATATCTTAATTATATAATGAGTATATTTTGAGAATAATCTGCATATATTTTAAGAATATTACAATATATGTTCATTATGTCTGAAATTTTATACTATGCATGTGGCTATTTTGAATTTTTTTTTTCAAGTCAAACAAACAAATGAATAAGTGTTTTAAGTATTCAAAAATGAAAAATCAAATGTGGTAAACTTAAAAAAGAAAACACACTTATGCAGTTGTCATATCCACATGCAATAATATTAATGAAGGAGATAAACCAAAATCCTTATAAGATACTGTTCATAATACCACATCAAAGAGATAATGGTTGCTAGTATGACTCAATAGTATATCCAATTGGGAATGAGAACACATGAAATATACCAAAATAGGTCAAAGAGATAAAAGTACTTTCACCAAAAGACATAGTCAAATAAGAAAGATCTAAAAAAAGAAGATTGAAGGCAACATGGGAGAATAAAAATCAAATTAATATGGAAGATGTTGACAATTAGGGCATAGTAGGAAGACATGAAAAATCAATCGTACAAACATAACCCAATAATTGATATATTATTTCAAAATTTGTAAAAAATATTACATTAAATATAATTATCAATACAATATTTTCAATTTGTCAAAATTTTCTATATTCTAGTTTAATATATTTTTTAGTTTAATATATTTTTAAGTAAAATTAACAGTATATAGTATATTCAAAATTTATTATAAGTGTATAAAATGTATTGGCTACTACTTATAAAGTTTTTTAATGATATAAATTTGTTGCACATATAGTATAGAGTTTATGAAAAACTGTACCATTTTAATGAAAAACTGTATATGTTTGATATATGTTTGGTATCTATTTTTAAAACTTTTGGTTATCTCTTTTGAAAATTTTGGTATATCTTTTGAAATGGTATCATTCGATAATATTTGGCATACATTTGTTATATAATTAGCATTGCACCTTCCTAATAAGTTGCAGTTTGATTACATGCTAAGTTTAGTATACTATGTAAAGCCAGTACGGTAGTCCAGCTAGCCGATTAGTGGGTAGGGGTAAAGGGGGTAGTGCCCCTTATAGGGTGCGGGGCAGTGCCTCGTTGAAAATGAATTTCCTATATATTGCACCCTCTTGTATGATACTAAACCTTAACGATAGTTGGCCAAGTTTTAGAAGTTGAAATAGATTAGAAATAGTAGAAAACGGACAAAATCAAAGCCAATGTGAATCATATGTGTAGTGATCATAGGCCTATATGCAAAAGCCAAATCTAAACTGCACACTGTACATGTAGAATTGCAAAGAGCACATGTTGTTATTCCTGAACAACTCTAAAATCCCACTCTATTTTTGCATGAAATTGACCCTAAACCCTTCCACTATATATTTAGATCCTCTAAGCTTAGTTGGGGGACACCTAAAGTTGCTTAATCAACTTGTTATCTCAAAGCAAACCTTAAAAACCCTTTCTTTAGCTTATTCTATAAAAAGAATGAGCCTATAATTTTAAAGTTTTCTTTTTAGTTTCTTTCATATTTAGTTTACTCCTTGCTCCTTACTTTGCAAAGCAAATTTGAGCCTTTTGTTCAATGTCTAAGTTCTGCCTCAAGCATAGAGAAGATGGAATTATGGTCTAGAGAGCAACTTTGCCCGTTCATCCTAAAGCCATGTCGCCGTAAGGTAACCTTCTTTCCTTTTCTCTTTCTTTTATTTATTTTCTTTTAGTTCACTCTCATTAGGATTCTCTTTTTTCCCTTCTTAGGATTCTCTTTCGTTCGATGTCTTAGTTCTATCTCAAGCATAGAGAAGATGGAATTACGGTCTAAAGAGCAACTTTGCTCGTTCATCCCAAAGCCATGTCACCGTAAGGTAACCTTTTTTCCTTTTCTCTTTCTTTTATTTATTTTCTTTTAGTTCACTCTCATTAGGATTTTCTTTTTTCCCTTCTTAGGGTTCTCTTTTTCACTCTAAGGCTCTTTGCCTAAATTATTGCTCTTCTACTCCCTCATTCTTCATTTAATTAATTCAATTCACTCATTGTAGTTAATTAAAATCTTACCTAATTATCTACTTAGATGCCAATTAAAATTGGTTAATCAACTAATCTAATCAACTCAATCAATCAACCAAAATATGATAAAGTGGTTTGATAAACAAACCACTTTGCAAGAAGAGAGAACTATATGGGTTCTGATTCCCATTCAAAAGAATACGTAGGTATACTTGATCATATGAACCCTTAAATTTACACCTCCAAACAACCAACACCCGATTACGAACTTGCAGAATCAAATAGGGTGTAAATCATATCTCAAATGGACAAGAAATGGGCCAAAATCGCAAAACGGGTGAAGTTAGGCCTGATAGCTGTAAGATGCCCTGAGGCTACCATGGGAGGTTTAGCGGTTGCTATAAAAGCCTTGCAGTTGTCACTAAATCATTGCACTCCATGAGTTGTTATGTGAACTTTACTTTAAGATATTATATTGAAGAATTTACTTGGAGTCTTACTATTGTTTTCTTATGAATTGTAATAAAGTATATTTTTAGCTTTCGAAACTTAAGGTTTTTCCTTTATAAAAGGTTTTATTAAGTTAATGTATGAGGTTCAGTATGATCTTAGGAAATTTTTGCACATGTATGAGTAGGTTTTACGGACGTGTGTGACCTTATGTCTTCCCATATTCTAGGACCATCATATCTCTAAAGTTGTGATGTGACAAAAAGACTAAATGCAGTCGTCTCACAACATCAAAAGGAATCTTTTTCCTCAAAAGTTTGCATGCCCATCTTCTTGCTTCTTTCCCAAGCACTTACCTTATTCTTTGACTTGGTTTTCAAGGTACCAATGACAAGCCTAACTGACATGAAAGCTCTAGCCAACCTACTCAAGAGGTAAGACAAGAACCTTCAAGCTATTCTTTTCTCTACCTTAGATGCTCAACAAGCCAATTTCAATCAGACTTTAGCTAGCCAACAATCCAGTTTTAATAATGCCCTAATCCATCTTACTTTTGCTTTCACTAATACTTTGAGTTTCCAATGCCAACTCATCATTGATGAAGTGGGAGGAATGCTGAACTAAGCTAAGCCCATTAATGTTGCACCTACCATTGACATGACTCATCACTACAAAAATTTAGTAATTTTTCGATGAAAAAATACGTTAGTAATAATTGAAAATCCATTAGTAAATGAATTTATTGACGGATTAAGGATGGAAACAATCCGTCATTAAAATGATAGTCAATAAATAATTAATGACAGAAAAAATATTCCGTTAGTAAATTTACCGATAGAATTCGATCAGTATTTTATAAAAAACAGTTAGTAATTTCATTCGAAAAAAGATCGCAAATATTACTATTCCGTCACTGATCTGTCATTAAAAACTACAATCTATTAGTAATTTGTCAGTAATCCATCATTAAAATATAATTAAATATTATTTTCGGTTAGTGATCTGTCAGTAATTTTCAGTCAAAAATAATATTTTAACATTACAGTTAGTAATCCGTCAGTGAAGGAACTAAAAAAATAATATTTTATGACAAAATGGTCGGTAATCTATTAGTAATTTTTAGGCAAAAATAATATTTTAAGAAGACAGTTAGTAATCCATCAGTAAAATAACTATAAAAAATAACATTTTATGACTAAACAGTCGATAATCCATCAATAAATTTTAGTAAAAAATAATATTTTAATTTTACCATCAGTAATCTGTCTGTAAAATAAACATAAAAAATATTATTTTATATAAAACCGTCGATAATCCGTCAGTAATATATTAAAAAAATAATTTAATAATCTTTTCCATCAGCAATCCGTCAGTAAATTCAAAAATAATTTTTTATTATGTAATAAATTAATTTTATATAATATATATTAATTAGAAAATTATGAATTAATATTTAATGTGAATATAAAATTTTTTCATTTCATAAAATGTAATATTAATTACAAAAAATGTAATATACTGTACATCATATAAATGTTACAAATAACTAAACTAAAAAAACTAAAAAAATAACTAATCATTCTCCTGAGCATCATCCTCCTTGTGGCCCTCAACATAATACTGGCCATACTCCGAATCTACTATATACGCATTAGTAGCAGCAATAGAAGCATCTCTAGCTGAAGTGTGCTGATTAGAAGTAGTAGAAGCCAATGGTGAAATAGGTGGAGGAGCAACACCATTAGCAAAATACCTAGAGAATAACTGCTGTATCTGCAGCTCGACCTGCTGGCGGACTTGCTCTTGGACTGTCCACTGCATCTCATGCTGCATCTCATGCTGCATCTCCTCTCACATCTGAGCTACTCACCTATCGATCTTATGCTGCATATGATCATTTATAGGCGGTGGTGGCGATGGTGGAGCTGAAGAAGAGTTGGCTCTGGGATCTCCAAATGAGCGAGCCATCGAACCCATCCCATAGACTTGACCCTTCTCTCGACCCCCAATAGCTCTAAAATATAGCTCAAACTCATCTACTTGAGCTGGCTCAGTGGATCCGGGAGCCGGTTGGGACATTTGTTCGTGGAGGTTTTTGAGATCTTCCTGTTTTCAATATAATAGTAGTTAGCATTTAAAATTTTCAATGTACTTTAATAGGAAAATTGCTTATCAAAATTTACATGAATCCGCAGGGAGCGCTAGTCGACAAAGGTCTGTTGGTCTTCCTTTTTCATGTGGATGTGGGCGAAGATCTCCTTAGGAGTAGGGTCTCGACCAATATTATTTCTCTGTTAAAAATTAAAAGTATCATTCCACATTTAGTAAATAAAAAAATTATGAAATTAATAACTTAAAAATAAATAACTTTTTAAAGTACGTACGATTTAATTACTTATTATAAAAAAATCGACATCTTGCCAATTTCCTAGCATGCTCCGCAGCAGGGACAGACCCTCCAGTATGCTTAGATGGTCCACTCAATGGACTGCCTTTTTCTGACTTTCTATTCACGGATGTCTTCTGGGATAACTGCTTATGCTCCAAAGAATCTCAGTGTTTCTTCCAAGCATCCCATGTCTCCTGAAGGATCCATATCTCTCTCTTCCCCTTTTCTTGACGTCATAGAGGAAGTTCTTGAATCGAATTGCAGCCTTCTTAAAAAAGAGTATCTTCACCATCTCTGATATAGTGAGATTCTAGTAAAAATACTTCTGAAAAAAAAAACAAAAATACATGTTAGTATACAAATAATAAATAATAATTAATATATAAAATACAAAATTAATTTACTAATAATATGTATCTAATTAATACATATTACTAACAAAATATTATATTTTATTATATATTATTACAGTTTATTATATATTATTATGTTTCTTGGATGGATTCAAATCAAGCATGAATTTCATATACCTGTTTATTTTACTATTGGTAATATAATATAGTATCTTCTACAAAAAAAAAAAAAAAAAGAAAAAGAGAGAGAGTAGCATCATAAGGCACAATTAAATTATATATATATATATATATATATATATATATATATATATATATATATATATATATATATATATATATGTCTGTATTTTTTGAAACTAAAATTATATATATGTAATGAAAATCCCATATTAAATATTAATATCAATTTGTTATAATTTATTAGGTAATTATAGTTGACATTTCCTTAATTTACAATAATATTATAAGCTAGCTTTTATATATATATATATATATATATATATATATATATATATATATATATATATATATATATATATATATATATATATATATATATATATATATATATATATATACATATATATATATATATATATATATATATATATATATATATATATATATATATACATATATATATATACATATATATATATACATATATATATATACATATATATATATACATATATATATATACATATATATATATACATATATATATATACATATATATATATACATATATATATATATATATATATATATATATATATATATATATATATATATATATATATATATATATATATAATTTCAAATTCTATATAATAAATTATTCATTACCTGAAACTTCTTCCAGTAGAACTCCTTCGTCTCCTGAGGCATTGATTTCCAACGCATGCCTTCAAGTTTCAGTTGGTTCTTAAATATCTTGTAAATCATCTGCGTTGCATCTAACAGATAGATCCTACAATTAAAAAACTTAAATGTTAGTTAAAAATTACCTTAAGAAATATAGTACTTACACATCTCCCTGTAGTGTGATATGCTGCCTATACCTCAAATCTGAAAGTCGGACTAGTGGGGCAGTGGTAGAAGCTGAAGCAATGGTAGGCGCTGCTGCAGAGGTAATGGCAGTAGGTGTAGAAAATGAAGGATAGGTAGATGGAGAAATAGGTGAAGGGACAGTGGATGGAGGGGTAACTAAAAGAATAGTAGATGGAGGGGTAATTGAAGGAATAGTATATGGAGGGGTAACTAAAGGAATAGTAGATGGAGGGGTAACAAAAGGAATAGTAGATGGAGAGCTAACTGAAAAAGGGCAAGTGAATGGAGGGGTAACAGAAGAAGGCATAGTGGATAGAGGAGAAATGGAAGAAGAAGTAATGGAAGATGATGAAAGTATAGGATCGGTGGATGAAGTAGTAGACATAGGAGGAGGAACAGATAAAGGGATATGTGTGGTGATGGTTGAAAGGGTGAATGTAGGTGGTATAGAAGGCAAGAAAGATAGTAAAGAAGAAAGAGTAGTGGGGCGATCACTAGTGGTAGTAGGCCCTCCTTGTGAGCGATGCCATTTCTGGAACGTCAATGTACTACTACTAGGAGAATCTCCAGGAGTCGATACATGTTTTGGAATCAACATCTATATATTTAGTAAAGTTTAAGAAATTCATTCATTATTTAATGTTACATAAAAAGTACATCCACAAATAAAATACTAGAAAATTAATATGGTGTAATCACAGAATAATAATGTAAATATTTAAAAAAAAAATTACAATACAAGTCAAAAAATGACTTTATTGAAATATAATGTAACATTGTAAATGTAAAAATAATATTCTCTTACATAATTAGGAAAAATCTATACACAATCCTTGGGAAATAAGTACACAATACATTTATTCAGAATCTATTTCTTTGAGCTCATCTTCATCTATGTTTTCCTTAGACGTCTTGACATCTGAATCAAATTCAGATTCATTATTTGTATCATTATCATCTTCGTCATCCATATCAACTAATGGCTCTTCAGGATCATTTAAAGTTGCAGGAGGCTCATCATCATTAACTTTGAGTATAGGCTCATCAACTTCGTCGTCTTGAAATGGTTCTTCAGATGTTGTATTTATTTCACTACCCTCATTAATCTCTATAACTGGTCTAGCTTTAATCTTGCATACTGCCCACCAATATGCTTTATCTTATCGTAGACTCAGATAGGAAACATAATACACTTGACAAGCTTACATTGCCAGTATAAATGGCTCATATTTATTGAATCGTTGCCTGTGGTTGACTTCAACAAGATTATATTGCTCATGAACTTTCATTCCCACATTTAGCATTGGATCACACTATTCACACTTAAACAAAACAGTCCTCTTAATTGAAAGTGCAGGGTATTCCAATTGCATTATAGCTGTTAATCGACCATAATAGTCAAATGCATTCTCACTGTAACTGGAACCCTTTATACATACCCCACTATTTATTGATGACCTACCCGAACTTTGCTCTTCGGTATGGAACTTGTAACTGCTCATGAAGTAAATATGATAAGTCGTAACATATTGTAACGAACCCTTGGGTAGATCAATAATGAATTGATTTGTTATTCTATTTGTAGGATCAGTGGCCTATGACAAAAATAAACATATCAATTTGATTGTATAGGATAGAAATTTAAGATTAATTTTTAAAGTAATCGTACTACATTATACTTACATATGAATGAAACCAGTGCGCAAATTCTGTCTCTAATTTTTTGTCTATATCAATTGTTGATATATTCAGTATAGTTTGCTTCAACATATAATGTATAAGCTTCATTCATAAGGAAAATAATAAGTAAAATGGAAAGGAAACTATGTAGAATGATGAATGAGTTATTTTAATTAAGTTGTAACTTACTTGATATATTTTGTAACTTCGGAGCAATTAAGAAGAATATAGGATTGAGCCGCCTTATATTCTTTGTCCGTCATCAATCTTGTTTTAGGTTAACTAAACTGTCTCCTTGGATGAGTGAATATTGATAAAATACCAGGCATATTTGCTCCTTCAGGCATTCCACCATCATCATTTTGAGCTACTCTCCTATGCCTTGTATAGAGATGAGGTTCGAAATAATAAGAGCAAAATGATGAAGCTTCCTTAACTAAGTATGCATTACAAATGGAGCCTTCAACTCTTGCTTTATTTTTGACATCATATTTCAAATGTCCATTAAATCTACAGCAAGTAAATATCATAGATTACAACATTTGAGTATAAATGAATGGATGTGATTGTAAATATTAAAATCAGCAAATATTTTACCTCTTAAATGGATACATCCATTGGTACTAAACTGGACCCGCTATATGAGCTTTGTAAGCAAGATGTACTGGTAGATGCTCCATGGAGTCAAAGAAACTTGGAGGAAAAATGCATTCTAGTTTACACAAGATGAGTGGAATGGTATTTTCAAGCCTTGCCATGTCCTCTTCCTTAAAAAGTGTTGAAGTGAGTTCTTTGAAAAATAAACTCAACTCTGTCAATGGTTGCTAGACATCCCTCAGCAAAATTTCACAGAATGTAATAGGAAGCAAGCGTTGCATAAAAATATGACAGTCATGGCACTTCATCCCAAACAATTTTAATTTCCACATACTAATGCATAGACCCATATTAGATATATACACATCAGGAAATTTTAGATCTTTCAGCTATTCACATAAGACTTGTTTGGCCTGCTTATGGAACACATATTTTGCTTTCAGATATTTTCTAGACACTTCATCCATCTCTAACTCCTTACACAGATAGAATTGTTTCAAGTCTTGTTTGGATTTAACATTATCTTTGGTTTTCCCTGGGATGTCCATTATCATGTTGAATATATTTTCAAACACATTCTTCTTAATATGCATGACATCCAAATTATGTCTAATCATATTAGTCCTCCAATATGGTAAATCCCAAAATATACTTCATTTCTTCCATCCACATCTGCTTCATTTTGCAATTTGAGCATTCACATCATCAGCTCCTACTTCGGTCATCCTCATCAACTTCAAACTAGTTATTTCCTACAACAATTCAATTCCCAAATGTATAGGTGGAGCAGTTGCTCAGACAGCTTTGTTTTTTATGAAAGCTGTTTTGTTCCATCTAAAAGAATGATCAAGTGGTAAGAACTTGCAATGGCAATTAAACCATAATTGCTTACCCCCTTTAGGAAGAGTGAAAGAATCTATCAATTCCTTGCAATATGGACATGAAGTCTACCCTAAGTACTCCAACCAGACAACATACTATACGCAGGAAAGTCACTCATAGTCCACATCAAAATAGCTCACATCTGAAAATTTTGCTTCATAGACACATCATATGTTTCAACGTTTATATCCCACAACCGTAGCAATTCTGTAATCAAAGGCTATAAAAATACATCCAACTTTTGTTTTGGATTTTTTGGTCTGGGAACTATTACAGACAGGAACATGCACTCCTTCTTCATACACATCCCTAGAGGCAGATTATATGGCATCACTATAATTGGCCATGATGAGTATTATTGTTTGGATTGTCCAAAAGGTTGGAAGCCATCAGTGCATAAGCCTAAATATACATTGCGAATTTTAGAAGCAAAATCTGGATTCACTCGATTGAAATGCTTCCATGTTATAGAATCTGAACAGTGTCACATCACCCCATCTTCCTCTGCATGTTTTGCATGCCATTTCATATGCTTTGCAGTTATCTCAAAGGTATTCAATCTCTGCAACCTCAGAGTTAGAGGGAAGTAGAACATAATCTTATATAGAATATTTTTTTTTGATTGGACATGCACCCCTATGTCTTGGCTTATATCTTGGCCAATCACAAAACTTACATGTAATTAGATTTCTATCTTCATCCCAATAAAGCATGCTATTGTTCTTATAACAATCAATTTTCTCAACTGGAAGGCCTAAACCCTGCATTAACTTCTTGGTGCTGTAGAAACTATCAACCATTGTGTTATCTACAGGTAAGGACTCATTGTACCATTGTTATATCTCATCATAACAACTTTCAGATAGATGGTGTTCTGACTTGATACTTAGAAGTTATGCCACAGTAGATAATTTAGATTGTTTCTTATAGCCAGGCCATAATTCTTCGTTAGCTGCCTCTAACATGTCATACAGTTTATGAGCGGTCGAATTTGGAGCTTCCTCCATTCTATCCCAATCAAAATCCAGCCTAGAGGCATCCATTAACATATTATGGTATGCAGTTGGAGGATAACTATCTGTATCTTCAATGCCTACTTCTACAGTGGTTGAAGATCTAGACCCACTGACTTCACCATACAAATACCATTCATAATAACCCGATACAATACCCTTCTTTAGAATATGCAACTTGATAGTATCTGGCTCAAGGCAATTTCGATTTTGACATTTTTTATGGTTACAAGGACACCGAACACTAGTCCCACTCATGCACTATGGCTGAGATATCGTGAATTTCATGAATTTGTCTAAACCCTCCAAGAATTTCATATTCAAATACCCATCAGTAAGTCTAGAGTACATCCAATTCCTATCTGTCCTCATAATTATTCCCTATACATTCAATAGTATTAATTTATTTTTTATATCACACAAACAAAATTACATTTAAACTTAGATGTTTGGTTATAATTTTAATTAAGTTCGCAACATCTAATTCTACATCCTTATATCTCCCTTCTTATAACGTAAGAATCTAGCTCATTTAGAAACTCATTGCTACATAACTGTTACTGTTACATTCTACACTCATACATCTGCTGAAATTTCAGTAGCATCTCCCTACAGTTCTCCTAGTGCACCACATTTGAAAAAATCCATATAATTAGGACATTATTTCAATGTGCACTAAGAGAACATGGTGGAAGATAGTACCGAAATTTCAGACATTTGTATGAAATAAGAATATACACAGACAATGAGAACTCTAAATTGCCCAATTTGGACAATTCGATATCCTTTGACCATCCGATGAGCCAGACATCAAACTGGATTTACGGCTAATCCTAAATATGTTAATCATTTTAATAATAATATTTTTGGACATTTGATTGTAAAAGTCCAAAAATAAAATTAAAATCATTTAAATTCATTTAATAACAAGATGGTGTAGATTCGCCATGCAAATAACAATTATAACATCACAACATAATAACATATAATCAAAATTAATAAAATAAATTCACAAGATAAATGCAAAATATTATTGAATATGATACAAATTCATAAATACATTATACTTTTTTTCATTTTTTTACCGTATCATAATTTTACACATATATATTATTTCTTAATAATAAAAATATTAATATTATATTAGATATTTTTTATATCATTTAGGAAAAAATTTAATTAAAATTCTTCTTAATCATTTCAATTTTAAATATTCAAATTTTAATTATTTATTAGTATTAATTAAGCCATTATGTATTATTATATTTTACAGACTATTTTTCCTTTAAAACGATATTTGTCATTTTTTTTAAATCTCATGAAATGCATTTAAAATTTAATTTTTAATGGCAAAATTTTAATTTATTACTTTCTTTTTATTTTTCGTCAAAATATTTTTACTTTTAACTATTTGCAATTTCTTATTTTTTTATATTTTATAAAATGCATTTATATTTCAATTTTTGGTAGCATATTTGTGAATTTTTTTTATTTTTTAATGTGATGAGAATTTTCAGTATTTTATGAAATTCATAAAAAATAAATTCACTTTTTATAGCATAATTACTTTATTTTTATTTTTCATCAAAATATTTTTACTCCTAACTATTTGCAATTTTTATTTTTTTGCATTTTATAAAATGCATTTATATTTCAATTTTTGGTTTTTTTAATTTTTTAATGTGATGAGAATTTTTAGTATTTATGAAATTCATAAAAAATAAATTTCACTTTTTACGGCATGATTACTTTTTTTTTTTATTTTTCGTCAAAATATTTTACTCCTAACTATTTGCAATTTCTTATTTTTTTATATTTTATAAAATGCATATATAACATATAATTTTTGGTAGAATATTAGTGGATTTTTTTTTTATTTTTTAATGTTATGAGAATTTTTGGTATTTTATGAAATTCATAAAAATTAAATTTCACTTTTTATAGTATGATTAAATATAAAATTATTAATCATTTTATCGGTATTATTAACAGATTTATTTAAATAAAACTAAAATTACGTCATATACATATACATCTATAAATTTACATTAATTTAATAACTTAATTAAAAATTACATTATAATACACAAATCAATCATAAATTATAAATTCACATCACAACATCAAAAATTACAAATTCACATCACAACATTTATCTTTTCAAATACATTTACAAATAAAAATGACAAACTATAAATTATACATAAGATAATTAAAAGAACATTTCATTCCAAATTATTATATTTATATATTAGTATAAATAAATTAAATTACAGTACAAACCTCTTGAAGCGAGAATCTGACTTATATTGTTGACCCACACGTCAATTATCTGAAATAAAATTAAAATTCTATTAATAAAACCAAGATAATTAAAATAATTACTAACATAATTTAATTAAATAATTTCATCATATTTATTTAATACTATCATAAATTAATAAAAAATTTATTAAGGTTAAAAATATACAATATCTTAAATTAAAAAATTTATTAGCATATATATATATATATATATATATATATATATATATATATATATATATATATATATAAACTATTTATATACATACATATATATATACAAATTCCTAAACAATCTAAATAAAAAATTAACAAATTTTCAACAAAATCAATCTAAACCAAAATTCAATTAAAATCATAATCAATAATAAGGTGATAATGTAAATACCGATAGAAAAACAAAATCTCCGGTGAGGGATGAACGCTGGCCGGTGAATAGGAGGGCAGCAGAAAGCAGCGGTAGAGGAGAAGAGAGAAGAAGAAGAAGAAAGGGAAGAGAGAAAAAAGAAGGTGAACAGCTTATATTTTATGATTACTGACGGATTACTGACGGACAGCGCCACGTGGATTAAAATATCCACCGGTAATCCATCAGTAAAAGACTAAAAGTGGTAAAACGCGCGCCTATTTACACTTCCGTCGGTATTCCATCAGTGTTAATTATAATTTACTGATAGAAAGTCTACTGTTGTGTGGCATTCTGTCAGTAAATATTTTGATTCTTGCGAAAATCTTTTGACGCTATTTTTCAATACGATTGGTATTCCTTCAGTATTTGGTCAAATTTACTGACAGAATGCCTACTGCAGTTGATAATTCCATCAGTAATCAGTCAGTAAATATCTTAATTGCCGCTAAAATATTCCCGCGTATCATTTTTCATTTGTAATTGATCACTAAACCATCAATAAATTTTGGTCGCTATCTGTCAGTATATTTCATTCATATTTCATTAGTACTATTGATTTTTCATCAATAAACGGTCAGTAAAAAGATGAACATTGCTGGAAAGTGTTCCATTAGTATTCTGTCAATATTCGGTCAGTATTTAGTAACGAATTTCATTCAGTCGCTAATTTCCATTAGTAAATCGTTAAATTTTTATAGTGCATAATTTTATGTCCTCAATCTCAAACACCAATGCCATTTTAGCCTTAGCCATGCCATCAGTCTTAGATACTAACCTTGCATCTTCTTTGAATCCTTTTCAAAGAAAGGAATACCCCACCTATTCTCCTATCAAAAGACCTTTGAAGTTTAACATCGATGCACTAGAGCAAACCCCCATAATGGAAAAAAGGTGCAAGAAGAGCAACACCTCCACTTCCTTTGCCTCTATTGAATAGAAGGATATGGACACCTACACTCCCCTTATTGATGTCGAGCAAGAGAGTATAGAGGCAGCTGCTGCAACTAGCAGGTGATCCTTAAAATCTCAATGAAGGGCTTTCACAGATTTGGGTGTTCCATTAGCAGTGGTCTATAAGAAGGCTTTGGAAACAAGAATAGTAAAACCCCTAGAACCAAGAGTCTTTCCTAATCCCTTACCAAAGAGCTACCACCCTAATGAGTATTGTGAATATCATCAAGGAGCGGGGCACCAAATCAACACATGCAAAGCTTTGAAAAATATAATCCACGATCTAATTGACAGTAGTGATATCATCCCCCTTAAAGTAAAGCCTAAGACCTTAATTCAACTTTGAGTGGTATAACATGGAGGAGTTCAAGCCTAGCTAATATGACTTGTCTGAGGTTGAATTCCAAATCTAAGTCTAAGTCTAAGCCCAAGCCTCAAAGTCTGAGTTTAAGTTTGAGTCAGAGTCTATCATTTTATTTTTTTTATTATTTTATTTTATTTCTTCGACCATGTAAGTCTCTTTTTTGTTATCTTATAATAAAGTTTCATTTATAATAATGCATCTATATTTTCTTTTCATTATTTATGCATTAACTTTCTTATCTTCCTTGATTTAGTTTGACATAGATGAGCTTAAAAAAAAAGAGAAAAAAAAAAGAAAAGAGAGAGAGAGAGAAAAAAAAAAGAGAAAAAAGAAAAGAAAAAGAAAATGAAGAAAAGAGGGGTAGATATTTAATCCACCATAATTAGCATACATCAGAATTTGTGGTGCTCTTATTCTCACAAATCAGCAATCACTTCCTAATCAAAGAAGATCAAGGTAGGTGAAGCACGAAGAGCAAGTAAATGTAACTACTTGTTGCACATTGCGTAGTCAAATGATGCACCTCAATAAGGGGCAATAAGTTCAGAGAAAACCTTTGTCAAACCCAAAATTCAAAGGTTAGAGCCCCTCAAAGTGAAGAAAATTGGCAAATCATGGTGGAATATTTTCTCCCAAATTTCATTAATCTAAGCTCACTAAGTTAAAAATCCGAAAAGGCGGCTTCGACAAAAGTTAGAGCTAAGAAAAAGGGGAGATAGAAAGAGAAAGCAAGAGAGAGAGAGAGATAGAGGGAGAGAGAGAAAGCTCATCTAAGTCATCTTCCCTCATGTCCAAAGTTGTCAAATCATCTTCAATCAATTCGTCTTGTCTCATGTCTCCAAAGTTATCCTTCCTTACTAGAGGTTCATTCTTTAAGGATATACTATTTTCTATACCCTTATCCTATAATGGGGGTATGTCTTCCTAGATCATCATCTTTTTTTGAATCTATCTTGTCACTTAACTCAAAGAGCTAAGACACAATCCCTTACATTTTCCACCTTCACATTTTTATCTCTCATTAGGAGCATAATCTATAAGTTGTCTTTTCTCACTAATCCTGTAGCCACTAGTTAAGGCATTTCCTTTTAAGTCAGTGTGTCATCAAGTCAAACCAATTAAGTGTCACTCCAAGAGTCTCTTCAATCTCAAATAATATGAAAAGCTTGGCTTTCTCTTTTTCATAAATCATGCTACAAATGGCAAAACCATACAAACTCCCTGATTCTTTTTAGAAGTTTCAGCCTACCTTCAAACTATTCTTGAACTTTTCCATCACAAGCCTCATAAGCAAATCATACCGTCATTTCAAGCTCAAGCCATATACCACCCTTTCTTTGGCAAAATCTTATCATGGGCAGAACCAAAAATCTTAAGTCTTTCAAGACTCATCATCTTAGAATCTAGTTCCTTGGCAAAACTACAAGTTAAGGCATATCTCCTAAAGTCTATCGTCCTCAAGTTGATTGAGAAGGACACAAACTAGTTAAGGCCCATCTTATGCCTCTTTGGCAAACATCAAATGATCCTTGAAAGATTAAGCCTTAATAGCAAAACACATAATCCTTGAGATCCTTAAAGCCTATAAACCATTCTGTTGCAACCATGTCAAAGGGTAAACCTTTATCCATGAGCCTACAGTATCCTTGTAACCAAAACTTATAGCACCATACTTAAACCAAAGCCAACCATCCAAAGCACCCTTGTAGAAAACTATCCTTAACACCTAGAAGCCTTTACTGTGAAGCCCAAAACTAAAAGCCTTCACCATGAAGCCCAAATTTAGAAGCTTTTATTAAGAAGCCCATATCTAGAAGCCTCATAAAGTCTAAACTAAGAAGCCTTCATCAAAAGGCACATGACCAAAAACCTTCCTTATGAAGCCCACTCCTAAAAGGCCTTCATTTATGAAGCCCATGATCTCTTCTAAGGCAAAATCTAACAGAGCCTTCCAAATTGATTACCTAGCCTAACCTTTCCTTTAAGCTAAGATTAGCCTCCCAGGTTTAGCATCCCAGTTTGATCTCTCTGATATAGTCTTAAGGCAAAATCTGACCAAGCCTTTTAAGTGATCTCACCAAAAGGCCTTAACTTAACCGGGCATCTAATATGGTCTCTTACAAAGCCAAACCAGACTGAGCTTTCAAATGACCGTAGCTAAGGCCAAACCTAAACTAGCCATCCAAGATGATCCATTCATTCTAAACAATCTCCTCTAAAGCCAAACCAAAAGACCATAATTGATTAAGCCAATTGCCAGACCTGAACAAAGACTTCCATTTGAACTTTTTTAGAGACATGCTCGACAAATTGACCTTCCCCAAAAACTTACCTAACCTTTTGACTTAATCATCTCCAAGGACTTGACCTTTCCAATTTAGCCTTAAACCAAACCATCTCCAAAGCTAAACCCATTTAAGCCCAGCCCAACCTTTTTGAGCCATACTGTCACGACCCATCTTTGAGCCGCGACTGTCCTAGGGCATAGGGAGACATAAGGTCACCTAAACCCGTAGAACAACCTATAACTCATAAACTATTACCATTACATTACTCTTAACCCAAGATCGTAGCCATAATTCCCATGTAATAGTCATTCAACATCTAAATTCATTTTCATACTTATCACTTTTAAACTCCATTTTCCAGTATACTAATTGCAACTTAAGTGAGTGTTAATCATACATCTGGATATAGTAAGATAGTGCCCAACCACACATATTAATGATACTCTAAGTTATACCATTATTACAGACTTTTAACAAAACATGGAGCTCTAGAGTGAAACCTCCAAAATTTATAACAAAATATATACATGATGATACCCAAAATCAGCAACGCAATTTCCAAGCGGAGATGCAGAACTTGGAATTTACCTTGCCAAACCGTCAACTGATCCTGAAAATAAATAACAACTATGGGGTGAGACAAAGCTCAGTGAGTACATAATAAAACTGTATAAAGTAAGCAAGTGATAGGTGGTCTAGTGATAATTTCTTATAGCAATGAAGTGAAACGAATAAAAATCATTCTTATGGAATAGTTTTCCATATACAGTAATTATTGCATTTTTAGCAGAATATTTCCTTTATGGAAACGGTGTGTTTCCCACATTATCATTATCACTTGAGTGGCGGCTTACGCCTTGCTCACTCCCATTTCAGTCACACGTACAACTGATCGGGTCGCACGTACTGGGGGCCATAAACCCTTCCCAGCTAGGGTTCGGATACTCTTTACCCTATCCGCAGGTTCATTACCATTGTGCACAATGTCTGATGTATTGCCCCACATCAGAGGGGTATTCTGCTTGCCACGATATCATTAAAACATTTTTCCTTTCCATCCATGAAATACTTCAATGGATAATATATCAATAAATAATCAAAATTCCCATCATTAATCATATTAGGAAATGAAGCAATAAGGCTCATTTGGCCAAGTGCCATAAGGGATATTTAATTCAATAATTGGTAAAGCATATCATGCATGCCAAAGAATTTCAATGCATTTTAATTAGAAAAGTGATCCAATATTTAGACTTATATTTAAAGCACAAGAAATATAATATTACAATGGATAATATATAATATCAATTGGGTTGTCATTATGGATCATACTATAAGATCAAACAATATAGACTCATTTGGCCAAGTGCCATAAAGAAATGTTTGGTTCACTTTGGCTCAATAATCAAGGAAGTATTATATCAACGGTTCAATATTCAATAAGCAGATTAAGCTTATCAAGAAATCAAGATTGTGGAATATCAATGAGCCATTCAACTTTTCAAGGGATAGAAACAATTCAACCATTAAAGTTGGAACAATAAAGGTTCAAGTATATGAAACAAGGAATATTATATTATTAAGTACTCACCTCTTGCTCCTTTGCTCCTATACTGATAGTTCTAATGCAGAGTATAACAAGGCTCCTCGGTATCCCGAGCAATGCCTTTACCTTTTGATTCTACAAATACACCCAAATAATCATACATTAATTCCTACTCCTTTAACTTGCTAATCTCATTCTAACTCAACTTAACATTAACTTCCTACTACTAATCACCAAACACATTCCAATACATTAAACAATAACATACATAAACACATTAATTATTTAATCATTTTATTTCAAAATCCCATGTTGTCCAAATCCTTTCATTAAAACAATTAGGTTCCTTTTCCTTCCTAATTCCTTAATTAAATTTTATGTTTAACAAACTAATGCTTAAACAATCAACATTCATTCACCCATTGAAACTATCCTCTTCCAATTCTCATAAACCCTAACTTTACCAAATTGGGATGATTTGGGGAAAACCCAAAATTACTCAATCAAATCTCAAATTGACCTTGCCAAGATAAAATTAATGTTATGCAAAGCCTACCATAACAATCAAACATCAAACTACACTTCACATTACATACTTTCCTTATATCATGCATTATGCCTTCAAGAATTTCAATTTTTGAATAAAATCTCTAAATTCAAATTTTACATTTTTAAACCACTTTTCAACATCCCAATTAACCTTAGATATTGTTAAAAAAAATTTTGGACACTTCCCCTAAAATTCCTAGTTTGGCCGAACCTTATGTAAATTTTCTCTTCATTGATCTTTCATGCTTCCCTTGTTATTATTCACCTATTAAACCCCAAATCCTTAACCCCAATTCTCATATTTCATCACTTAACATGCCAAACTAACTCCTCTTCAAATCATTCCACCAAAATCCAATTATAGAAATCAAAAGAAAAGGAATAATTGCCAACAATTTATCATACTTAGGTTAAGGAAAGAAAGGAATCACTTAAACAATAAATCTTACCTTGAAATGCTTCAAATTTAGCTCTAAGTTGAAGAACAAGTTGGGAGGTTTTTAGTCCTTGGTGAGGGTGAAATTTTTGGTGTAGGTTACAAATGAAATGGTTTAACACAATTTCATTTTATATACAAATAAAATCAATGGTGGTGATTTAATCACACAAAATCAATGGTCACATTTTTACTTGAAATGGAGGGCTAAGATTGATCAAGATGGATGGTTGAGATGGCCCTTAGGTGTATGGTGACTAAGCATCAAAATAATGAACACCATCATCACCAAAGTGAACCTAATCATGGTGATGGAAAAGTAGAAAGCTTAGGTGTAAAGTTGGCATAAGTCAACAAATATGGCTAACCTAATTCCTTTCTCATCCTAACCCCTAATTAACTTGTTCTAACCATTCTTTAGTCATACTCCACCAACATTTGAGGCCTTAGGGCCGGCCACTCTATGGGCTTGGGCTTTGAGTCCAAAAGCCCATTAACAAGCTCACCCGAAAACGTTTCCCGAACTTAAAATTTTTTTGTAACTTTTTCCTTTCCCTTTCACTTGGCATTTTAAATCTTACCTTCCCATATCATATTAAGCCTAAACTAAGCCATATTGCCTAAAATTAATTCAATAAAACATACAATAAATATTCCTATCTCATAAATGTACACACTCAAGCATTTAGCATCAACAAGAGTTTCTGTCATCCTATCATTATGTCATTGATACTATACCCAAAATTTATATTTTATGGTATTATTATAACTCTGATGAGCTATGGAGACCTTGGGTATTACATTCTACCCCCCTTAAAAAAAAATTCGTCCACGAATTTTAAAACTTACCCATTATTGAACAAATGCGGGTACCGTTGTAGCATATCATTCTCGCTTTCCCATGTGCATTCCTCTACATTGTGGTTACACCATTGGACTTTTACTGTTGGTACTTCTTTGTTTCTCAGCTTCTTTATTTGTCGATCCAGGATGGCAATTGGAACTTCTTCATAAGAAAGGTCTCTGTCAATCTCAATATGTTGGGGTTGCAATATGTGCGATGGATCAGATACATACTTTCTCAACATCGACACATGAAACACTGGATGTACATGTTCCAATGCAGGTGGTAGTGCTAACTTATATGAAACTTCTCCGACTCTACCGAGAATCTCGAAAGGTCCAACAAATCGAGGAGATAGTTTTCCCTTCTTGCCAAATCTTATTACTCCCTTCATTGGTGAAACTTTCAAGAATACATGGTCCCCCACGGCAAACTGAATATCCTTCCTCTGAAGATCGGCATAGCTCTTATGACGACTAAAAGCAGTTTTTAATCTCTCCCGGATAACCTTTACCTTTTTCGTGGCTTCTTTTACCATATCAGGGGCTTCCAAATATTTATCACCAACCTCCATCCAACAGATCGGGGATCGACACTTTCTACCATACAATGCTTCATAAGGTGCCATTCCTATAGAAGAATGATAACTATTATTGTATGCAAATTCAACAAGCGAAAGGTGCTTATCCCAGCCACCTCCAAAGTCTATAACACACATGCAAAGCATATCCTCCAATGTCTGAATTGTCCTCTCAGACTGCCCATCAGTCTGCGGATGGAAAGCGGTGCTGAAGTCGAGTTGTGTTCCCAATGCCTCTTGTAGTCGTTGCCAAAATCTCGAAGTAAATTGAGTACCTCGATCCGAAATAATTGAAAGTGGAACTCCATGCAATCTTACTATGTTATCCACATAGATACGAGCATAATCAACTGCTGTATACGTGGTCTTTACTTCGATAAAGTGTGCCGACTTTGTCAATCGGTCCACAATGACCCAGATGGAGTCATAACCTTTCATCGTCTTGGGTAATCCCACTACAAAATCCATGGTAACACGTTCCCACTTCCATTCTGGCAATTTTATCTCCTGAAGTAATCCAGAAGGTCGTTGATGTTCGAACTTCACCTGCTGACAGGTAAGACAAGAGGCAACAAAATTCGCCACGTCCTTCTTTAATCCTGGCCACCAATATGAACCTTTTACATCGTGATACATTTTGGTGGCACCCGGGTGTACACTATAAAGGGTCTGGTGTGCTTTCTTCAAAATTTTCTCTCTCAGACCTTCTACATTCGGCACACAAAGCCGATTGCCACATTTCAGAACATCTTCTTCCACCTTGAACTCTGGAGCTTGGCCCTTTTGTAAATCTTCCTTGATCTTTACCAAATGAGGATCTTGACTTTGGAAAGTCTTGATTTCATCAATAAGCTTCGGCTTTACTTGGAAGTAAGCTAACAATACTTGTGAGTCACTTACCTCCAATCGCAAGCCTTCATCAAACATCCGCTTCACCTCTCTCACCACCGGTCTCCTTCGTCCCTCTATGTGAGAAAGGCTACCCATAGATTTTCTACTAAGAGCATCTGCAACAACATTGGCTTTACCAGGGTGATAGAAGATTTGACAATCATAATCCTTAAATAATTCTACCCATCGCAGTTGTCTCAGATTTAAATCCCTTTGCTTTAAAATATACTGAAGGCTCTTATGATCAGTATAGATCTCGCACTTTTCCCCATATAAATAATGTCTCCATATTTTTAAAGCAAAGACTACCGCTGCCATTTCTAGATCATGAGTAGGGTAGTTCACCTCATGTCTCCTCAATTGCCTAGATGCATAGGCAATAACCTTCCCATTTTGCATTAATACACACCCTAAGCCAACTCTTGAGGCATCACAGTATATAGCAAAACCTTCATTCCCATCAGGTAAGGCTAATATTGGAGCTGAAATCAAGAAATCCTTAAGCTTTTGGAAACTATCTTCGCAAGTTTCATCCCACTTATACTTAACTTGCTTCCTAGTAAGCTTTGTTAATGGTGCCGCTATCTTGGAGAAGTCTTTTATGAATCGGCGGTAGTAACCTACTAATCCCAAGAAACTCCTCACCTCCGTAACTGTTGTGGGTCGAGGCCAATTTGTTATCGCTTCCACTTTCTTAGGGTCTACCTTGATTCCTTCCTTACTCACCACATGTCCAAGGAAACATACTTGTTCCAGCCAAAAGTCACACTTTGACAACTTGGCGTAAAGCTTATGTTCCCTTAGAGTCTGTAACACCATTCTTAATTGTTCTTCGTGATCCTCCTTACTCTTTGAGTAGATCAAGATATCGTCAATAAACACGATTACAAACTTATCCAAGAAAGGTTTGAATACTCGATTCATCAGGTCCATGAAAGCTGCTGGGGCATTGGTCAATCCAAACGGCAACACAGTGAATTCATAATGACCATATCTTGTTCTGAATGCAGTCTTACAAACATCCTCGCCTTGAATCTTTAGCTGATGATATCCTGATCGTAAATCAATTTTCGAGAAGTACTTAGCCCCTTGTAACTGGTCAAATAAATCATCAATCCTTGGTAAAGGATATTTATTCTTCACAGTCACCCTATTCAACTGCCTATAGTCAATACACAATCTAAGAGATCCATCTTTCTTTTTGACAAACAAGACTGGAGCGCCCCACGGAGAACTACTCGGTCTAATGAAGCCCTTATCAAGTAAATCTTGCAACTGAACTTTCAATTCCTTTAACTCTAAAGGTGCCATCCGGCAGGGCGGTATTGATATCGGTTGAGTTCCAGGTAGAAGCTCAATCGAAAACTCAATTTCTCTATCTGGGGGTATCCCTGGCAACTCCTCAGGAAAGACATCGGAAAAATCTTCTACGATAGGTATCTTCTTAAGATCACTATTTTCCTTATTAACATCCACTACCTGTGCTAGATATGCTTGACATCCCTTCCTTAACATCCTTTTTACTCCCATAGCCGAAATAAGACTTATAGGCAAATCACTCCGATTCCCCTGAAATCTAAACTTCTGCCCATATTCTCCCTTAAAATCAATTCCTTTACCCCGACAATCTATTCTAGCATTATGCTGGGATAACCAATCCATACCTAATATAACATCAAATCCTAACATTTCTAGCTCAATTAAATTCACAGGAAGTTTTCTACCTTCAATTTCAACCACACAATCTGCATACATTCGATCTACTGTCACCTTATCTTCTAATGGAGTGCTTATGATCAAAGGTTCATGCATAACTTCCTTATCTCTTCCTAACCTTCTAGCAAAATATGGTGAAACAAAAGAGTGCGTCGCACCCGAATCAAATAAATAATTAGCACCTATTGACTGGGTCAGGGGCTTCCTTTGTCAAGGCTTCCTCTCCTTCTTCCCCTGAAAATTCTGGCGGTTTGAATTTCTTCAGATCATGCACCGTAACTCCTTCCTCTGGTAGCATTCGTCTCCTCACTCTACGTGGTGCTCGTGGCACTATAGGTAGTGGTGGAACTTCCTGACGTTGTCGCCTCAAGTTCAAAAGTTCCTGCCTCATCGCTTCACATTCTTGTCGTAATGCTTCCATATTCTCTGGTGGTCTTGGTCTTCCACTACTCGCGATACTCTGCCTCGATCGGGAAGATTCCTGATCAATATTCTGAACAGACGCAGCATCAGATGCTGCATCTGGGACGAGGCTATCAGCTTCCTGGGATCCTTGTCCCTCTGGCTGAGCGATCCTGTAGGGCAACATCTATGCCAAAATAACATGCATAGCGTCATTCACCCTTCAAAATCTTGATATTCAAGATACACATAAACTATATATACACATTAATCATCAGTTCACTTTACTCACATTATCCCATCATTCATACACATATTATTTGGCCATTGCATATAATTCACAGAGAAAAATCATTATCACATAATAACCATTTTTATATAAACATTACAACACGTTTATTATTATTTCTTAGTTCTATAAACATACACACATATGTACAAGTACTACATAGCTGTAGCTTTCTTTTAGTTATCCTAAGTTTAGATCATTCCTAACATTTTTTTTTTTTATACACATAAAGCATACTATGCCCAAAATGTGATCATGGTCTACCTACCCATAATCTATCCCCTATTCCTCAGATTCCCTCTGATCATTAGAGGCCTCTTCCTCTCCTGGTCCTACTTGCCTACGGGCCGTAGACATCATAGATGAGGACAGCAAACGTCTCCTCACCGGACATCTCTCTTCAGAGTGGTCGAATCTTCCACATCCAGCACATAGATGCTCGGGAAATCCCGGCATCAAATCTCTAAGAGGTAAAATCGGTCTTGCCCCTGGGTTCCTACACCTATTGCTAATCCTTGCCAGCTCCCACTTCAAGCTCCTCACTGTCCTCCTCAGGCTAAATACTTCATTCCACAACATATGAAGCTCTCTCATAATCTCTTCATTCTTAGTCTTCATCCTAACTACCCAAACAGGATCAGGATCCTCCTTTGGATCATTCTCCTCTGAATCAGGATAAGTAACTGAGGCTGCATCAGATATATCTCTCTCCTCAATAGGGTTACGAACCCCCGACATCTACACATTACCAAGCACAAGCAACATTTCACAACTTATGAATATTATATAACAACATATAAAATTCCACAGATATCACAGAAAGAGGATAACTTAATATATAATGTTGACGCGGATCTAACGTAACAGGATACTTTACTGACGACAATGAATCCTATGCTCCATGTTTTAACTTATACCTAAAAATAGGCAAAAGACTCAAATCTTCGCTCTGATACCACCTTTGTCACGACCCATCTTTGAGCCGCGACTGTCCTAGGGCATAGGGAGACATAAGGTCACCTAAACCCGTAGAACAACCTATAACTCATAAACTATTACCATTACATTACTCTTAACCCAAGATCGTAGCCATAATTCCCATGTAATAGTCATTCAACATCTAAATTCATTTTCATACTTATCACTTTTAAACTCCATTTTCCAGTATACTAATTGCAACTTAAGTGAGTGTTAATCATACATCTGGATATAGTAAGATAGTGCCCAACCACACATATTAATGATACTCTAAGTTATACCATTATTACAGACTTTTAACAAAACATGGAGCTCTAGAGTGAAACCTCCAAAATTTATAACAAAATATATACATGATGATACCCAAAATCAGCAACGCAATTTCCAAGCGGAGATGCAGAACTTGGAATTTACCTTGCCAAACCGTCAACTGATCCTGAAAATAAATAACAACTATGGGGTGAGACAAAGCTCAGTGAGTACATAATAAAACTGTATAAAGTAAGCAAGTGATAGGTGGTCTAGTGATAATTTCTTATAGCAATGAAGTGAAACGAATAAAAATCATTCTTATGGAATAGTTTTCCATATACAGTAATTATTGCATTTTTAGCAGAATATTTCCTTTATGGAAACGGTGTGTTTCCCACATTATCATTATCACTTGAGTGGCGGCTTACGCCTTGCTCACTCCCATTTCAGTCACACGTACAACTGATCGGGTCGCACGTACTGGGGGCCATAAACCCTTCCCAGCTAGGGTTCGGATACTCTTTACCCTATCCGCAGGTTCATTACCATTGTGCACAATGTCTGATGTATTGCCCCACATCAGAGGGGTATTCTGCTTGCCACGATATCATTAAAACATTTTTCCTTTCCATCCATGAAATACTTCAATGGATAATATATCAATAAATAATCAAAATTCCCATCATTAATCATATTAGGAAATGAAGCAATAAGGCTCATTTGGCCAAGTGCCATAAGGGATATTTAATTCAATAATTGGTAAAGCATATCATGCATGCCAAAGAATTTCAATGCATTTTAATTAGAAAAGTGATCCAATATTTAGACTTATATTTAAAGCACAAGAAATATAATATTACAATGGATAATATATAATATCAATTGGGTTGTCATTATGGATCATACTATAAGATCAAACAATATAGACTCATTTGGCCAAGTGCCATAAAGAAATGTTTGGTTCACTTTGGCTCAATAATCAAGGAAGTATTATATCAACGGTTCAATATTCAATAAGCAGATTAAGCTTATCAAGAAATCAAGATTGTGGAATATCAATGAGCCATTCAACTTTTCAAGGGATAGAAACAATTCAACCATTAAAGTTGGAACAATAAAGGTTCAAGTATATGAAACAAGGAATATTATATTATTAAGTACTCACCTCTTGCTCCTTTGCTCCTATACTGATAGTTCTAATGCAGAGTATAACAAGGCTCCTCGGTATCCCGAGCAATGCCTTTACCTTTTGATTCTACAAATACACCCAAATAATCATACATTAATTCCTACTCCTTTAACTTGCTAATCTCATTCTAACTCAACTTAACATTAACTTCCTACTACTAATCACCAAACACATTCCAATACATTAAACAATAACATACATAAACACATTAATTATTTAATCATTTTATTTCAAAATCCCATGTTGTCCAAATCCTTTCATTAAAACAATTAGGTTCCTTTTCCTTCCTAATTCCTTAATTAAATTTTATGTTTAACAAACTAATGCTTAAACAATCAACATTCATTCACCCATTGAAACTATCCTCTTCCAATTCTCATAAACCCTAACTTTACCAAATTGGGATGATTTGGGGAAAACCCAAAATTACTCAATCAAATCTCAAATTGACCTTGCCAAGATAAAATTAATGTTATGCAAAGCCTACCATAACAATCAAACATCAAACTACACTTCACATTACATACTTTCCTTATATCATGCATTATGCCTTCAAGAATTTCAATTTTTGAATAAAATCTCTAAATTCAAATTTTACATTTTTAAACCACTTTTCAACATCCCAATTAACCTTAGATATTGTTAAAAAAAATTTTGGACACTTCCCCTAAAATTCCTAGTTTGGCCGAACCTTATGCAAATTTTCTCTTCATTGATCTTTCATGCTTCCCTTGTTATTATTCACCTATTAAACCCCAAATCCTTAACCCCAATTCTCATATTTCATCACTTAACATGCCAAACTAACTCCTCTTCAAATCATTCCACCAAAATCCAATTATAGAAATCAAAAGAAAAGGAATAATTGCCAACAATTTATCATACTTAGGTTAAGGAAAGAAAGGAATCACTTAAACAATAAATCTTACCTTGAAATGCTTCAAATTTAGCTCTAAGTTGAAGAACAAGTTGGGAGGTTTTTAGTCCTTGGTGAGGGTGAAATTTTTGGTGTAGGTTACAAATGAAATGGTTTAACACAATTTCATTTTATATACAAATAAAATCAATGGTGGTGATTTAATCACACAAAATCAATGGTCACATTTTTACTTGAAATGGAGGGCTAAGATTGATCAAGATGGATGGTTGAGATGGCCCTTAGGTGTATGGTGACTAAGCATCAAAATAATGAACACCATCATCACCAAAGTGAACCTAATCATGGTGATGGAAAAGTAGAAAGCTTAGGTGTAAAGTTGGCATAAGTCAACAAATATGGCTAACCTAATTCCTTTCTCATCCTAACCCCTAATTAACTTGTTCTAACCATTCTTTAGTCATACTCCACCAACATTTGAGGCCTTAGGGCCGGCCACTCTATGGGCTTGGGCTTTGAGTCCAAAAGCCCATTAACAAGCTCACCCGAAAACGTTTCCCGAACTTAAAATTTTTTTGTAACTTTTTCCTTTCCCTTTCACTTGGCATTTTAAATCTTACCTTCCCATATCATATTAAGCCTAAACTAAGCCATATTGCCTAAAATTAATTCAATAAAACATACAATAAATATTCCTATCTCATAAATGTACACACTCAAGCATTTAACATCAACAAGAGTTTCTGTCATCCTATCATTATGTCATTGATACTATACCCAAAATTTATATTTTATGGTATTATTATAACTCTGATGAGCTATGGAGACCTTGGGTATTACACATACCTACCTTAAACTCTCAAAGTGACCTCTTCTTAGGCTGAACTGATAGCCTTTGACCAACACTTTAACTAGTCTTATACTCAATCCAACCATCCCCAAGATAGTCTATCCAAACAAAATAGCCAAACCACTATCATTCTAAAGTGGGGGCATTTCCCTCCCAAATATTTATCTTTCCAAAATAGGGAGATATCTTTCTAAAAAAAAAAAAAATCAGCATGGCAAAGTGACCCTTCACAGGTTCAAAGTATCCAATCATTGCACAATCATATGCATTTTGCATTAAATAGACTCTTGAATCAAGGTGAATTATCAGGTTAAACTTCATAAAGGAAGAGAGGATCACCTCTTTGCCGATTCTTACTAGACAAGGTCATCATCATTCCTGCCAGATAGGATCACCTCCTCGCTAATTCCTACTAGACAGGAATATTACTTTTTTAGCTCCTACCAAAAAGGACAACCTTAGGATCTATACCTTAAATTTGAATTAGGTATCCCTTTTAATTAGGTTGCCCTAGGATCCATAGCTTAAATCTGAATTAGGTATCTCTTTTAATCAGACCCATCTTAGGACAGCCTTAGAATTCATACCTTAAATATGAATTTGGTATCTCTTTTGATTAGACCCATCCTAGGTCAACCTTAGGATCCATACCTAAATTAGAGTTAGGTATCCCTTTTAATTAGACCAATCCTAAGATAACCATACCTTAAATTTGAGTTAGGTATTCCTTTTAATCAGACCCATCCTAGGAGAACCTTAGGATCCATACCTTAAATTTGAATTAGTTATCTCGTTTAATTAGACCCATCCTAGGATAGCCTTAGGATCATTTCACCCATAAATGTTTAGTAATGACACCTAGGCATCCTTATGGTTCATTTTTTCTGCCATTTTTATTCAAAATTCACCATTTTCACCTAAACATGTCTAAGCTCTAACTTAGGCATCCATTTGGTTCATTCTATCATCTCTCATCCTCAGGTTCACTATCATCAAAATCACCTTTTGTTCAAAGCCAATTATAATGATGGGACAGTTGTTAACCCTCAAATTTGTACCTCTAAACAACTAGCACTCAATTACAACCCATAGAATCAAATTAGGCATAAATTAGATCTCAAACAGATGAGAAACGAGCCAAAATTGCAAAATGGGCAAAGTTAGGCTTGACAGCTGCAGGATGCCCTAAGGCAGCTGTGGGAGGTTTAGAGGCTGCTGCGAGAGGTTTAGCAATTGCTGCTAAATCATTGGTGGCTGCTGCAGGCTTCCTAGCGGCAGCAGTTGTGTTTTTCCATATTTTTGTTATTTTTCTTCATTTTGTGCACCTATCCCACATCGGAACTGCATGAAACTTTCCCTTAACCTTTCCTTTATATATAGGGGTCCTCCCACTCTTTTTCGATCACCTCTTAACCACTTGGTTTGCTTGATTAGCCTTTGCATTAAGCGAACCATCTCACAAGATTGGTCATCAAAAAATGACTTTTTATTTTAAAATTTTATTTACTTGATCGTTTTAAGGCAGGTCCTCTCAAATCAATCTAAGGAGGTTCCAATAATGACGTCTGAGTAGCCATTCTATGGTTGTTGTTCCACTGAGCAGAGAAGGTGGAATTGCGATTTGGTCATCCGCTTCATCCCCCCTATGTTCCAAGCCTCGTCCTTGTAAGATATTTATTTTAGTTATTTTCTTATTTTTGTTTTGTTTTGTTTTAATTTTTCTTTTGCTTTATATTGTTTTGTTATTTTTTTCCTAGGATTGCTTAGTTTGTTCTTCACGTTTATTATTTTTTTACTTTGCATGTTTTATCATTTTTTTTCATTATTTTGAGGCATGTTGATTAGAATATGATATAGTTAACTTGGCAAGTGATTTGAATTAATGCATTTACTTATTAATTAAAACCTAACATAATTAACAACTTGGTAATCAATCAATCTAATTTAATCAGTCAACCCACCTTTTAAGCAATGAACTAAAACATGATAAAAGGTCAAGACTAAAACAAATCCCTTTCGCAAGAAAGGCAAACTACGTGGATTTTGATTTCCATTCAAAGGGATACATATGCTTGCTTGTTTAAAGCATCAAATCCAATTTAAATAAGAAATAATCCTTCTTTTATATATTCTTTTATAAATTAGTTCTTGTCTTTGTACTATTTGTTTTAGTTTGTTTTCTTTGCTATGATGTTAGTTTTGTTTCTCTTTTTTTTTATTTATTTATTGCTTTAGAATTATTTTAGGGAATGTGTGACTTTCCTAGAACCCATAAGGGTTAGAGAAAGTATCCCCTATTTTGGTTTTAAATTATAAAGTTAATTCCTTTACTTTTTCACTTTGAATGAATGTTTATCTATTTGTTTATTCATGCATTATATAATTGTTCATGCATTATGTAAACTATTCATGAAATTTATTTTTTCATGCATTATGTAAACTATTCATGAAATTTATTTTAAGTCATTTTATATTAAATTTTCCAAACTAATTTTGTCAAATAAACCAAAAACCTAGTCTCCGAATCCTCTTTACTTTCAAGGCTAGTGATCTTTTCTTTTGGGATATTAATTGGAGTCAATTTGGGTTTTTCCCTTAGTCTTTTCCTAAATAAAATAAAATTAAGGTGGTGACTCTTTTCAAAATCAAACAATTTGAAACCGAGGGTTTCATTGTGAGCTCAAACACAAATGAGTATTTCAATCCCACTTAGCAAGTTGGCATGCTCGGGCTAGGCCTCATAGATCAATCAAGAAATGAATCCAAATAAAATAAAATAACTCTTTCCCCAACACCTTCTTCACCCAGTTATTATTTGTTTGTTTGCCTTAAAATTTAGTTTGGGGAATGTGTAACTTTCCTAGAACCTATAAGGACTAGAGGAAGTATCCCCTATTTTGGGTTTTTCATGTAAAGTTAATTTATACTTTTCCTTTTACTTTCCTTTTTTCTCTTTTACTTATTGAATGGATAAATGAATTAAGGAATTATGCATATTTTGATTGTTCATGCATTAGTTAGTTATTCATGAAATCAATTTTAATCATTTTGTATTAAATTTGCTAAACTAATATTTTCTAAATAAACCAAAAACTAGTCCCCAAATCCTCTTTGGTAATCGAGGACTAGTGCACTTTTCTATTGGGATAAATAAATTAGAGTCGTCCAAAATAGGTTTTTTCCTTAGTTTTTCTCAAATTAAAATAAGGTTAAGGTGTCAACTCTAAATTCATTTTCAAAATCAAAATCGTAAGTCTAAACCCAAATTAGCATTTCGATTCCCTTTCAGTGGATTAGACCAGTGCTCAAGCGATGCCTCACAGTATATAATATATTCAAAATAGTTAATTATTTTAAAAATTCAAAAGGAAAAGTATTAGGAAATGATATCCATTTCACTTATTTTAGTATCTTTTTCGTATATATGTACTATATGTATACCAAAAATATATCAATAACTAATAGATAATATTGTTAGTTATAAGGCAATAGCATATCCGTTTCCACTTAGTTTATAAGATTTTTCTAGCTTCTTAGAATTCCTCATGGACCTTATATCAATTACAACTGAATTTCTATCGATATTGTTAGTTATCATTTAAATCCTAATGCCCTCAAATTATTTATTTTCTTTTCCTTTAGAAAAATTGGTAATTTACATTAGATAAATATCTTATTCCAATTAAAATTAGTATAAAATATATAGGCATGGATGACAAATAGTATAACATTGTTTTATTCATGTATAACATTTGTACAAGAAAAGTAAATGGCTACACACATATAACTTTTAGTTTCATCCATGTACAACTAACCTTAGCAAGAATCTAGGGCAAAAAACCAGAAGCCACCACTCCAATAACTAGAGTCTCAGAAGCTTCAACCCAAAATAAAGATGAGTGAACTACCTAACCTGTATACCTTACTTTTCTCTTTGCACCACCCTATTTCAAGAATCACATTGAAAAATTAAAAATAGAAGATTGAAATGAAAGCATGTCTAGGTGAAAAAGACACCTTTTTAAGAAACTATAGTGTGATTGACATATCTAGATGCTTTAAACCATCCTATTCAGAGAAATTACCAATCCCTAAATGAAAAATCCATGAGGAGAGACCAAATTTGAGGATTTTATGACGTGAAATCAAAGAATAAGACTCTACCCCATGGTTTCAACCCCACAAGAAATACTACCGATTGTTGATTATAGTAGAACTAGGGCATCTTTATAGGTTATACAGTGGCAACTACAACAATAACAATAACAACCCAAGAGCATCTATTCTAAGCCTTAGAGTTCGATGAACACAGTTGTTATGTCGCCTCCTAGGATGAATCCAACTATTGTTGCAGAAATTTACTAGGTTTGGTGGAGGATGCAAAAAGAACAAAGAAAAAAATTAAGGATCAATGAAAGGGTATAGTGTTAAGGGTATAGGGTATATATAATAGTATATGCTAAGATATAAGGTATAGCTCATAAGAGGGGATATAGCAAAGGTATAGATTACTTTGCTATGACTCTATAAAAATGAAAACAACAAATGGTGTTTTTGAAAAAAAACTTTAACTCACCATACAAAAATATTTTTGGCAAAAAAATAGTATTAGATGTAATTTTCCCAAAAGTAATTATATATTAAGGCTTGATTAAACATGGTTAGAATTCTTACTCTACCAAGCATTAATTGACTACTGACATATAGCATTGCTTAGGCTTGGCTCCTTAGTCTTTACTAAATAAGTCGAGCCAAATAAAATCATTCAATTAATCTTATATGAAGCTTGCAAGACAAAAGATTGCAATCTAACTTATATAAATGACATATAAGCTAGTAGGTTTTGGATCAACAAAAATAAGCTAATTCTATGTAAATGAATTTAAAGATTTATGCATTTATAAACCCAAGTGTATGAATTCATGAATTTTAATATGATATTAGATATCTATTCTCAAATAGACTGAGTTGTGAAATTCTTATTTTAATCCTTATCATGTTTAATTTGAAACTAAAGAAGAGATACCGAAAAGGTCTGTTTATAAACAAGATATTCATGTTGTGTCATAGGCCAGTCTAGTTGCACTTAGCATTGATATAAATGAATGGGTGCTAGATTTAGTATAAATCATTTGGTTTTATAAAAATGGGTTTCAACATTTGCCCACTTATAAATTTATGTATTTACGAACTCATATGATTTAAAATTACCTTTGTTTTAAAAAAGTTGACACTTTGCTTTTATGCACAAAAATTAAGAATACAACAAATAAAATGACATTTTTCCTTTTATATCTTTGATAGTATAATAAGTACACTTTTGAGACATTAAATGCATCTTAAAGATGGTAACATAGAAAAAAAAGCAAAAAATAATATTAGGAATAAAAAGACGTCAATTTTTTTGGAACATCCAAAAAAGGAGAAAAGGTGTCAACCTTTTTGGAATGGAGATAGTAATATATTTTTAATAAATTTAAATTATAATATAAAATAATTCATAAATTTATTCAAAATTAAAATATGTATGTTCAATACTTTAATAATATTTATAAAATTAAATTTTATGAAAAATGTGTAAAGTTTAATTATTATACTATTGAAAATTGTTATTTTTTGTGGCATTATTTGATAAACAACTTTAAATAAGTACATTTATGCATGAATTGTAAAACAAAATTATATCTCGTATATATATAATTAAATTACATATGTGATAACCTGTAGATTAGATTTTGTTCAAGGAACCATGATGGTTGAATCAGAGCCTACTTAGATCCTAGAGATTTGCAAATATCTTTTTGAATAATGGTTAAAAGCTCTGAGTATGCCTAGCAGTCATACTCTGATGTTTAAGTCAGTAACCTTATTTAAGAGGAAAAAAGGTATTGAAAGTTATTGAATAATAGAATGCATACCTTTTGTTTAAGTTATATGGGTATTTATAGTGATTGCCTAGCCAATCTTCTTCCTAGTTGAGTTACAATTTTTAAGAAAAGTTAGACTAGGATTTAGATATTAGAATGAGTTGTCTCTTTTTTTGGAGGCTAGTTTTGCAAAAATAAGGATCCCAACTAGACTGTCTCCAAGTAGAATTTCTATGTATTTTGCTTTTTTCCATTTTTATGTGCTAACCTAGGCACTTGTTATCCTAGAAGATTAGTAGGTTTGCTAAACCAATCACCTGTTATCAGATGTTCCCTCAAAAAATGGTGAACAGGTAATTGCTATCATTTTAGTTTGGGATCACCTTTCAAGGGTAAACAAATTTCAAGTCATTTTTTATGTTCTTTTAATGCATTAGAGTCTGCTATTCAACTTGCAATCTTCAGAATTATCTTTCTGTGTCAAGTAACAAATTATCTTCTTTAAACTTGGGTATTTGTTGTCTATTCAGTGCTTCATATTATTGAACACTTAAGTTTCCTTGCTTCTTAATTTGTGAGCTAGCCAGCCAACTTTTTACTACATTAAATAGAGTTGAATAGTCTTTATGGGTTAGGTGTCTCTAATTATATTAGTGTATATAATTGATTTCTTTTATGTAATATTAATTGATAAGGCCTCACTAAGAGGTAGGTGAATTGGACTTCTTTAAAAATTCTTTCAAACTTTCAAACCAAAACACCTCTAATCCTCTATATGGTTTAAGTGAGTAGTGAAAATCGAAGATATAAAATTTAAAGAAAATCACACAAAGCCTTTATAGGCATCGAATAAAAACTTTATGGCACAGAGGATAATTAGACCACTAATTTCATTGCAATAGCTAGGTGATAAAGTTAGGCATTGCATTTATCACTAATCTTAAACTGATTTTTTTCAGAGAGAATTATACTATCAAATTGTAATTTTATAAAATATAAAATTTTTATGAGTGAAGTAAAATGAACTTTTGATTGAGAACTTGTTGGAATCACTTTATAACACTTGTTTACAGTTAAAGCAAGCCCTCTTTTTTAAGTTTATACTTTTATAAAATCATTTAAAAGATAAAGCAAGCAATTTTATGAATCATTTGAGAATAATAAATACAAAGCAATAGTATATGGGTAAAAGAGATAAGGAAGAAGAAAAAACAAAGTGATCTATCCTGATTTGGCCCTTTTACCTACATCTAGTCCTCAAGGATACTTTTGAGATTTCTCTTCACTAAAACAATTGTATTAATGGACTATAGTCAAGCCTTTACAATAGCTCTACATAGAAGGCAATCTAAGAAAGTTATTGCTACTTTTTTGCCCACAAGTTTTAAGGTACTTGCAACCTCTACCCATAAATTACACTAGGTGTTTGCAACCTCTCACAAGTTTAGAAGGCAATAAGTGAACCTTTATAAAGTTATAGATACTCGCTCACTCAACAATAGCCTATATAGAATAGATAAATGCTCAAAATGATTTTTCAATAAAATAGTTGCCTAGAAAATTAATAAAATAGTTTAAGCATAATGAAGATTTGAAAACTTTGAAAAATATTTTCAATGAAGTTCTATTAATTTAAACCTTAGCTTTATCATCTTAGAAAAGTTTTGAGGTGTTCTTTTTATAGAAAAAAAAATTATTTTAGCTGTTAGGATGAAAAAAGAGGGAAAGGCTATCCTTTCAAAATTAGTATTAGCTATCTATTGTACAACTCCATTAGACAATGGTTATTTTAAATTTAGAGATTATCAATTTTCTATTTTGTTTGTTTTGAAAGTCAACTAGACAAAAGGCAGTATTAATTAATGAGTTAGACAATTTAACTAGACAACTTACTTTAAAGTATGCTTATGATAGTGACATATATATTTCTCTCTGTTTATTTGTGAAAAGAGAATCGGTTTATTTTCTCTTTTAAGTTCATTTCTTTAATTAACTGATTTTAGTTAAAACATTTTCATTAGAGATGAAACTTAACCAAAAAGTCAAGTCATCAAATTTTTGGTCTAATATAAAAATTTTTAGAAAAACATTAAAGTCATCTAATATTTAGTATGATATCAGAAATTTCAAAAAGATAGTTATCATATCAAAACTTTTCTTCTGAAAACTTGTTCTTAGAAAAATCTTAGTAGGTAGGATTTTATGTAAACAATTTAACATGTAAAACTAAAGATTAATTACCTAAATTCTACAAATCTTCTCTTGAAGTTCTTTAGTTTATGGTACACATTCTTCTAATTTATCTTGAAAAACTTTATTATCTTATTCCAAAACATTTGAAGACTTGAGTGACTAATTTTGAATCATCACAACATACAAGTATCAAACAAGGTGATTCTTTTAACATGCAAGATGAAATTAATACAATGCATACAAAGCACAACCATATATGAATCTTATTTTTGTTAATATCAAAATTAACAAATAAGCATGTGGGGCTAACATTCTCTCCTTTTTAATGATGAAAAAAATATTAGTAGCTTTCATATTCAAAATGGTTGAGCAGGTTAAGAATCTCAAATATTTAGATAAAATAATCTCAAATATGGGGCTAACATTCTATCTACCACCCACCATCGAGGTTAGCCACTGCTTGTGATCTTAAGCCAGTTACTGCATGCCATCCAAGGCTAGCTGCCACCTGCTATCCAAAGCTAGTCGCCCTCTGCCATCCTAAGGCTAGTCATCGCCCGCAATTTGAGGTAAGCTTCTTCTCCTCTAATTTTCTTTTGTTTAAGTTTCTTTACCTATTTTAATTAGTTAATTAAAATTAATTCATTTAGGTTGCTAGCTAATCAACTCGGTAATCAATTAAATTAATTAACTAACTCAACTCTCTTTTAATCAATTAATCAAAACATAATAAAGTGGTTAGACTAAACTAACCCCTTCACAAAAAGGGAGAACTGCGTGGGTTCTAATTCCCATTCAAAAGAATACACAAGCTTGCATGGTTTAAGCATCGAATCCAATTAAAACTAACCAACTTTCCTCATCTATCACTTTCTTCACTTACTTTCATTTTTTTACTTTATTATTAGGCCTAGTTTGGGGAATGTGTGACTTCCCTAGAACCCATAAGGGCTAGAGGAGGTATCCCCTAAGTTTTGGATTTTATTGTAATATTAATTTTCTCTTATTTTGAACCTTAACTTTGTTTTTACTTTATTGTTGAAATATATGAGTTGAATGATTATGCATATTATAAATTATTCATGCATTTTAATTTGCTCATGAAATATATTTTAAATCACTCTTATATTTATTGGCTAAACTTATTTTGTTAAGATAAACCGAAAATCTAGTCCCTGAATCCTCTTTGGTTTCGAAGCTAGTGATCTTTTTCTTTTGGGTAATAATTGGAGTCAAATGGATTTTTTCCTTATATTTTTGCAAATAAAAATAAATTAAGGTGGCGACTTTAAACAATTTTCAAATCTATCAAAGATAAACCCAAGGGCTTCCTCGTGAGTTATTTCTTAAATGAGCATTTTGATTTCCCTTTAGTGGATCAGACCAATGCTTGGGCGAGGCCTTATAGCTGGCGACTCCACTGGGGACTAACATTCTTTTAATGAAAGGAAAAATAAGTGGACTATTAATTGATTTAAAAAGAGTTTGGCCTTTTGATATGATTATGACTTTGCATGCATCACTTGCAAAGGTTCTTTGCCATTCAACCTAGTTTTAGGAAAATAATAGATAGTGAGTAGCATTGAGTGGGAACCTCTCCTTGGGTCTATTCACCGATAGTGAAACCATCCACTGCACAATGAATCCTTTGATCCTTTCAACGGTGTAACGAGCATGCACGTACTGCTAGATCCACGCGAGGCTCCTTGACTCATATGTGGTTAGGCATATCGTCGCTCTAGTGTGACGAGTACCCAAATAGAGCCACCCTTACCATTTCATGTAATGAACTTAGATCCTAGCCTTAGGTTGTATGTACCATAATTAAAACCTTGCATCTTTTCATTCTCATGAAATGTTTTCCTCATGCATCCATATTGTATAATAAAACATGCATTCATCTCAAGTTTAGGTCGAACCTTAAACCGAAAAAGAGTCAAACATTCCTACCTCCATTTAAATACCTTCCCCATAAACACTTTCACCTATATCCCATCACCCTATCCAAATATCCTTAAACCATCACCCTCAACCTTTAGCCTAAACACCATTATCCTTCACCCAAAACCCTATCATCTCTATCCAAACACCTTCACTCCTAAACCTTAAACACAATCACTTTTATCCTAATCACCTTTGTCTCCACAAGCTTAAACCTATCACCCTGACCTTCAATCCTAAACACCTCACCTTAGCCGCAAGCCTAAAACTATCACCCTGACCTTTAATCCTAAACACCTCACCCTAGCCACGTACCTCAAACACCTCACCCTAGCCACATACGTCAAATACCTCGCCCTAGCTTTACCCTAAACAACAAATGCTTAAACCTCACACCTCAAATGTAAACCTAAACCACCTTCAACCATTGTAACTTAAGCCATAAACCTGCAATCCTAAAACATATATCCAACCCTAAAAACCCTGTTACCTGACCATAAGCTTATTCCACAGCCTTTATCCTTATCCAAAAAAAACAAAAATTAGACACCTTAGGTTCTCCTTACCAAGACCATCATCTTGATCCTACCCCTTGTTCAAATTCAATCCCACTATCCTTAAGATCAACACTTGTGGCCCATCACCTTTCAAAACCAGTCTGTTACTTTTAAGCCCAATAACTTTGGCCCAACATACTATCTTAAATTCAATACCTTTAGTCTAGTCTACTACCCTAAGCCCAAAACATTTGCCCTATCATACCTTAAGCATAAAAAAAAAATGGTTGGTTCGTGACACAATAGGGAAGCCTTTTCTCTTAGGATCTGCATGCCTATACCTTCATCACCTTTTCTGTTCCATGCCTATCACTTACCTTATTGCTTTGGTTTGAAGGTACCAATGGCCAACCCGCTTGACATGGTTTCCCTAACCACACTTTGGACTAGAATCTTTAAGAAGCAAGAAGAGCATTTCCAAGCTATCCTAGCTACTCAATAAGCTTAATTTGAGGAACAAAGGCAATTCATCATTAAGGAAGTGCGGGCTATGATTAACCAGGCTAGCCTTAACCATCCTAACCTATACCTTATCTTTAACCAGACCAATCCTAGCCCAAATTCGATTCAAACCAACTCATATCTAAACTAAGGTAGGGAAGTTTTCTTTTATCCAGACACCAGATTGCTCATAGAGAAACCTGAAGCCATGGAAAGAACCATTAAATCCCTAAAGCACCGCAATGATCTAATTGATGTGGACAGTGTAACCTTATTCCCTGATGCCAAGCTTCCTCCTAAATTCAAAATGCCTGAACTAGAAATATTTGATGGAACCCAAGACTCATCTAAAGATATATATGGGGGCAATGAAACCATTAAGAGTTAGCAATGAGCTCCTTACTCAACTATTCCAATAATCACTAACTAGTGCTACTAGGAGATGGTCCCTTTCACTAGACAAGAGCAAGAAAAGGACATGGGATGATATCTGCTGTGCCTTTGTCGAAAAATATCATTATAACAGTGAAGTGGATGTCACTAGGCATGACTTGGAAATTACTAAGCAACTTCCAGAGGAGTCTTTCTCCATATTCCTTATAAGGTAGAAGGCTAAAGCTGCCCAAATGGTAGACAAACCAACCGAGCAAGAACAAGTGGACATTCTTGTCAATAATCTACTTCCAGCCTACCGAGCCCACTCGTTGACCCAATACCTATCCACTTTCAAAGCTTTGGTTGCAACTGCATCAAAGGTTAAAGATTGCATCCAAAGTGCATCATTTTAACCTGAATTCCTTACCACCAACCCCAAGCAGTGATGAAGGACTCGAACCCAATCAACCCCACCTTACCTCAATTCTAAGTGGCATGAAATGGAAGAGTTTAAGTTTAGCTAATTTGACTTATCTGAGATTGAAATCTAAATATGAGTTTGAGTCTGAGTCTAAATCTCAAAGTTTAAGTCTGAATTTAAGTAGGTGTATGTCATTTTATTTTTCTTTTCATGTATTTTTCGTCAATCATGTCAATTCCTTTTTGTTATCTTACAATACAATTTTCCATTATAATAAAACATTCACATCTTTTTAATTATTTGAGCACTTATCTTTCTTGTTTTAAACATGGATGAGTTTTGAAAAAAAAAAAAAGAGAAAAAAGAAAGAAAGAAAAGAAGAAAAAGAAAGAAAAAAAAGAAGAGAAAGAGAAAAAGAGAAATGAATAGTCAATTAAATCCACCATAGCTAGCACATGTTGGAATTGAGGTACGATCAATAATTTCTTTGCCAGCTCCTAACCAAAGAAGGTCAAGAAATAGATCTCTCATCAAAAAATTGAAGTACAAAATCAAACAATACACCTTAACAAGGGACAACAAGTTCGTCAAAATCCAAAATTCAAAGGTTGAAGCCCTTCAAAGTGAAGAAAAGTAGCAAATCATGGTTGAATGTCTTCTCCTAAGTTTCATTATTCTGAGTTCTCTAAATGAAAAATCGAAAGGATGGCTTAGGCAAAACTTAGGGCAAAGAGAGAGAGAGAGAGAGAGAGAGAGAGCTCATCCTAGTCATCTTCCTTCATGTCTAATGTTGTTGAATCTTCTTCAATTAATCTGTCTCATCTCATGTCTTCAAAGTCATCCTTCCTTACTAGAGGCTCATTCTCTAAAGTGATATTGTCTTATATACCCTTAGGGGGGCATATCCTTCTAGGTCATCATCATATTTTGTTAATCCATCTTGTTGTTTAGCTTAAAAGAGCTTAGGCACAATCTCTCACATTGCCAATCTGTCATGTTCCTATCTCTTATTAAGAGCATATCCACAAGTTGTCTCTTCTCATCAATCCTTTAGTTGCTCCTTAGGGCACTTCCTTTCAACCAGTATGTCATTTATGATAAGGTGTCACCCTGAATGTCTCTTTAGTCTCAAAATGGCAAGAGTAGCTTGGCTTGTTCATTTCTATAAATCATGCTACAAATACCAAAATCATACCGCTTACCTAATCCTTTTTAAAATTTTTAACCCACCTTTGAACCATTCCTAAACTTCAAAATGTACCATTCATCCTTTCAAGCTCATGCCTCATACCACCCTTTCCTTGGCAAAGTGTCATCATCTTCTAAGGGCCAAGGCTATGGGTAGAACCAAAGATCCTAATTCTTTCAAGACTCATCATCCTTAAAGCCAGCTTTCTCTAGCGTAACCAAAATCAAGTCATGTCTTGTAAAGCTTAAAAAAGGCTCAAACCATTCAAAATCAAGGCATTTTGTCTCTTTGGCAAAATCTCATCATCATTGAAAAGACCAAGCCTCTTCAGTAAATTACATCACCCACAAAGTCTAATAGAGTCAAGGTCTGCCAACCGATGGGCATTAAAAATCTAATGCAACCATGACAAAAGGCAAGCCCCTATCTATGAACCTATGGTATTCATATGACCAAAACCTAGAGCACCATATTTGAGATAAAGCCAACCATCTTCTAAAAGGGTCCAGAGCACTCTTGCAGAAAAGCCCAAGCTGATAAACTTTCCTCAAAGGCTGAAAGCCCATACCCATAAACCTTCACAATAAAGCCCAAACTAATAAGCCTTCACCATGAAGCCCACTCCCAAAAAGCCTTCACCATAAAACCCATACTAAGAAGCCTCCACTATGAAACCTAAACCAAGAAGCCTTCACCATAAATCCAAAATCAAAAAGTCTTCACCATGAAACCTAAACCAAAAAGCCTTCATTATGAAGCCTAAGCTTGAAAACTTTCACCATGAAGCCTACTCTGGAAAAACCTTCATTCATGAAGACCATAATTTCCTCTAAGGCCAAATCTAACCAAGTCTTCCTGAGCTAGTTTCCTAGCTTAACCTTTCCTCTAAGCCAGACCTGATCGAGCCTAAGGTAGAACTTGACTGAGCCTTCTAAATTAACTCCTCAAAGATCGTAACCTAACTGAACTAAAGTGCCAGTGACTAAACCTTCCACGTGAACTTCTCTAAGGACAAACCATATAAACTGACCTTCCCCAAACCGTCTAACCTAATCATCTTTAAAGACCCGACCCTCCTGATCAAGCTCTTTAATACAGCCTTAAACCAAATCTTCTCCAAAGTCAAACATATATAAATTAAACAACCCAATCTTTTCCAAGACCACACCTTGTTTGATCTCTCTGAATGGCTTCTTCGTAGACCGAACTAATAGCCATTAACCAACCAACCTCATACTTGATATGTTCATTTCACCTCTGAGCTAGCCAATCAACTAAAAAACAAATGACCAAACCACTTTCCTGCATCATTCTAAAGTAAGGGCACTTCACTTCTAAATATTCACCTTTCTAAAATGAGGGCATCTTTCTCCTAAAGATCAACACTTTTATATCAGGCTGACCCTTCACAGGTTTAAGGTATCTGATCATCATATAAGTATCCAATATCTTTACATTAAATAGCCTCACAAGTCAAAATGGATTATCAAACTCTTGAAGTAAGACAAATCATTTTTAGAAATCAATATAAATCTCAGGATAATTACTTTTACTATTCCTACCAGACAAGATAGTTACCTTTACCATTCCTACTAGATAGTATGGTCATCTTTTTGATCCTACCAGACAGGATCATCACTTTTCATTCTTACTAGAAAGGACCACTACTTTTACTGTTCCTACCAAATGGGATAGTTATCTTTACCATTCCTAATAGATAGGAAGGTCATCTTTTTTATCCTACCAAACAGGATCATCATTTTTCATTCCTACCAGAAAGGACCACAACTTTTACTATTCCTACTAGACAGGACAGTTATTTTTACCATTCTTACCAGACAGGATGGTCATCTCAACATTCCTACTAGATAGGACAGTTACCTTACCATTCCTACTAGACAGGATGGTCATTCTTTTAATCCTATCAAATAGAATCATCACTTTTCATTCCTACCAAAAAAGACTACTACTTTTACTGTTCCTACCAAACAAGACAGTTATTTTACCATTCTTACCAAACATGATGGTCATCCTTTTAATCTTATCAAATAGGGTCATCGCTTTTCATTCCCACTAGAAAGGATCATTACTTTTACTGTTCCTACTAGACAGGACAATTATCTTTACCATTCCTACCAGACATGATGGTCATCTTTTTTATCCTACTAGACAGGATCACCACTTTGTCGATTCCTACCAGAAAGGGTTGCCTTTTTTCAGGATCATCATTCCTACCAAACAAGATCACTACTTCATCGATTTCTACCAAATAGGGTCATCTTCACTCCTAGAAGATAGGATCATCATTCCTAGCAGATAAGATCGATTCTTACCAGACAGGGTCACCTTCTTTCCTACTAGACACGATCATTATTCCTACTAGAAAACGTCATCTTCTTTCCTACTAGATAGGTTCATCATTCCTACTCAACAGGATTATCATTCCTACCAGACAAGATCACCATTTTATCGATTCCTACCAGATAGGGTTGACTTCTTTCCTACTAGATAGGATCACCATTTTGTCAATTCCTATCAGACATGATCACTTTCTTTCCTACTAGGCAAGATTATCATTTCTACCAGACAAGAACATCACTTTTAACTCCTACCAGAAAGGACAACTTATAAATGATACCAGCCAATAGATCTCTCAAATATATTGGGAGCATCTCCAATAGATCTCTCAAATATATTGGGAGCATCTCCATACTTTTTTGCAATCCCACATTGGAATTTGACACCTTCTATACTCCAATCCTTTTCCAATATATAAAGGGCCTCTCCATACTTCAAAACACCAACTTATAGAGCTTGAAAAACATTAATTTCAAGCAAACTACTTTATATTTGCTCCTTGCTTCGCAAAACAAGTTGGGGGGTTTCTCCTTGATTCATACTCAACTAGTTAAAGGCTTTCTGCCCATCTGTTCAAGGCAAGTCTATTGCCTAAGGCTCATTTTTTTGGTTCAAGACTAGTTGTTGCCCACCATCTAAGGTTAAATGTTGCCTACCATTCAAAGCTAGCTGCCACGAGCCATCCAAGGTTAGCCACTGCTGGCCATCTAAAGCCAGTTACCACTCATCATTTGATGCTATCCGTTGCCCACCATTGAGGTTCGCCATCGCCTATGATCTTAAGCCAGTCGCTGCCCACCATCCGAGGCTAGCTGCTACCTACCATTTAAGGCTAGCCACCGCCTGCCATCCTAAGCCAGCTGCTGCTTGCCATCTTAAGGCTGGTAGTCGCTTGTCATTTGAGGTAAGCTTCTTCTCCTTTAATTTTCTTTATTTAAGTTTCTTTGCCTCTTTTAGTTAGTTAATTAAAATTGATTCATCTAGTTTGCCAGCTAATTAACTCAGTAATCAATTAAATTAATTAACTAACTCAACCCTCTTTTAATCAATCAATCAAAACATAATAAAGTGGCTAGGCTAAACTAACCCCTTTGTAAGAAGAGAGAACTGTGTGGGTTCTAATTCCCATTCAAAGGGATATGCAGGCTTGCTTAGTTCAAGCATCGAATCTAATTAAAACTAACCAACTTTCCCCCTCTATCACTTTCTTCACTTACTTTTATTTTTGTTTTCTTTTACTTTATTATTAGGCTTAGTTTGGAGAATGTGTGACTTCCCTAGAACCTATAAGGGCTAGAGGAGGTATCCCCTAAGTTTGGGATTTTATTGTAATATTAATTTTCTCTTATTTTGAACCTTAACTATGTTTTTACTTTATTGTTGAAATAGATGAGTTGAATGATTATGCATATTATAAATTATTCATGCATTTTAATTTATTTATGAAATATATTTTAAGTCACTCTTATATTCATTGGCCAAACTTATTTTGTTAAGATAAACTGAAAACCTAGTCCCCAAATCCTTTTTGGTTTCAAGGCTGGTGATCTTTTTATTTTGGGTAATAATTGGAGTCAAATGGGTTTTTTCCTTATATTTTCAGAAATAAAAATAAATTAAGGTGGCGACTCTAATCAATCTTCAAATCTATCAAAGATAAGCTGAATAGCTTCCTCGTAAATTCTTTCCCAAATGAGCATTTCGATTCCCTTTAGTGGATCGGACTGGTGCTCGGGTGAGGCCTCATAGCTAGTGACTCCACTGGGGACTAACTTTCTTTTAATAAAAGGAAAAATAAGTGGACTACTAATTGATTTAAAAAGAGTTTGGCCTATTGATATTATTGTGACTTTGCATGCATCACTTGCATAGGTTCTTTGCCATTCAACCTAGTTTTAGGAAAATAATAGATAGTGAGTAGCATCGAGTGGGAAACCCTTCTTTGGTCTATTCATCGACAGTGAAATCATCCATCCGGCAATGAATACTTTGTTCTTTTTAAAGGTGTAATAAGCATGCACGTACTGCTGGACCTATGCGTGGCTCCTTGACTCACATGTGGTCAGATATATCACTACTCTAGTGTGATGGGTACCCAAATAAAGCCACCATTACCCTTTTATGTAATGAACTTAGATCCTGGCCTTAGGTTATATGTACCATAATTAAAACCTTGCATCTTTGCATTCTCATGAAATGTTTTCCCTATGCATATCAGGCATCCATATTGTATAACAAAACATGCATTCATCTTAAGTCTAGGTCAAACCTTGAACCGAAGAAGGGTCAATTCCTACCTTTATTCAAAAACCTTCCCCATAAACACTTTAACCTGTATCCCATCTATCCAAATACCCTTAAACTATCACCTTAAACCTTTAGCCTAAACACCATTATCCTTTACTCAAAACCCTCTCATCTCTATCCAAACACCTTCACTCCTAAACTTGAAACACAATCACTTCTATCCTAATCAACTTTGCCTCTATAAGCCTAAAACTATCACCCTGACCTTTAATCCTAAACACTTCACCCTAGCCACAAGCCTAAAACTATCACCCTAACCTTTAATCCTAAACACCTCACCCTAGCCATATACCTTAAACACCTCACCCTAGCCACATACCTCAAACACCTAGCCCTAGCCTTACCCTAAACACCAAATGCTTGAACCTCACACCTTAGATATAAACCTAAACCACCTTCAACCTTTGGAACGTAAGCCATAAACCTACAACCTAAATCTCATCACTACTTTCATAGGGGAGACTTTTTAAAAAGATATGATTACCGACCATGAAATGGACATCCTTCCTTTTAGGTCCGACATAACTCTTGTGGCAACTAAAAGTAGTCTTTAATCTTTCTTGAATTATCTTCACCTATTCAATGGCTTCTTTAATCATATTTGGAGCTTCTAGATACTTTTCACTAATTTCAATCCAACAAATTAGAGATCGACATTTTCTGCCATAAGGTGCCTCATAATGTGCCATTCTTATAGAGGAATTGTAACTGTTGTTATATGCAAATTCAATAAGTGGTAGATGTTTATTCCAACTTTCTCTGAAATCCATAATACACATTAGAAGCACATCCTCCAACGTTTATTCTCTCAAATTGCCCATCTGTTTATGGGTGGAAGACTGTGCTAAAGTCAAGCTGCATACCTAAAGCTTCTTACAATTTTTGCCAAAACCTCGATGTAAATTAAATCCCTTTATTTGAGATAATGGAAAGTGGAACCCTATGCAATCTTACAATCACATTGATATATATCCGCATATATTGGGTTGCTGAGTATATAGTCTTTACCTGAATAAAGTGAGTGAATTTTGTTAGCCGATCCATTATAACCCATATTAAGTCATACCCTTCACTGTCTTGGGCAGACCTATTATGAAATCCATAATGATTCATTCCCATTTCCACTCTAGTAATCTAATCTCCTTAAGTAATCCAAAGGGCCTTTAGTGTTCAAATTTCACTTATTGATGAGTGAGACCTTAAGCTATAAAATTCACATCTTTTTTCATTCCAGGCCACCAATAAGTACTCCTTACATCGTGATACATTTTAGTAGCACCTGGGTGTATGCTATATAAAGTTTGGTGTACTTCTTTCAAAGCTCTTTCCCTCAACTCCTTTACATCAAGTACATATAATCGATCTCCACACTTCAGAACACCTTCTTCTATTCGAAACTCTGGGGCTTGTCCCTTTATAATCTCAAAGATTTTCATTAACCAGGGGTCTTGGTTTTGCGATGTCTTTATCTCATCTAGGAGTTTAGGCATTACTTGGAAGTAAGCCAACAATACTTATGATTTATCTACTTCCAATTGTAAACCTTTGTTAAATATTTCCTTTAACTCTTTTACTATTGGCCTCTTTTGCATAGTGATATGCGAGAGACTACCTGTTGACTTCCTACTTAATGCATCTGTTACCATTCCTAGTATACATCAAATTCCAAGACTTCTAGCTCAGTCAAATTTACAGGAAATCTCCTATTTTCAATTTCTACCATGTAATTCATATATACTTGGTTTACCTTTACAATTTCTCCCAAAGGTGTGGTTATAATCAAAGGTTTGTTCATCATCTCCTTATTCTTATTTAATTTCTTAGCAAAACACAGTGAAATAAATGAATGCATTGCACTAGAATTAAACAAACATCGAGCATTAGTAAACTGGATAAGGATGGTACTTGTAACTACATTATGGGATGTATAGGTTTCTTATTGGTTAAGTGCATAGACATTTCCTCTACCTCTACCCTCCACAGTTTGCACATTGCTTGAACATTGTTTGGTACCACAGCCTCATCCTCTCGGTCTATGATTTTTTGCTTGATTCATTTGCATAGTAGGCTATGAAGCCTCTATAGCAATCGTCAGGTTGACAGTTATCGGACAATCCTTGATAAAATGTCCCATTTGTCCACAATGTAGGCATGCTCATATGGCTTTTCAACAGGCTCCACGATGCTGTCACCCACACATAATGCAAGTAGGTATGGACTGACCTTATTGTCATGTTTGGTATGCGTTAATGTTGCTTGGGGCCGAGGCAATTGAGGTACTTCCAACTCTAACTTGACTTTGTCCTCCCATTCTTGGCTAGTATGGAGTGGATATTGTGAAAGCACATTCAAGACCCTTACTTTGGGTAGAGCCTCCCTATTGTTGGCTACTTTGCCCTTGTCCTTTTCCCTTATGTTTCTGCTCTCTTTCTGCTTATTCAACTCTTTTGGCCTTGTGTTGTGCCTCCATAAGCTTAGCTTTATCAATGAGCTTAGTTATAAAAGGGAAATCGATGGCTACCAAAACATTATAAAGTGGAGCAATCAATCCTCTTCAAAATTAATCAACCCTACTTGCTTCAATAGGTATTATGTGAGAGGCATACTTGCTCATACGTTTAAGTTTTTGAGCATACTCTGATACAAACATTTTAGGCTTTTGCTATAATTGCTCGAATTGAAGGGCATGATTTTGTCTTTCTCCTTCTGTTAAGAACTCATCCATTAGTCTTTGCCTGAACTCAGCCCATGTAGGAGGGTCGTCTCCATACAGTTGGTCCTCAATCTCCCTTTGGAACCATTCCCATACATCCTTCTTAAGTTATAGCCCCACTAGTTTAATTAACTTTTCATCAAAGCATGACATTCTCTAAACTATCTTATACAATTCCTCTAAAAACTCTTAGAGATCCTTCCTTTCTTCTCCTTTAAACTCAAGGGGTTTCATATTCTTAAAATCATTCACTGAAACTCCCTCTTCTGGTAATATTCTTCTTTGAACACGATGTGGCTCCCTTGGCAGGAGAGGAGGAATATTTTCAACTTTAAGAATGGGTGGCATTATAGGTAGTGGAGGTAGTGAAGGCATTTCCTACCTTTACCTCAGTTCCTCAAGTTGCCACCTTAGTTCTTGATTTTCTTACATCAATGCATCTATGTTTCCTTGTAGTCCTCGTTCTCTTGTATCTACTATGCATTATTTTTATCAAGGTGACTCCCTATCATCATCTCTGATGAATGCAACATTAGATGTTGCATCTAAAGCGATGCTCTTAGCCTCTTAAGATCTTTGTCTCTCTTGCTCTATTCTATGAGGTAGCATTTAAGCCACAACATTAGTAATACTTTTTTTTAGCTCATCTCATATATATATATATATATATATATATATATATATATATATATATATATATATATATATATATATATATATATATATATATATATATATATATATATATATATATATATATATATATATATATATATATATATATATATATATATATATATATATATATATATATATATCATTTGCAATCACACTAACTACTATTTTACTATTACCTTTCGCTTCATAACCTTAATGGTTCATAACTTCTAACAATTTCATATAGACATATCATTCAACAATGTCACATATCATTTAATCCTTTGCTTACACATATCGTAAACCAATTTATTATCTCTTTAATACTAATGATAACATAGTCAAGAACATATATAATACTAGGATCCAACTTACCTTCTCAATGGTCTCATTACAAGAAGACAAATGAGGAAATTCACAAAAGCGCTAGATTGAATAATTTAGCCATGATTTCAAGAGTACAAGAATGAGTTATTTCTTAAATTAGAGATTTAAGATGTACATCAATGTTTGATAATAATAATTCAAATGGGGGAAAGGTCAAAACATGGAGAGTCAAACATGATTACAAGAAGAAATTTCATAAATTTTCAAAGCTGAGTGCAGGCTCTAACACGGCCAGGAACATGCTCGTATTCTTGGGCATGTCTGGCTACTGCCTACAACCTTCCATTTTCATTTCCAACACAACTAGGAACACACCCATGTTCCTAGGCATGTTTGGCTGCTACCTAGCTATGCCAATTCCTAATTATTTACACGGTTAGGAACACGCCCATGTCCCTGGGTGTGCCAGCTTCTATAGAATTTACTCCTCTTATTTCCATTACTTTCAATGTTTTTAGGCTTTAAACTTATAATATTTGGTAACCCAACTCAATCATAACTTATGATTTGTTTAGGAACCAGTTTCTAATTAGAAAACTCATTTTTTTTTTATCTAAGATAATTCCCTTATTCTCTCTAATTTGGGTTTTGGCTTCTCCATATAAACTCAACCAATCTTATGTAAAGAAAGGAAGAATGCTTTGTTCAATAAGATCAAATTCTTTATATTTCATTTAACATTAGCACATTATATGTATACAAAAGGATTTATATACATTACATTGGTTATTTTTCATATTAGACTATCCGTTACATGTATATACATGTCAACTGTTTCCCCAAAATCCTAATCAAAATACATCCATTCTTCTCCCTATTTTCTTAATTCCTTGAACCACTTTCACTATTCTTAGCTTCACTTTTCCCAGGGCCCACTTATCTATGACCCGTAGACAATAACAAAGGGGATAACATACATCTCTTGATAGGATATCTCTCCTCTGAATGATCTAATATACTACAAGCTATACATAGATGCTCGAGGAATCCCGGCATAACATCATAGAGTGGTAGAATTGGCTTTGCTTTTAGATTTTAATGCGTATGCCTAATTGGAGCTAACTCCCATGTCACATTTCTCATCATTCTTTTCAAGCTCCATACTTTTTCCTTTAACCTATGAAGTTCACTCATCGCTTGCTCATATTGTGCTTTTATCCTTACCACCCAAACTAGATCAAGATCCTCTACAGAATTCGTCTCTTCAAGCTCAAGTAAAGCAGCTGAAGCAGCATCTGATACTTCCCTTTCTCTAATAGGGTTACGAATTTGTGGCATCTACATCCACAATCAAATAGTATAACATAGTAATACAATAATACAACAATGCACACATGATTCATAAAGATGAGGAAATAACTAACATATATCATTAACGCAAGTCTAACTTAGCAATACAATTCAACAACGATAAGAATTCCTATGCTCCATGGTTTAACCTATAGTTCACATAGTTATTAAGCCTATGTAAGACTTAAAACTTTAGCTTTGATACCAACTCTGTCATGACCCAATTTCTAGGTTGTGATTGTCATAAAGTTTAAGGAGACATAGGATCACCTAAACCTATAGAACACCATTGATCCTATTATTATTTTTTATATTCCATTAGGTCATTTCCCCTAAGATCGAAACCACATTCATTTCCTATTCTTTCCTTTTATTACTTTAACCATCCCTTTATAAACATTCACTTTTGTGCCATCTCATGGTCATGAATAGAACATCACTCACAACTATTGACAAATACTATCCATGCATTCTCACTTATTATCATAGGTATATATACATAACAAATATTATTAATTGTTTACATTAATCTCCAACACAACATACTTTAACACTAAACCTTTAAACACCATAGAGCTCTAATTGATTATCCCTAAAAGGACTTAAGCAACACAAAACATGGCAATTTTAGCAAATCTCAAGCGACGAAGCATAACCTAGAATTTACCTTGTTAATGATTCACCTTGACCTGGAAGATTATAAAAAACTACAAGTTAAGATAAGCTCAGTGAGTACATAATAATACAACATAATATAAAGGTAATATAAAGGTCATCCCTTGGATTAATTCAAGGTAGTAATGGAGTGATGGTAATCAAAATTGGTCATATTGGACTTTTAGAATGTATTTTAGCAGAAATAATAATATCTTAGAAGTGGAAAGCCTCCCACACATAAATATTAAAGAGTGGCGGCCTAAGCCTTGCTCACTCATATGCATCATATTACACAAGACTGATCGGGCCTTACAGTTAGGTGTTCCCCCCTAGTAAAGGTTAAGTACACTCACCTTACTCACAGGGCTTATACTAAGTGCATAAGGTCTTATGTAATTCCTCACATCAGAGAGGATTTCTGCTTATTCATGGGTTTTGATGAAAGACATACCCAAGGTCTATAATAGGAATTCAATGGAAAATAGTTTGCCATATTAATCATTCTCATCATTGAGCAAAACATAAGACCCAAGCAAAAGGCTCATCATGGTCAACATCATATAAGGAAGATATGGATTTCCAAAGGGTTCAACGATCAATAGGCAACCATATATCAAATGTCATTTCAAGTACATGTCAAGGAATGGTAATTCAAACAATGGTTGCAAGAAAGGCATAGTTACATCATATTATTAAGCACTCACCTTAGTTTCTTTGCTTATTGTTTGTTTGTTCTTTGATTAGTTTAATGTACTTCACGGTCTTAATTAGTAGCTAGTGGTGTTACTAATTATATATTGTACTTGTTTATTACTTCAACCTATAATAGAGATGTATTAATTATATCACACACATACTTATTCTTATTTCTAATTATTTCCAAACTAAATCCCTCTTTCAATTTCATGATTTCAAGTCTAAATCTCAATATTCCTAAATTGTGCCATGAACCCTCGAATTTGGGGAAAACTATCAATTTCACTTTCAAACCTCAAATTAACCATAGATTCATCAAATTAACACCTAGGCAATCAATTCCTACTAATTAATTTGAGTTAATTTACTCTTATTCATATGAACCCTAACTTGTCCCACTTATATCAAATTTGGGGAAAATTCATAATTCCTCATCAAATCTTCAAATTAGTTGTAGAAATATGAAATTAACATAACATATGACATATGATTACTTAATTATCACCCTTTAATATTAGAACACTAAGTTTCTCTTTTAACTATATTTATGCCTCTAAGATTTCCAAGTCTTGAATCATGTTCTTAAAGGTTATTCTAACACTTCTAAATCATTTTTCTTCATCTAAAATAGCCATAGATGTATTCAATCAGAATTTAGAATACTTCCTTGGTCATTCACTAACATGGGCTGAATTTCCCTTTAGTGTTACTTAGGTACATTTCATGTTTACTTTTCCTATCTTTCCATTAATCCTTTTATTCTCTAGTCAAATCTCCATATTTCATCTAAAATCATTCAAGACTACATCTTATGTATAATCATACTAAGTTGGCCAAATTCTTCATATGGTGTAAAAGAGATTTTTAAATAACCAAATCACTAAAATCAACTTTTGAACATAAAAAAGAGAAGATGGGCATAATTCCTCACCTTGGTTAGCTTTGATTTGCTAAGGCTCTTGCTAAAATTGGTATAGAGAGAAATTCTTTCTTTTGTGTGAGACTTTGGTGTAGATATAGGCAAAGTATTGTTTCATAACATAAATTTACATATATGTATGATGAGTTGAATGGTGAGGATTTGATTAAGCTAAATCCAATGGTTAAGGTTTAATCTTAATGAATGGCTAAGATTGGATCAAGTTGGATGGCTAGGATTCTCTCTACAATGGTGATGATCATTATGAGGTGTTGGAGTGCTTAAAGTGAACCTAGACTCATATGTAGGAAAAGTGAAAGTTTAACTTGATTTAGGATTTTGACTTAGTTAATTTTTGTGGCTAGTTAGTCAAATTCTTATGACTCACTCTCTACAACATATTTTATTTATTGTCTTGGGCCAAACATTTTTTCTCACAAGTATTTGATGTTTTATAACTCTTAGGTCCAATGGGCAGGCCTCCTTATGTTGGGCTTAGGCCCTTGTTACTTCAAGGCCCATTAACAAGCCCATAATCCCATTAACAACCTTGGAAGTTTCCCTTTTAATTTCTTTTCTTTGTTTGCACTATAACTTTCAAATTTATGTTCTCTAACTTCTTTGCATATATCATTAACTATCATATAAAATCTATGTAAAACATTAAAGCACAATTAGTCATAATAAGATCATGTACTAGGTAAATAATTTAAAGAGTATCAAAGGGTTCCTAGCTAATTTCATTCATTTCTATATTACACTAACATTCAAAGATCTAGTCTTTTAGCATCATTAGTAGTTTCTTTATTACTAACATTCATTATTAGTAACTAGAATAAGCTTATGAAAGACTTGGGTATTACATTCAAATTCAATTTAATTGTCAAAATAAAAAAAGGGGAGATTATTAACCTAAATTGGCTCACAGGTTGGTTAATCTCTATTTTGATTTGGTGAATTAAATTAAAATGATCTAATGTTTACAATTACTATTTATTTTATAGGAAGTACACTTAGAAAAGGGTAAAATTTCAAGAAATCAAGAATTTCCTAAGTGTAGAAAGTTACCTTGTAAATAGTGCCCATAATTACTATATCGCACCTGCCATCAAGATTTCGTTAATGCAACTAAGTAGATCACAACTGTGATTAATTTAAGGAGAAACAATCCAAAGGGACAGAAGCATTCATGACCATGATTGTAATCGCTATTTTGGACATGAAACAAGAATTACAACTATGATATTAAAGTTGTGACCGCGAAATTTATAATGTTAGGGAACATCTCTAACGACTAGCTTAGCATCCAACGACCAAATGCCACATGTCACTAGCCATTGGAAATATAAAGATCACAATTGCAATTTGGGATTTGTAACTGTGAATTTGTCGTAGACAAATAACATTTTGCAAGTTGCTTTGGTTCTTATCCTTTGAACTTATTTGTAACGGCTCTTTAGAAAATGTAAGCTATAAATACCTCCTCCAAAGGCCTTAGAAACAGTCGAAAAGTTTATCAAATATCTAAACTCTTTATTTCTTAAGCATAAAACCTTTGTAATACACATCTTATGTTAGTTGGTTTAAGTGTTAGCCATTGAAACACTTGTTTAAGTTATGAGTGAGCTTTATAAAACTCTTGTATAGGTTTAAGTATAAGCCCTAGGAAAACACTTAAAGGTTTGAGAGTTAGCCTTCTTAAAGCTCTAAGTTAGGTTTTAAAAGTGAGCTTTTGAGAAAGCTCTTATAAGGTTTAGCATAAGTCTAAACACTAAGTTAGGAGTCAACTTGATAAAACTCCATAGATAGTGGATATACCTAATTATGGATTAAGGAGTGGATGTAGGACTCATTATAATCCAAACCACTACAAATCGTTATGTTCCTTCTCTCTTTCCTCTATCTTTAGACTCTAATATATTTTGAAGTTTCCATTATTCTTAAATTTTTAATCAACCATCAATTTAACCCCCTTTTCGATGCATATCTTAGGCAAGACTCGCTAAATCTGAAAGGGCAACTTAAGCAAAAGTTAGAGTTAAAAAAGATAAAAAAAAAAAGTTAAAAAAGAAAAAATGCAGAAGAAAGAAAGAAAGAGAGAAAGGAAGCTCATCCTAGTTCTTCAATGTCATCTTCCTTTGTGTTCAAAGGCATATCATCCTATGTCATCAAATCAACTTCAATCAATTCATCTCATCTCATGTCTTCTCTCATTCTCTAAAGTTATATTGTCTTTTATGCCCTTATCCCACAGTGAGAGCATATCTTTCCAGGTCATCATCATATTTTGTCAATCTGTCCATCGCTTAGCTAAAAGTGCTAAGGCACAATCCCTCACATCACCTGCCATCTATTTGTCACATCCCTATTTCTCATTAGGGATATGATCCTCAAGTTGTAAATTCTCGCTAGTCCTTTAGCCACTCCTTAAGGCTCTTCCCTTCAGCCAGTGTGTCATCTATATTAATTCAAACCAATAGAGTGTCATTTCAAGAGTCTCTTCAATCTCAAATGGTAAGATAGCTTAACTTGCTATTCTCCATAAATCATACTACAAATAGTAAAATCATAGAACCTCCCCAATCCTTTTCGGAAGGTCCAACCTATAAGTTATTCTTTCAAGCTCAAGCCTCCTTGGCAAATTATACTATCACCTTCCATAGGTAGAACCAAAAATCATAAGTCTTTTAAGAATCATCCTTGAAACTAGTTTCTTTAGCAAAATCAAAATCAAGCTATGTCTTTTAAAAGCCTAAGTAAGGATGAATCGATCAAAACCCCCATTCTATATCTCTTTAAAAAAATATATCCAAGCCTCTTTAGCAAATCACATTATCCTTAAAGTCCAAGTCCTTCTAGCAAATTGAGTTAAGGCCTGCCAAACATTTAATTGGCATAAAAGTCTTATACATCCATGTTAAAGGTGCAAAGCCTTACTCGTGAGCCCACAAACTCCTCACCAAACCTGAGCTAAAGCCAACCAAACCAAGAAGTCTTCACCATGAAGCCTAAACTAAAAAGCCTTCACCATAAAGCCTCAGAACCAAAAACCTACATCCTGAAACCCTAAACAAAGAAGCCTTCATTAAAAAAGTATATTCTAAGCTATAAGCTACTACAGGCAAAACCTAATTGAGACTTCTAATATGATTTTCCCTTAAGTCAAAATCAACCGAGCCCTTCAACCAAATCCAAGCTGACCTTCTCTAAGGCTAAACCTGACTAAGCCTTCCAAATGGCTATCATTAAGGCAAAACTAGGTTAAACCCTCCAGTCTTGTCCTAGCCTTCCAAAATAATCTCTTCTAATGCCAAACCCGACCTAGCCTCTCAAGATGACCAATTCACAATCTTTTTGAACCTGACTTTGCCATCCAATCTAATCATAAACCAAGCATTCACCAAAGCCATAAATACTCAACCTTTTTCATAATAGACCTAGCTTTTTTAAATAGATTTCTTCCAAGGCAGAGTTGATAACCTTTGCCTAACCCTTCAACTAGCCTCATACTAGACCCTAGTCGCGTATGATCTCATCATAACTAAGCTAACAATTAACCTAAGACTAAATAATTGAACACTAGCATTCACCTTTTAAAAACAAGGGCATCTTTCTCCTAAAAGATCAGTATTCTCCTACCAAGCTGACCCGTCACATATTCAAGGTATCTGATCTTTACATAGTCTAATGCATTTCACATTAAAACAGGTTGTTAATTAGACTCATGAATCAAAATAGATCATCAATATAAATCAAAAAGCATCATCATCCAAATTCCAAAAGATAGATTATCATTTGACAAATCATCAGTTAGATTTTTTGAACTGAGATTGGGACCATTAAACATCAAACCACACTTTAAATTTGAATTATGTATCTCTTCTAACATTATACCCATCATAGGATAGCCTTAGGATACATCCCTTAAATTTAAATTAGGTTCCTCTTCTAAATCAAACCATCTTAGGACAACCCTAATATCATTAACCTAGCATAAGGTTAGATTTTTCTTTCAAAATCAAATTATCCTAAGGTAGCCTTAGGATACTCCACCTATAAATGTCTAGTAATGATTACCTAGACATCCCTATGGTTCCTTTTCCATCTCCCTTATCAATCAATTCACCTATAAAATATATAAGCCCTAGTCTAAATCTCTTGTGGTTCATTCTCCCACGTCCATCATATCCATTACCCATAAATATCTAGTCCTTAGTCTAGATATCCTTATGGTACCTCTTTCCATTCCATCAATTTATCAAAGTCTATCAACTTCCACCTATAAATGTGTGGATTCGATCATCTAGACATCTTTATAGTTCATTCCCCTGCTTATTTATCAACCACTCGCATTCTCTACCCATAAATGTTTAAGAATGATTAAACATCACTATGGTCCCTTTTTTCCATCCATTCTTCACCTTAAAATTCAACCATACCTTTCATCCAAACATGTCTAAATCTTGACTTGGACATCCTTTTGGTTTTTTTTTTCCATCCCTCATCTCTAGGTTCCTTACCATCAGAATCAACTTTTGAACAAGCCAATTCTAATGAGGGGGCAAATGCAAACCCATAATTTTGAACCCTCTAGTATGCATTTCAACCATAGAAGCACCTAGGCTCGATAAACAGACCTCTGAAAGCTAAAATTACTAAAAACTACTAAAAAGGGAAAACTAGGAAATGGAGCCTCATTAACCAAAACCTATCCCTTTGACCTTTGAACCACTCTCAGATCATCTAAAATTGAATAACGATCACAATGCAATTGGAATTGCAAAAAATGAATGAGAAATGGGTGAAAAGGACAAATCAGCAAGCAACAGAACTATACAGGAGCTGTGCAAAATAGCACAACTCTTCTGTAGTTCAAAAATAGCTATGTGCAGTTACCCTTGGTGACTCCAAATGCCCTTTATGGTTCCACAAAGTCTACATGTGGTAGCCCCAGTGAAAATTCAATATTTTCTTTAGTGTTTCACAAATCCAACATCAAAACTTCTCTGGTTCACCCCCCAATCATCACCCTATATACAGAGGACCTCCTACACATCATTCCTCACCTTTTAGCTTGTTTAATTAGCCTTTACATTCAGTGAACCATCCCATAAGCTTGGTCTGCCAAAGAACAAGCATCTTAGTTTTAAAGTTTTCTTTTCTTTTCTTTTTGTTTTGTTTTGCTATTTGCTTCTTGCTTTGCAAAGTGATTTGAGCTATCACTAGAGATAGTTTCCCTCAATCTTGATCGATGCAATTTCCTTATCATATGAGGTAGACCATCGCTCGCTGTCTGAGGTAAGTCTACTATCGATCGAGACAAACTGTCCTCGTCCATCTCAAAGTAAGTTTTCTTTCCCTTCTTTTTTCCTTTCTTTTATTTTATTTTATTTTATTGTTTTCCACCTTGGAATTCTCTTCTCCCTCCAGGCCTCCTTGCCTTTTCTTAGTTGATTCACTTAGGGTAGTTGATTAAAATCTGAACTAATTAACTTAGCTTCTTAATCAATTAAAATAAATCAATCAACTCAACTCTCAAATCAATAAATAAAACATGATAAAATGGTTTGTGTAAATAAACTCCTTTGCAAGGAGGGAGAACTGCATAGTGTGAACCCTCAATTTTGCACCATCATTATCCAAACGCAGCCTTAGCACTTGCTGAGTTTAACGCGAAGCCATTACGTTGGTCTCACTAACTGGTTAGTGAGTGCCCCCGAAAGAATTTTTTTTTAGCCTTCAATTACATTGCTACCAGAAATCTAAATTTCCTAAACTCCATACTAACCAATCTCTAAAAAAAAAAAAAAAAAAGCACCACGTTAGCTGTCGCCGGGTAGTCGGTGGTGCCATCGATAGTCTAGGTAGTGTGCTTCCCAGAACACCAACAGCACCGCCTAGAGACCCGGTGGCGCCGCCAGCCCCTTCAGTGATGCGGTCCCCACTATCCTTTTTGTAGTTCCCAAAATGCCCTTAATATGATTTTTCAACTTTTTTCTAACTTTACCCTTTTGGTCTTTTCACTTTTCCACTTTCTAAACTACCCTCACCCACTTTTCCTATAAATACCCCCCTTCATCTTTCATTCCAACACACCTCCAAAGTTAATATAGATGGTTATCTATCAACTTTTCTTCTTCTTCTCCCTCCAATCACTCTCTTATTAATTAATTAATCTTTTTAATTAACTAAAACCCTTTTTTAATTAATCACTTAATTAATTAATTAATTAATCTTTTTAATTAATTACTTAATCACTCTTTTTTTGTTTTTAAAAAAAAAATCATTCTTTTTTTCAAAAATCAAATCAATATTTTTTCTTAACCTTTTTCTTAATCCACCCTTCATCCAAATTAACTAATTAATCATTTTAATTAATTAATCCATCAATCCATCCATCATTTTCATCGTATTAATTAGTTAATTAATCATTTTAATTAATTAATTAATCTTCTAGTCCCATCCAATCACCTGATCCCGATAAAATGGAACTTCAGTCCGATAAAACCCTTCACCCATGAAAGGCAAAGGTATCAACCTTTTTCCTCACTCTCAAAGCACCCAAACCAAAATCAATCTAATCAACTTTTAAACCCCTCCACTTAATTATGAAATGAACTACGTGAGTTTTGATCCCTATTCAATAGGGTACATAGACACGTTTGGAATCTAAGTCCAAATCTCAATCAATCCCTTTTCCTTTTTTTTTTAATTAATTTGTGGATGTTTTATTTTCACCATGCATTCATGTTATGCCATATTCATGTATTTTCTTTAATATCATCTTATAAATGTCATTCATGAAATCCAATTTTCAAAGTCAAATTAAACTTAAAGAGCCAAATTTTAATTATTTAAAACTAAAAACCTAGTCCCCGAGCTTAACCTGGTTCGAGGCTAGTGATTTTATCTATGGGCAGATTAAAGTAAAAAATTAATAAATTGGAGTCAAATTGGGTTTTTTCTTAATTTTCCATTTAAAAATAAATTAAGGTTGCAGCTCCTAAAATCATTTTCAAAATCAACTATATCCAAACCCGAGGGTTCCATCATGAGTCTAAACCCAAATGAGCATCCTGGTTCCCTTTAGCAAACCGGACCGATGCTTGGGCGAGACCTCACAACTAGTGACTCCACTGGGGACTTGCCACCTTTGTTAAAAAAATAAAAAGGAAAATAAGAGGATTACTATTTGGTTAAGGAAAAAATTTTCCCAAAATAATCTCTATTTGGCTCATTAAGTATAATTTGACTTTCATGTATCACTTTGCCTAATAAAGGCTCATTGCTTAAACCTTAGCTTTAGGAAAACTTTTGGATGGCAAGTAGTATTGGCTCGATAACTCTCTTTGAGTATGTTGGGAGATAGTGAAAGCATTCCACCCCACAATGAATCCCCAATCATTTCGATGGTGTAATGAGCAATCAATACTGTTGGACCCACTTGAGGCTCTTTGCCTCACATGTTGTTAGGTATATCGATGCTCTAGTGGGACGAGAACCCTTAAATCAAACAACCTTTCACCCTTATACATATAGTTGCCCTAGCCTTTAACCTTAGGTTCCATGTACTGTAATTATCGATACTCTTGCATATTCATGAAACCTTTTTTGGCATGCATCATATCATGATCATGCATACATCACATGAGAAGCTCAACAAGGTAAACCCTTAAACACCTCAAAGACCTAAACTAGTGGTCTGTTACCCCAAAACACTTCACGCACTCACCTTGTCAACATGTAAACTTGGTAACCAACCATGTGGAGGGAATCCTTTTCCCGACACACCTTCATATTCATGCCATTTTAATTCTGTGTTTTTACCCTTCTTTCTATCTGTTTTCTATTTAAAGGTGCCAATGGCCAATACATTTAACTTTGATCAAGATGCCATGAGCACTTTCTTCACCAGCCTCCTCAAGAAAAAAGAGGAAACTTTTCAAGCTGCACTTACCACCGCTCTTCAGACCCAAACTGAAGCTTTCAACAATGCTCTCAATGGCCAATCTGCCACCTTTACTAATGCGCTCAACTCCTAATGCCAGTCCATCATCAATGAGGTCAAGGAAATGACCAATGCCATTGTCACTGCCCCTCCTACTTATGTTGAGCATGCATCTACCCAAGTCGGGACTAGCCATAAGCCTACTCCTACTTCTTCCATTATTGATCTCACAGATAAAGGGAAAACACCTGAAACTCCAATCTTTCCTTCTATAGACTTAAACACAACCACTCTCTCTCTCACTACGAATCCTTTTCAAAGTTGGTATTTTTCTAGCTTTCCTGAAGCTAAGAAATTTATGGAGAAACTTGAGACCATGGAAAGAACACTAAAAAATGTCAAAAAGCACGAAGACATGATAAATGTTGACTCTTTAGCTATCTTCCCAAATGCATGGGTTGCACCAAAATTTAAAATGTTAATCATAAACAAGTTTAATGGCACCACATGCCCCAAAACTCACCTCAAGATGAATGTAAGCACCATGAGACCTTTTGGTGTGGATGACGAGCTCTTTGCTCAGTTGTTCCAATAATCCTTAACTGGAACTACTATTAAGTGGTTACTAGATCTTGATCAAAATCATAAGAACACTTAGGATGACATATGTAATGCATTTGTCAAGCAATACCACTACAACATCAAGATGGATGTCACCTGTCGAGATTTGGAAACCACCAAACAAGGGTCAAAAGAATCCTTGACCACATTCCTTATAAGGTGGAGGATAAAAGCAGCTCAAATGGTGAACCATCCATATGAAGTAGAGCAAATTTACATCATTATGAAGAACCTCCTCCCCCAATATTAGGCTCATCTGCAAACTCAATACCTCCCTAGCTTCAAAGCCCTCATTGCTATTGCCACTAAAATCGAGGATTTGATTCAATTAGGACAAATCAAAGATGAATCCTCTAGTTCAAGGTATCATAAGAACAATAATTACACTACCAACTCCAATACCAAAAGAGAAGAGGAGGTAAATGCTATCCCTTATCACCAGCCAATGAGGTTAGAAAGGAGGACTTTTGCTGAGCTAGGCATGCCCCTTAACATTGTTTACAAGAAAGCCTTAGAGGCTAATTTGGTTAAGTTTTTAGAACCATGACCTCCTCCAAACCCCTTGCCCAAGGGTTATAATGCTAATGAGCACTGTGACTATCATTAAGGGCTAGGGCACAAAACTGATGGGTGCAAGCCTCTGAAGCATAAAATTCTAGACCTCATTGACAATGGAGACATCATTGCTCCCAAACCCAAGTCTGGCACCACCACCTATCCTTTTCTGAACCACTAAGCTCACCCGACCATCTCGAGCTTCACCTGATAATTAGCACTTTGAGAATAATTATGCCCTGCTGTGTGCCCATCCAAGTCCTCCAAGTCCATGTCTATGTCATTTGAGTCCTTGTCTAAATCACCTAAGTTAGAGTTTGTGTCAGAGTCTTTTGAATTTGTTTCTATTAAATCTTTCTTTGAATTTAAGTATGTCAGATCTTACCCTTTGGAATTTGTATTTTGCCTTTTCAACTTATCCTTTAATGTACACATGATGGGACTCTTTTATCAGTAATAAAAAGTTTAAATTTTTCTAATTTGCTTTAATTTTTCTGATTTATCTTTAAATGGGACATCTTAAAAAAATAATAAATAAAAAAAGAGAGAGAATAAAAAAATACAAAAAAAAAATGAAAAGGCAAAAGGATTAATTAATTATGGTATAAAGGAATAGAATAAAAAATCACATACATTGCATTTCCATGATAGTAGTATAAAAGCTCATGAATTATTTTGAACAAGACAAGATAGAGATGATCTGAGCATTACAGTTCATGAGATCCTGACCTACATAAGAAACCTGTTAAGGAGAAGCAATGGAGAATGAAGATCATGATTATCAATTGAGATTAGCCGAGCACTTCAACTAGAAGATGAGAGACAAGGTTTGCAAGAAGGAAATCCAGTTTTAGGAGAAATCCAAGCCCCTATCCATGATCCAAGAGGAAGTTCAAACTGAATTGGACTAGACGATACATGCTCAAGAAGATCCTATTCGACAAAGGCACCATCTTCATAGACATGGATGGAAGTGAATTCTCCCATCCTAGCAATCCAGATCAGCTGAAATGATACATCATCTAAAGATGACATATGCATTTCATTTTTATGTTTTATGCATATGTAATCAGAACTACGTGGACCTGATTCTCCCTAAAAGAAATAACTAACAAAAAATGATTGAAAGGGATATGTAGCTAACCCGACTAAGGTATGGTCCAAATTATAATACAAAATATTTTATTTACATCACATTCTCATTTTCTTTGTGCCTAGTACATCATTCACTTAATCTTTTGCCTAAACGAAAAAAAAAAGAATTCTCGCTAAGTTGAAAACCTGAAAAGGCGGCTTATGTAGAAATTAGAGCAAAAATAAAAGATATCTTATTTAATGATGATCAAATCTTGCAAAATACAAACCCATCATAAAGGATAGCCCTTTCAATGTCGTTTATAGCTTATCCTATTTTGTGTAGTCCTATCTATGAACCCTCAAATTTGCACCCTTAGGATCTGACCGCAGCTTGACACTTGCTAAGATTCGTGCGCTACACATACGGTGGTCCCATTAGCCGGTTAGTGGGCAAGGGTCAAGGGGGCAGCGCCCTGTTGAAAAATAAATTTCTTGAAAGTTGCACCTTTATATGATTAACACTCGATTATGAACCCATAAAATTAAGCTGGGCTCAAATCAGATCAAAGACGGATGAGAACGAGCAAAAAAAATGAGCTGGACAGCCAGCGGGCCCGCTGCAGTAACTCGCAGCCAGCTGCGGTTACCGCAGCTGCCTTTGCAGTTACCGTAGAGGTCCCTATAGTAATCACAAAATGCTCTGTGGTTACCGCAGTCGACACCTCAGTTATTGCAGCATGCCCCTTTTATAATCCTACCCAGAAACTATGAATTTTTAGACCTAAATTCCTCCTATAAATACCTTGCACCTCATAACAACAAAAATACACAATTATATGCTTCTATACTCTCGTTAAAGCTTTCTAAACCCTATTTCTAAGCTTTCCAATCATCAAAACCCTCTTTCAAAACCTCCTCCATCACATAAAACCTCATTCATAAGTTTCCTAATCATCTCAAAACCCCATTCACAAGCCTCCTAATCATCTCAAGTTCTATTCTTAAGCTTCTTAATCAAGAAAAGGTTCAATTCAAGCCATTTCTTTCAAAGGGAATTCATGGTTCTCAAGCAAAGGTGGTATCCAAGTCCTTTTAAGAAGAGTTCACACTATTCAAGATTCCTTCTTTCAAAAGGAGTGCTCGTGATATCACCAGGCCAAGGTGGAACTTAGATCCAATGCCAAGCTTGCTCCTTACATTCCTCGCTGTCGAAAGCCAAAGGTAAAAGTTCTTTCCTTTTCCTTTTCAATTATAATATCTAAATCTGAAAAGATCTAATTTTTGCTAATTAAAATCTGACCTAATTAATAAATCTCTAAGCCCTTTAAAATCAATCAAAACATGATAACAAAGGTTATGACTTAAAACTCCTCTTTCACAAGAAGGAAGAACTGTGTGGGGTTTAAATCCTATTCAAAGGAATACGCTGGCTTGCCGTATCTAACGCATTCAACTCTACTAAAATTAACAACTTCTTCTCTCTATCACCTTCTTTACATAGTTTAGGATTGAAATTACTTTTCTTAAATAAAAATAAAAATTTTAATTCTTTTTATTATAATTGTTTTAATACTCTTTTTCATGTTTTAGTTGTTTAGATTATATTTGGGGAATGTGTGCTTTTCCTAAAACCCATAAGGGCTACAGGAAAGATTCCTTAATCTTGATATTTTGACTTGTAATAGTTCTAAGTAGTTTCTCTTTTATCTTTTTTGCATCTTATGATTATCATTATCTTATATTTGTCATGCATTTCACGAGTAATATTTGTTTCACGCATCATATTATATCTATTCATGTGTACATAAAAACTTCTTTTTAAAAGCTATTTTGTATTTAAGCCAAACTAATTTTTTTGTATTATTTTAACCAAAACCTAGTCCCCAAACCCTCTTTGGTCATCCAAGGATTAGTGCTTTTCCTTAGAATAAATGGTATAATTTTGGAGTTAATTAAATTGGATTTTTTCTTTAATTTTCCTAACTAAAATAAACAAAGTTAAAGTGGCAACTCCTTTTGCAAATTACAACTTACAAAATACAATTTTCTGAACTCATAGCGAATTCCAATCGTGATGTTTCTCCCAAACGGGCATTTTTGATTCCCTTTCAGTGGATCGGACTGGGTGCTTGAGTAAGACCTCATACTGTCAACTTATAATTATTTCAAAAAAAAAGGCCATGTTTGAAGTCATGGTCTAGCCAGTCCTCCTCTACCTTATGAGATGTAAATCTCTCGCATCCTCATCAGAGTCAAAGTCTATCACAATCTCCTTTTTTTTGAGTCACTACTACAACTTGTGGTGTCGCACTTCCAGTAGATCCCCGAGTCTCCTTCAAAGAACGAGTCACCCCCTTTGTTTGAGTTGTAGTCCTCTTCCCACTACTAGTGACTCCTCATACGGTCTCTCCATCCTCAGCTACTTCATCCTCTATTCCTTCTCAACACGATAGCCTGGTACTCTTTCTCAATTGGCCAAGCCACTTTTATCAACTACCTAGCATACCTCTCTGTTGTCCCAAGTGAAATCCCAAAATAAATAGCATGATAACTTCTCAGCCAGCCATCACCTGATAGCTCTGGCAATAGGAGCTAAGATCTGCACAGACTCAAAGAAGAAAAAAAACTGGGGGTACATCCTGAGTCTACCTCATCTGCCTCAAGACCCTTATCCTCTAGTGGAAAGTTATTAAAACTAAGCCTAATAGGCAAAACCACTTAATAGCTATGGCCCCCAGTCAAGAGAGATGTAATCCTTTACTATTAGTAGTGTTAAAAATGTGTCTTCTGAAGGCAAGCTGCAAGCAACCATCCTATATGATCTAAGACAGAGTTTCAATAAAGCATGTGCAGACTAAAAATCAGGGGCCACCACCTAAAAATGATCCATCATCCATACTTGCAAAATTACCCAAAACCAAAAACAGCACCCACAAAGCACCTCTAACAAAAATGGTAAGAATAGTTGGCAAGACAGTTTGTCTATCATCAGTGTCTCCACCAGCATGGCCCTAACAGACCCATATCCAACTCTTAAATAGAAAACTAATGTCTTGAGTCTCTGATCACTTATATCTCTCTGGTCATCGAGATCATAGAACTTCTCAATCATAGTGGTCAAATTCACTTGACCATCACTCACCCGCATCTGACTTGAGACATTTTGAGAAAAGTCCAAAAAACTTTTAGATGCCAAATTCTAAGCTCCAGCAGCACCAAAGCTACCTCTGAATTGCAGCCAAGCCGTACTACTGAACTCTTCCTCAACAGCACCTAAATAGAAAATGGGCCACTAGATTTCAAAACCTAAAGTAACCCCTCGAACCCTTTGTAAAACCACTATGGCAAATATCGCATAGCAATCCGAGTTTAGTTTCTCAAACTTTGTAAAGTTTCTCAGTCCATAAATGCATGTCTCTGCAGGACACAAAAGTCACATAAAAAATCACATTCACGAAGTAAACTCATGAATCCACCTTCATGCATCCATGTAATCATCCATTACAAGCATCATCACAAATCATGCATGGCATAAAAATTGAACAAAAGGTTTATGAATTCTGAAACATGCATCATCTGTGCACTAACATCTATTCAATCATCTGAAATCATGCACTATCATGCATAAGCTGAGCCAATAACCTCACCAACATCTCCTAAAGCTGACCAGTAGTTCCTCAAAGCTGATTGACACCTTTTAAAGATGACCTGTGCTTCTTTAAAGCCAAATGATACCTTTCCAGATCTAATCAATAAAGTGTGACTTCCAAAGTCCTTTTACTCCCCCGTAAAGTTCCTTTGAGCCTTCCAAAAGACTTAACGCTTCACATTCAGAAGCTCAAGTTTCTTTGGCGTAACCAAAATCTTATCAGAATCTCGTGAGCTGACTGGCCATAGGTCGAGGCTCTCTTTTCACTAAATTATCTTATCCAAAATTTAAGACCAAACAGATAACCTTGATTGAGGTTTATCCAAATCTTTTTTACCTCCAACATTAAGGCTGGACAGATAACCTTGATTGAAATTTACCCAGATCTTCTTTACCTTAAACATTAAGGCTAGATAGATGGCCTTGATTGAGATTTACCACAATCATCTTTACCTCTAACATTAAGGTTAGATAGATAGCTTTGATGGAGATTTACTTAAATCATCTTTACCTCCAAAATTATGGCCGGACATATAGCTTTGATTGAGATTCACCCAAATCATCTTTACCTCCAACATTAAGGTCAGACAAATAGCCTTGATTGATATTTACACAAATCTTCTTTACCTCTAACATTAAGGCCAAACAGATAGCCTTGATTGAGATTTACCCAAAATCATCTTTATGTCCAACATTAAGGCCGAACAGATAGCCTTGATTAAAATTCACCAAACCTTCTTTACCTCCAACATTAAGGCTAGACAGACAGCTTTGATTGAGATTTACCCCAGATCTTTTTTTTATCTCCAACATTAAGGCTAGACAGATAGCCTTGATTAAAATTCACCAATTCTTATTTACCTCCAACATTAAGGCCAGACAGATAGCCTTGATTGAGATTTACCTCAAATCATCTTTACCTCCAACATTAAGGCTGGACAGATAGCCTTGATTGAGATTTACCCCAAACCTTCTTTATCTCTAACATTAAGGCCGGACAGATAGTCGTGATTGAAATTCACCAAACCTTTTTTATCTCCAATATTAAGGCTGAATAGATAGCCTTGATTAAAATTCACCAAACCTTCTTTAACTTTTAACATTAGGGCCGAATAGATAGCCTTAATTGAAATCCACCAAGACCAATCTCGCATCCAACGTCAAGGCTGAACCGATAGCCATTGATAAAACCTCATTTATCTTAGAGAATTTCCTCCTAAAGGATCTGAGAAAAACATATAAGCCTAGAGTCTGACATGGCACTTCTTCCCAATGTTCACTATCATCAGAATCACTTTTTATTCAAAGTAATTCTAATGAGGGGGCGACTGTGAACCCTCAATTTTATACACTCATCATCCAAATGCAGTCTTAGTACTTATTGAGTTTAATGCGTTATGTGAAGCAATTATAGTGGTCCCGCTAACTGGTTAGCGGGCGAAGGTTCGAGGGCAGTGCCCCCAAAATAATTTTTTTTTAGCCTTCAATTACATTGCTACTAGACATCCAAATTTCCTAAACTCCATACTAACTAATCTCTAAAAAAAAAAAAAAAGAGCCGCCACATCAGCTGCCACCAGGGCAGCGGTGGCGCTACCACCCTCCTAGGCAGCATGCTGCCCAAAACACTAGCAGCACCGCCTAGAGGCTCGGTGGCGCCGCTGGCCCCTCTGGTGGCACGGTCCCCACTACCCTTTTTGCAATTCCCAAAATGCCCATAATATGATTTTTTAGCTTTTTTCTAGCTCTACTCTTTTGGTCTTTTCACTTTTCTACTTTCCAATCTACCCTCACCCACTTTTCCTATAAATACCTCCCTCCATCTTTCATTCCAACACACTTCCAAAGTTGATATAGATGGTTATCTATCAACTTTTTTTCTTCTTCTCCCTCGCCCTCCAATCACTCTCTAATTAATTAATTAATCTTTTTAATTAATTAATTACCTCACCCTAACTAAGTTAATTAGTCTTTTTAATTAACTAAAACTCTTTTTTAATTAATCACTCAATTAATTAATTAATCTTTTTAATTAATTAATTAATTAATCACTCTTTTTTTTTAAAAAAATAATTCTTTTTTTCAAAAATCAAATCAATCATTTTTCTTAACATTTTTCTTAATCCACCCTTCATCCAAATTAATTAATTAATCATTTTAATTGATTAATCCATCAATCCATCCACCATTTTCATCGTATGAATTAGTTAATTAATCATATTAATTAATTAATTAATCTTTCAGTCTATCCAATCACCGGGTCCCAATAAAACGGAAATTCGGTATGATAAAACCCTTCAGCAATCAAAAGCAAACGTATTAACCTTTTCCCTCATTCTCCAAACACCCAAACTAAAATTAATCTGATCAACTCTTAAACCCCTCCACTTAATTATGGAATGAACTACATGGGTTTTGATCCCTATTCAATGGGGTACATAGGTATATTTGGAATCTAAGTCCAAACCTCAAATCTAAATCTCAATCGATCCCCTTTCCTTTTTTTTAAATTAATTTGTGGATGTTTTATTTTCATCATGCATTCATGTTATGCCATATTCATGCATTTTCTTTAATATCATCTTATAAATGTCATTCATGAAATCCAATTTTCAGAGTCAAATTAAATTTAAAGAGTCAAATTTTAATTATTTAAAACCATAAACCTAATCCCCGAGCTCAACCTAGTTCGAGACTAGTGATTTTATCCATGGGTAGATTAAAATAAAAAATTAATAAATTGGAATCAAATTGGGTTTTTTCTTAATTTTCCCATTTAAAAATAAATTAAGGTGGCGACTCCTAAAATTATTTTCAAAATCAACTATATCCGAACCTGAGGATTCCATCATGAGTCTAAACCCATTCCAATTCCCTCTAGCGGATTAGGCCGGTGCTCGAGCGAGGCCTCACACATAGGTTTTAATTCCCGTTCAAAAATATATGTAGGCATGCTTGTTTAATCAAGCATCAAATCCAATTAAAATAAAAGACTCCTTCTTCTTATCACCTTCTTCACCTAGTTAGGTTTTTCTTATTATTGTTCATATGTTTCCTTTTTAAGATTTTATTTTGGGGAATATGTAATTTTCCTAAAACCTATAAGGGCTAGGATTTTGGGTTTTTCTTGTAAAATTTAATATTTGTATTGATTCTTTTGCTCTTTATTATATTATTAAATAGACAAATGAATGATTAATGCATATTATAACTATTTATGCATTTATAAACTATTTATGAAATTTATTTGAAGTCATTTTATGTTGAACTTGCCAAACTAATTTTTTTCTAAAATAAACTAAAAAGATAATCCCCAAATCCTCTTTAATGATCAAGGATTAGTGCACTTTTTCCTTTAGGATAAAATAAATTGGAGTCATTTAATTGGATTTCTCTTAACTTTTTCCGAAATAAAAATAAAATTAAGGTGGCAACTCAAAATCAATTTTCAAAATCAACCAATCTAAACTTGAGAATTCCATCATAAGACTTAGCTCAAATGAACATTTTGATTCCCTTCAGAGAATCGAACCGGTGCTCGAGTGAGACCTCATAGAAGAACTCACAGACTAATCAAAATGAGAAAAAATACAATTGGCAAAATAATATCCCAATTCAATGCATTTCTTAACTTACCAATATTCATTAAGAGTACCCATAAATATTGGTTTAAAAAAATATATTCAAGGGAAAGTGAAAGTTACTCAATGTCACAATGTCAAATTCTCTAATAGACAGTTTCCTTAATTTTGCTATATTGACTATATCTTCTTAATTTGCCATTTCTAGAGTTACGTATCAATTCTCTATCCCAGACGTCCAACAAGATTCAAAGTTATGTTGCGTGCAAAGATATCGAGTATTATGACATAGCAAGTCATATGATGCTGGTAAAAGAAATAGTATACAGACTACAAAATGTACCTCTGAGCATTTTAAAGGACAATACAAACGTAATGTTAACTTAATATTTGGCTTGTATTTTACCTTATATCCCATAGCAATCCTATAATTTGTTTTGCTGCTGTATCAGTCGGTTGTAACTATAGTGATTGAGTTTGGGAAGGATTTATCGCAAGAAGCTACTCATCAAGGTTTTTTTATTTTATTTTATTTTCTCGCTTTTTTATGTGAAATACTTTGTAACCTTATATTCTATGTTTTAATTAAGAACGTTATATCATAGTTGTAGTGTTGAATTTGTGTTCTATATTTTCAACCTTTCTGGAGTGTGTGAAATGCTACTCGAAGTGACAGGCATGGATATAGTTTTCTTTTTTATTTTGATTAAATCATTTGAACATTCTTGCAGCACGTATAATTAATTTGACTCTTCTAGTTAACAATAAATAATTATTTTAATTCTTTATCTTAATTTTTTAATAAAATGAAAAGATATTATCAAAATTTGAACTCTCACTCTTCTACTCGTACTAATTTTATATTTGCTTGTAGATACATGTAATCAAGAAGAGGTTAAAATTCTACTTTCCTTGAAGTTTGACTTTGTTCTCATTACTGTAAGTATAAAAGTTAGTTAAATTTAAATTTCTCTTGATCATCTCCTTTAAAACTGTAAATAATAAGTACAAATTTATCGTTAATTGTAAATTAATATACTTGTTAATTGAATATTTTACTGCAAATTTTATTAGATATGAATCATAACACTATTGTTTCATTTTTTTTTTCAAATGGTTTTCTTAACTTTCTTCTTATCGTTAGTCAGCGAAGTAGCTAGATGCTCAAGCACACACTAAAAGAAAATAGTAAAATAGCATCGGATTTTAGGATGGACTGTTTTGGTAGCTATTTAGTGAGGAAATAAGCAAAAAAATATTGTGATATAGCAATGGACTAACAATAGAAATTTAGCAACAAATAAATTTTGCTCACTATTCTATCGCAAAATGCAGCACTAATTTTTGGCACTTATTTTAGCGAAGAGCAAGCTTTGGCATGTCCATCACTAGGTTTGTGCCAAAATTTTGCGCTACTTTTAGCAATAAATTAGCAACGAAAAATCCGTCACTAATTTCAAAATTTTCCACCCAATTTTTCATTTTCTTGCCTACTTTGATATTTAGCAATGGATTTTTCAAATGCTAATTTTGAAAAAATTTTCCCTCCTAATTTTTCATTTTCCTGCTTATTTTGATATTTAATGATGGATTTTTTATCGCCAATTTCGAAAAAAATTCTCCTAATTTTTCTTTATAAATACCACTTTTTTCCTCACTCTTTTCAATTTTTCCTTTCTTCCATTGTTTTTTCTTCTTTATTTTCCATCATTTTTTCTTTCTTGTTCTCTCTTTCATTTATTCTTTCTTCTTCTCTTTTTCATGTTTTTCTTCCTCTCTTTTTGTTTCTCCATTCTTTTCATTTCTTCTTCACTCTTCTTTATAATATTTTCTTTCTTTCCAACACTCTTATTTTTTATACATCTTCTCTTTCTTGTTTTTCTTTATCAATTTTTTTCTCTCCATCTCTTTTTTCTCTAGTAGTGTTTATCTTCATTTTATTATCATCGTCGTTGTTGTCGTCATCGTTGTCATCATCATCGTATCATTTTTTTCATTTATTCTCTTCTCTTTTTATTATTAATAATATTATAATAATAATTATTATTATTATTTATGAAATCTAATTGAACATACAAAAAATTGGATAATTGATTTAAAGAAAATTAATATATTAAAGAAAAAACAACTAAGAAAAAAATATATATGTATATATTAAAGAAAAGATAGTTAAGATAATAAAGAAAAAATTAAAATTAAAAATTTGTATTTAAATAAAAAATAAAAAAAAGAAAAGAAAATTAGCATTGGATTAGTGTCTGTCACCAAATTTAGCAATGAAAATCCATCACTAAGTTCTTTATTAACCTTAGCGACAGTATGTCTATCACTAATTTTAGCAGTGAACAGTCTGTCACTAATCCATCACTAAAGGCTTAATCTATCAATAATGGAGTGAGCCTTGCTCTACGGATTAGCGATGAAAATATTAGTCGTTAAGAAAAAATCCATCACTAAAGTATTAGCAAGGACAAATTTAACAATGGACAAAATCCATTGCTAATGACCTTTATCAACAGATTTTCTTGGTTTAACAATGAATTCATCCATTCTTAAATTGCTTTTTTTTTCCTCGTAGTGAATATATCCCTTAATCTAAATTCAACATTTGCTTTGATGAAGTTATTATTTCTACTTACATATATGTATGAGCCTCTTAATAATTTCTACTTATATATACATGTGTTATTCTTCTTATAGTTCTCATTAAGAATAATACAGTTGGTTAGTACATGTTTAATGGGTCTAAATAATTTCCTTTAATCTTATAGGGAGTTAATGATGCTTGATTTCACCACAACCAATTATTTTTGGAGTTATTTGTGAAGTGCAAATATGGAATTGAAGTCTATAATTTTGTCCTCATTTTCTCTTCATTATTGACTTTTAATTATTAAAATATAACATTGAAAGGATATTAGTTAAATTGTTTTGTGGTAAAAGTCAAATGATATCATGTCAAGTCATATTGAATTCTATATATTTTTTATTATATAATTAAACATTAAAAATTTGATTAGTTGACACACGTCGACTTCAATAGTGTGATGCTCCTAAGGCAAAAGGTAAGTTTAATATTACCATACACCTGCAGAATCCAATAATTACAATAAAATTTTCTAGATTAATATAAATAACATTTTCAATACTATACATACATTCTATCAAATAACAATTAAAACACTCCAATTAAGGTATGATTTCAATATGTCTTAATAAAATAGTAACTAATTACTATCTAAATCCATTCATACTACAAAGTGTATAAAGTATAACATACTAAAAACAACACATAATAAAGTAGTCTAAAAAAATTTTACATCAAAAGTAGTTTCTTGTAGACGAAAGGAACCTGGAAAGCTCAATCTTCTCTATTTCTAGCCTTCTTTATTCTAGCATCTGAAAAACCACAATAAAAAGGGGTAAACCTTCAACTCAGTGAAATTATGAAATATACTAATAAATGAGAGTTATATCACATAAAAATACAATGGGATAGAACAATAACATATATGTATCTAGAAGAAATGGCACCAAATAAATACATTAGGATGGAATTATATCAATAAATCCATGGAAATGGAGTATATATGGGCATGATGAAATCACCATCCAATAAGTATCCATAATAATCAATGAGTACAATAACTTCCTCCTTTAACACATTCTTGACCGAGTATATGCCTAGAGTATATAGTCCTCTTTAGGTATGACAGGTAAATTATACTATATCAATTGAGTCACTAGTGCACAAGGCCTAATAGATTTTTCTCCATTAGTGTAGGTATTTTATCATATTATGGTCAATGGCTAGATCAATAGTTCTTTAGGAATAATAGCAATATATAAATCCAAGTGGTCTTTCAATATCAATAAAATAATATTTCAAAGTGTTAGGTCAATAAAAAGTTTATTAACAATAAATCAATGTGATTTAATAGAACAATAAAAGATTCAATTTTCAATAACAATAATAATAATATCAAATAATAATTAATAAGCAAATATAGGCCATTAAAATAATAAATCAATAGAAAATAATAAATCAATAGAAAATGTGATAAACAATTTATAATGAGTTACCATGTATTGATATATTCTATAACTCACCTCATTGCTAATTTTCTCCAATCAATTTCAATCACCATAGTCCAAATAAGATTTAATAATTTCTAGTTTACTAGCCTACAATAAAATCCTTAGTTTAATTATTATTTGTGTTATCGTGTCCCTATACTTAGGATTTCTATAGATTTAGACTTATTAATTTAATAAATCTTGCATTATAACTATTATTGATATAATTTATTACTTAATTATATAAGACTATTACATTCTAAAATCAGAATAATCATCTAAAAAAAATTAGAAGGTTAATAGTGACTTAACAAAGGTTTGCTAGAAAAGTTGTAGGAAAATGATTGGCGGTAATGGATTATAATGAAATGGATATCAATGATCTTGTCTTAAAATGGTGAGTCTATAAATACTAGTCACTTTCCTCCACTCACTAGAGTTCACTGGAAAACTACACCTACAGTTCCCGACATCACTGAATTTCGCCAAAAACCAAGTCAATCAATAAACTAAAATTAATAAGTACCATAATCAAAATTTAAGGAATTATAATCTTTCCTCTTTAAGAAAATTCATTCTCGAATTTTAAAAAGAAGCAGTCAATCAATATAAAACATCATTTCATTTCATAAAATAGCAAATCAATATTTTTAAAATACAACATTAATTCAAATAGCCATAAACAAAAAAGGGTATTTAGCTCGTATATTCTGCTTAATCTCCTAAGTATACTCTTCCATATATTGATTTCTCCACAATACTTTTACCATTGGAATTTCCTTATTCCAAAGCTTTCGTACCAATCTATTAATAATGGCTAAGAAAACTTCTTCGTAGGATAAATCTTGCTTAAAATCCAATGGTTGAGCTTGCAATACATGAGATGAATCTGAAACATGCAAAGCATAGACATATGGAATATCGAATGAATATTATCCAAATTAAATGATAGTGCTAACTGATATAAAACCTATCCCACTCAATCCAAAATCTCAAAAGATCCAATGAACCTCAAAAATAATTTACCTTTCTTACTAAACATCATGACACCATTCATCAGTGAAATCTTCAAGAACACATTATTGCCAATGGTAAATTGGTGATATCTTCTCTTAGGATCGATATAGTTTTTTTGACGATTGAACATTGTCTTTAGTCTTTCCCTTGTGATGGGTATCTTCTCAAAAGTGTACTGAATCAAATCAGGTCCTTCTATGAACTTCTAACCTACTTCACCCCAACAGATAAGAGATCTACATTTTCTCCCATACAGTGCTTCACAAGGAGCCATATTGATTATGTTGTGATAATTATTATTGTATGAAAACTCAATCAAAGGTAAATGCTTATCCTAATTTCTTCCAAAGTCTAGAATACACATTCTCAGCATATCTTATAGAGTTTGAATGGTCCACTCTAATTGGCCATCTATTTGAAGGCGTAATGTTCTACTAAATCCAATTGAGTGACCAATGACACTTGTAACTTTTGCTAAAATCTTGATGTGAATTGTGTCCCTCTATCTAAAAATAATAGAGACTATAACTCTATGAAGCCTTACTCTCTCAACAATATATAGTTGAGTATAGTATGAAGCTGAGTAAGTAGTCTTCACTGGCAAAAAGTGAGCTAACTTAGCCAACCGACCTACAATTAATCATACGAAGTCATACCATTCAAAGTCCTTAGAAAACCAACTATGAATTCCATAGTGATTCTTTCCCATTTCCATTCTAGCAATGGCAATTCTTAAAGTAACCTAGAAGGTTTTTAGTGTTCAAACCTGCATAATATGCTTACTTTTTACTAATGAAGATTACTTAATTAGTTCATAATATGCTCAGCTTCATTTAGTAGTGGCAACTGTTAAAATTCAAGGTATTTGCTTTAAAGATCTAAATACACTACCTCTATATAATCAATACATAGCCATAAAGAACAATCCTTCATCTTTATAAAAAATACTGATGTACCCTATGGCAAAATGCTAGGATAAATAATCAAGAAAATCTCACAATTGTGTCATCAACTCTTTCAATTCAACTGATCTTATACAATAAGGAGGTATGGAGATCAAATTAGTCCATGGTAGAACTTTAATATTGAATTTAATCTCCTTTTCTAGTAGCAAACCCGACAATTCTTAAGGAAACACATCCTAAAATTCATTAACAATTAGAATATGCTCTATCCCTATTACTTTAAACTTGGCATCTATGATGTAGGCCAAATACCTTTATCATTCCTTCCTTAATAGTCTTCTTGATCTAATGGCAGACTATGATGTCTTGCCTGAGTACCGAAATGCTTTTAAGAAAAGCATCACGATTGGAACTTGCTATGAGTTTAGAAAATGGCATTTGAAAGTTATAAATTGCAAAAAGTGAGTTGCCACTTTAATTTTATGTTATTTTGGAAAAATTCAAATTTAACTCCAAGATTATATCAATTTGCCCAAAGGAAAAGCACTAACACGAGTGACCAAAAAGTGCTTAGGAACTACATTTTGATAACAAACAATGTGAGACTTATTTTCTTAGTTTGGCTTAGAATTACGAAAATAGCTTTTAAGATAAAAAGATATTTTTTATGTATGCATGATCAATTGTATATGGTGCATAAAACAAATTGTACATATACGTACATACATCATACATACATACATATATATATATATATATATATATGTATATGTATGTGTATGTACATATACATAAGTCCTGCAATGTATATATGGCAAATAAACAATAATGGCAATAAAAGAAAAGGAAAATAAAGCTACTTAAATTATCACAAGCAAAGAAAGATTAAAATTGAGAGGATCTTTCCTCTAGTCCTTATAGGTTCTAGGCAAAGCACCCTTTCCCCTATTAACTAAAATAAATTACAAAAGAGAAAGGAGCTATATAAATAGAAAAAATGCATAACAAAATGAAAGGAATAGCATAATAAAATAAAATAAAAATAAATAAAAAGAACCAATTTTATAAAAAAAAAATGATTTTACCTATTTTATGTGAAGAAGGTGACAGGAGGAAAAAAGTTGTTGGTTTTAGCATAGTTGATTCCTTAGAGTGGCATGCTTGCATATCCCTTTGAATGGGAATCAAACCCCACACAATTCTTCTTTCTTACAAAGGAGGAGTTTTATGTTTCAGCCTTATGTATCATGTTTTGATTGATTTTAAGATTGGAGATTTGTTAATTAATTTAGATTTTAATTAACAAAATAGCAGATCTTTTCAAGTTTAGATCCTAAATAAAGGTAGAAGAGAGAGATTACTAGATCAACTTTTAGAATCTTAAAAAGAAAGAGAAGAAATGACTCTACCTTTGGTCTTCTTTTCCTTTGCACGAATGGGACTAGCTTCACCAAATCTAAGGGTCAGAGTCTCCTAAAATTGAATCTTGCACAAAAAGGTTAGAGAAGAAAATAATAATTGAAAAATAAAATAAATTTAAAATTATTTTAGAAAGAATTTTAATAAAGAAAAGGGAAAGATTTCATAAAAAGAATCTTATTTTTTGAGAAAAACAGAGTTTTGGCTTAAAAATAGAGAGCAAATATGGATTTTTAAGTCTAGAAAACCTTGTCAAAAGACTTAAGATGGACCTATATTTATAGAAAATAGTCTAAGGGACAGAACAAGAAAAAATCCAAAGGGCCCAGTGGCGTAGGTGGCACGTCGGCCCACCCAACAACACCGGCAAATGCCGGATGGCTAGGCAGCATGGCAGGGATGCTGCCCAATCAGGCGATATACAGATGATGCTGCTTAGCCCTAGTTCATATCTAGTTTGATCCTATTTTGGCCCATTTTTTATCCGATTTGAGCCCAGTTTGATTTTAGGGGTTCATAATTAAGTGCTAATCGTATGAAGGTGCAAATTTGAGGAAATCTATTTTGTCAATGGGGTGCTGCCCCTTGACCCCTACCCACTAATTGGCTAGCGGGTTTACCATACTATCTCTACGTAGCGCACTAATCTTAGCAGGTGTCAAGTTGTAGCTGGATGCCTAGGTGATCTTTACTAGACATTTATTGGTCAAATAATCCTAAGGCTATCCCAGGATGGTCTAAAAAATTTAAAAGAGAAACCTAACCTTATGCTAGGTCGATGATCCTAAGGCAATCATAGAATGATCTGATAAGTTTGAAAGAGGAACCTAACCATATAAGGTTGATGATTCTAAGGCTATCCTAGGATGGGTCTAATTAAAAGAGATACCTAATTAAATTTAAGGTATAAATCCTAAGGCTACCCTAGGATAAGTCTGATTGTAAAGAAGACACCTAAATAACATATGGTTTAATGTTGGAGATGTCAATGGTCCCAATCTTGGTTTAGGAACTGTAATCGATGATGGTTTTGTCATATTAATGATTTGTCTTGCTTTAAAAATTTGGATTGATGATCCATCTTAATTGAGGAGCCTGTTTAATGTAAAGTGCATATGATTATACAATGATTAGATACCTTGAACTTTTGAAGAGTCAACTTAGTATAAAAGCTTTGATTTTTTGGGAGAAAGATACCCCCATTTTAGAAAGGGGAATATTTAGAAGGGAGCTGCCCCCACTTTAAAATGATAAAGAAAAGTGGTTTGGTCATTTTGTTCAAATAGACCAACTTAGGATGATAGGGTCATATTCGATTTAGATAGGTTATGAGGGATGGTTGAAAAGGTTATTGGTTTGGCCTTAGATGAAAGTCAGATCAAATGTGTGGAAGAGATCAATCTAATCAGCTTGGAAAGGCTTAAGTAGGACTACTCTTGGAAAATGTTTGTTTGGGATTGGATTGGATGGCCAAGTCAGGTTTGGGCCTCAGAGAATATCATTTTAAAATAAGTGGGTCATCTTGGAAGGCTTACTCAAGTTTGGCCTTAGAGAAAAATCAATTTGGAAGTTTAGTTTGGTTTGGCTACATAAGAAGTCAAATTAGAGACTTTGTCAGGTTTAGATTGAAAGGCTCAGTAATGTTTTTGGCCCTTGGGGAGATGAAGTTGGCTTGGTCAAGTTTTGCCTTAAGGCAAGGTTAGAGAGATTAGGCTAACATACTAGAACTTGGAGGAGATCAAACTGGGAGGCTGCTTTTGGCTTAAAGAAAAGGTTAAGCTAGGAAACCAATTTGAAAAGCTTGGTCAACTTTGGCCTTGAGGGAGATTATGGCCTTTAAAAATGAGGACTTTTTGAGAGTGGGCTTTATGGTGAAGGCTTTTTGGTTTGGGTTCCATGGTGAAAGCTTTTTGGTTTAGGCTTCATGGTGAGGCTTATGGTTGAAAGGCTCAATCAAATTTGGCCTTGAAGGAGATCATGGGCTTTATAAATAAAGGCTTCTTAAGAGTAGGCTTCATGGTAGAGACTTTTTGGTTTATGTTTCTTAATGAAGGCTTCTGGAATTGGGCTTCATGATAAAAGTTTCTAGAATTAGGCTTCATGGTGAAGGCTTTTTGATTTAGAGTTTATGGTGAAGGCTTTTTGGTTTAAGCTTTATAGTGAAGGCTTTTTAGTTTAGGCTTTATGATGAAGGCTTTTGGTTAAAAAGCTTTCAGGCTTTGAGGATAGTTTGTCAACTTGACCTTTTCTACGAAGGTGTTTTGGACCTCTTTTGAAGATGGTTGGCTTTAGCTCATATATAATGCTAAAATTTTTTATCATAAAGATACGGCAGGCTCATGGATAAGGGTTTGTCCTTTGACATGGTTATATTAATTTAAGCTGAGAGTGGTTTATAAGCCTTAAGAGACTTTGATTTTAGGGATCATGTATTTTACCTATGAGATATGATCTTTTCAAAGATTATGAGATCTTAGCAAAGAGGCAGGGGATGAGCTCTAACTGGTTAGGGCAAAACTTGACTTGACTTTGATTTTTTCAGGGAAATTAACTTAAATGATAATGAGTCCTGAGAGACTTAAGATTTTTAGTTCTGCCCATAATGAGATTTTGCTAAAGAAAGGGTGATATGAGGGTTATGCTTTAAAAAGATGGTATGATTTGTCAATGAGGCTTAGGATTAAGTTTTAGAAAGGTTTAAAGGTAGGTTGGAACTTCTTAAAAGGGTTAAAGAGGTTGTATAGTTTTGTTATTTGCAGCACGATTCATAAAAGAAGAGCAAGTCAAGCTAATCTTGCTATTTGAAATTGAGAGACTTTTGGAATGAGATGTTTAATTAGTTTAACTCAATATAAGTGACATACTGGCTAAAAGGAAGTACCCTAAGAAGTGGCCAAAGGACTAGTAAGAAGAGATGGCTTGAGGATCATGCTTCTAATGAGAGATGGGGATGTGATGGACTAGCAATGCGAGACCTAATGCTTTAGCTCTTTGAGCTAAGTGATGAGATAGATTGATAAACAATAATGATGTCCTAAGAAGATATGCCCCACCGTAGGATAAGGGCATATAAGATAATATGACTTTAGAAAATGAGCCTCTAATAAGGAAGCACAACTTTAGAATGCATTAGACAAGATCGATTGATTGAGATTATTTGATAACTTTGAACATGAGAGAAGATGACTAGGATGAGATTTCTTGCTCCCTTTCTCTCTCTCTTAACTTTAACTTCCGTGGAAGCTGCCCTTTCAGGTGTTTAACTTGGTGAGCTCTCTCTTTTCTTCTCTCTTCTTCTCTTTTTCTTTTCTTTTTTTTTTTTATGATGCAAATAAGAGACAAATGAATTTACAGTACAAAATGAAATTTTATTGATGATTTGGATAAAACTCATGTAGGTTGCTTATGTATCTCCTTATAATAATTCCATCATTCATTTTTTTTTCTTTTTTATAGAGAATCAGGTCCATGTAGCTCTATGCTATGACACTTGATTGAATTGATGATTATTAGATCAGGGAACAGAGTTTTGATTTTTCTTGCCTTTCTACTTTAGGTTGGCAAGGCTATTTGTTCCTCCTTACTTAAAAGGTCAGATTTTGTTTAGATTATAGGTTGGATTTTTTTATTCTCCTTCCTCTTTTCGATTGGCAAGGTTATTTGTTTTGCCTTACTTGGAGAGATAATTGAAGAGCACCCCCCAGCTGTAGTAAGGATGGGAGCTTGGTGTTCTATGAGGTGGGATTGATATGATGATGATTCTAAAGAATGCTCAAAGTATGGCAAAAGGTGTTAGCTTAGAGAGAAAGTGATATGAATGTCTTTAAGGGAATTTGACTATTTCCTAAGAAACTACAATTTTGGTGAAGGCTACTTTTTATGCTTCACCATTTATCATGGCTTTACATTCATGAATTCTTGTGATCTCTTGTTGGCATAAAAATTCACTATTTCATTCAAATTGGATGAAAAGGAACACACACAAGAAAAAACTTTATTAAAAATGCCATCTTGATTACAATGAAAAATAAAGATTACTAAAACGACTTTGACAGACTTAACAGGATGACTCTGATAGACATACTTGAAAAGGATTGACCCTATCTTAAATGATGACTTTGACAAATGGACTCTAATGACATAAACTCTAACTAGCATCCTTATTGCCTTGTTGACTCACTAGATGATAAGAAAAGGGATTATATTCTTAATGAGTCCTTACATTGACTCTAAACAGGTCAGTTTAGCTAGAGTCAAACTCTTTAATGTTGGGTTTAGATTCTTCTTCATTGTCTAAGTCAATAGTGGGGGATTTTTTCCTTTCTTTAAAGGTGATCTTTAACCTTGGATGCAATTGCAATCAAAGCTTTGAAAATCAGTAGGTATTGTATTAATAAGGGATCTTAGTAGTATGGAAGTAGATTCTTGACAAAGATACCCACTTGGTCTTGTTCAGTTGGCCTATTTACCATTAAAATAGCTTTGGAAGTTGCTTAGTGCTTTCTAGGTCTCTTATTGTGATATCCACTTCAATGTTGTAGTGGTACTGCTTGACAAATACTTTAAAAATATCATTCCAGGTTTGTTTTTAGGTGTCATCCAAGTCAATAAACCATCTCAAGGCAGCACCAGTAAGGGTTGCTAAAAAAGTCGAGTAAGGAGCTTGTTATTAAGACCAAATGGATGCATTGCCCCTACATATATTTACAAATGGATCTTGGGGCAGGTCGTACCATTAAATTTGTCCAAATTTAGCATCTTGAACTTTAGTGCAACTAGGTATTAGAAAAGAGGCTTAATGAACTCGTATCAATTATTCCTTCCTTCTTCTTCAAAATTTTTACTATTATCTCTATGGCTTCTAATTTAGGCAGGAAAGTCTTAAGCTTAGGATTAGGTATGGTTTCCTTCCCTTAGAAAGGATCCATAGGGGATAAGATGATTTGTGGTGGTTTAGTGGGTGTTGTATAGTAGAGAGTGTTAGTTTTTAGGATATCTGATAAGGGAAATGATAGCTGAGGAAGGATTTTAGAGGTTGGCTTAGAGGAAGCAAAAGCATGTGCTTGAATAGATGTCAAATTTTGTTCTAGGTTGAGTGGATTATAGAGACTGGGATTTGGGGTTTGGTTTATGCTAGCCTAGTTAAGCATATCTTTAACATCATTTAGTATTGCCTCCCTTTGGGCTTGCAATTGAGCCTAAATTTAGGTAATTAGGATTGCAATTTATGGATGATTTACCATAGGCTTAAGGATAAAGGGACCATAGGTTTTGCAATTGAGATATGGATATACTATGGATTTGGATGTTAGGTGAACCATGGGTTTGGTGACAATTAGATAATGGGTTTGATTGGACTAGATCATGAGTTTAGATGGGCTATGGGTTTAGATAGAACTATTAAAGATGAAGCCAAGTCAGCATTTAGCTTGGGTAAAGACTATGGATAAGGATGAAGCTGGGTCAATGTTTAGCTTTGGTAAGAATTGTTAAGGATAAAGCTAGCTTAGTGTTTAGCTTAGGAAAGGGTTATGAGTGAGAATGAAGCTAGGTCAGTGTTTAACTTGGGAAGGGATTAAGGATCAGGATGAAGCTAAGTCATTGTTTAGCTTGGATAAGGATTATAGAGGGGTAAAGCTAGGTCAGATTTTTTATATAAATAGAGGCACCATGGATAGACATGGGTTTACTTTTACTATGAGTTTGACATTGGTTTGAGTTTTTGACCATAGGTTGAGATTGACCATAGGTTTAGGTATGAAGATGTTTAGATAGGTTTTGACTCTTCATAAGGTTCAAGCTATGCATGCATGTATCTATGCATGAATGAAAAAGATTTCATGATAATGACATATCAAGTTTAGTATTATAGTGCCCATAATCCTAAGGGAAGGTTCTATAAGTCATTACATGAAAGGGTAAGGGTGGTTTGAAAGAAACCCATCACATTAGAAATGCGATATACCCAACTATATATGAGTGAAGGAGGCTCCCATGGGTCTGGTGGTATCGGCACACTCATTACACCTCTAAAAGGATTAAAGGATGCAACATGGACTGGATGATTTCACTATCAGCATGCACATCTAAGGAAGGTTGCCCTTTCAATGTTACTTTCCATCCTTTAGTTTCCTAAGAAACTAGGGCTTGTTTGGATAAGGAGCTCAATACATGAAAAAGTTATTTTGCATTAAGAAGCCAAACTTTTTGTTTTACTAAAAGTAATCCACTTTTATCTTTTATTTGGAAAAATATTTTGGAGTCTCTAATGGAGTCGCCATCTATGAGGCCTTGCCCGAGTACCAAAATGATTTTAGGAAAAGTATCATGATTAGAACTCACTATGAGTTTAGAAAATACATTTGAAAGTTGTAAATTGCAAAAAGTAAATCACCACTTTAATTTTATCTTATTTTGAAAAAATTAAAGAAAAATCCAAATTTGACTCCAACATTATATCAATTTGCCCAAAGGAAAAACACTAATCCACAAGTGACCAAAAAGGGTTCAAAGACTAAGTTTTAGTAACAAACAACTTGAGAAAACTTATTTTCTTTGTTTGGCTTAGAATTGCAAAAATATCTTTTAAGATAAAAAGAAATTTTTTATGTATGCATGATCAATTGTATATGGTGCATTAGACAAATATAAGTCCTACAATGCATGATATGATAAATAAACAATAATGGTAATAAAAGAAAAGGAAAATAAACCTGCTTAAATTATTACAAGCAAAGAAAAATGAAAATTGAGGGGATCTTTCCTCTAGCCCTTATAGGTTCTATGAAAAGCACACATCCCTTAATTAACTAAAATAAATTACAAATAGAAAAGAAGTATAACAAAATGAAAGGAATAATATACTAAAATAAAATAAAAAGAATCAATTTTGTCAAAGAAAAATAATTTTACTAATTCTATGTGAAGAAGGTGACAAGAGGAAAAAAGTTGTTGGTTTTAGCAGTTGATGTCTTAGAGTGGCAGGCCTATATATCCCTTTAAATGATAATTAAATCCCACGCAGTTCTTCCTTCTTGCAAAGGAAAGGTTTTATGTTTCAGCCTTGTTTATCATGTTTTGATTGATTTTAAGATTGGAGAATTGGTAAATAATTCAAATTTTAATTAACAGAATAGCATATCTTGTCAGGTTTAGATCCTAAAGAACGATTGAAGAGAAAGCTTACTATATCAGATTTTAGAATCTCAAGAAGAAAGAAAAAAAAAAAAAAAAAAGGATTATACCCTTGATCTTCTTTTACTTTGCACGAATAGGACTAGCTTCACCCAATCTAAGGGTTAGAGTCTTCCAAGATTGAAACTTGCACAAAAAGGTTAGAGACAAAAATAACATAATAATAATTGAAAAATTAAAATAAATTCAAAATTATTTTTGAAAGAATTTTAGTAAAGAAAAAGGGAAGATTTTGTGAAAAATAATCTTAATTTTGCAGAAAAATAAAGCTTTGGCATGAAAATTAAGAGAAATTGGAGGATTTTTTTTTTTTTTTTAGAAAACCATGTCAAATGACTAAGAGTGAACCCATAGTTATAGGAAAAAGTTTGAGGAGTAGAACAGGAAAAAATCCAAAGGGCCCAACAACTTTAGCAGAACACTGGCCGACTTTGCGACGCTGATGGCATGCCAGCTAAACTGATGGCACTGATGGCATGCCGGCCAGACTGGCAGCACTGGCTGCATACAAGCCGATAAGGCAACATGCCAAGGATGCCGTCCAATCAAACGGCATACAGATGATGCTGCTCAATCCTTATTAACCTAGTTTTATCCTATTTTAGCCTATTTTGGCCCGTTTTTGATATGATTTGAGCTTGGTTTGATCCTTTGAGTTAGTAATAGAATGTCAATCATTTAGAGATGAAAATTTAGATAGATCTATTTTTTCAAAGGGGCACTGCCTCCCTGACCCCTACTCTCTAATCTGCTAGCAAGACCGCTGTATTAACTATACATAGCACACTAATCTTAGTATATGTCAAGCTGCAGCCAAATCATAAGGGTGCAAAATTAAGGATTCACACCAAGATAAGATTATATAGTGCTTCACTCCTTTCTCCTTGATGCTTAAATTTTTATCCCAAATGAGATCTAAACATTATCTTCTTATCATGACAATTATTGGTAGCAAAATTCTTAGACAACTAATCCATACTTGCCTAAGATTACATCAAACTCTTAACACTTGCAATTCAATCAAATCAAACTCTAACTATCTGTCATCAATTCTCACTATACAAGAAGGAAAAACATTCTGAACCTCAAACTCTTCTTCTAAAGATGTAGACACAGTCAATTTATTTTCTAATGATTTACATGCCATAGACAGTTTATTAGCTAAATATAAAGATACAAAATAATGTGTAGCCTTAAAATCAAATAGTACTCTTGCATCTACAGCTTAGACAGGGAGAATACATGTAACCACTATGTTAGAGGCTTATGCCTTAAGTTATAGCAAAGAAAATACTCTTCCTTTGTCTCTACCTATAGGAGCCTGTCTAAAAGTTTGACTAGAAGCTTACCTTGTACTTTTCCTAGTCTCAATACCTCTGCCACCATTTCCTCCGCTTACTAGCATCCCACTATTACCATCCTTCTCCATTTGAACTATAGACTAAGAAGCCTAAGGTCCAACTATTGATCTTTATATATAATATTTCATAAAGTGCCCTAGCTTCCCATAACCAGAATAGGCACCGATTTCTATATAGCATTGACCCTTATGTTTCTCCCTATGTGTAAGGCATAGAGGAATGGAAATCCTCAATGAAGTAGAATTAGCTACATCATAACTCATATGAGGAGCCAACCTACTAAGATTTTATCTATCTTAAGATATCCCTTATTGGCTTCTAAAGTTATCTGATGACTATAGAGATATATTAATTCTCTTTACCCCCACTATCATTTCTAACATTGCTTAGAGGAACAACCCTTACTTTTTCCTTTGTTCTTAAATTTCCTTTACCTCTATTTTATTATTCTTAATTAATCTTTGCTTTATCAACTATCTTGGAGTAAGAGTTAAATTCATGAGCAACTAGAACCTTAAAGAAAGGTGAAATTAGTCCTCTATAAAATCACTAAATTCTAGCAGCTTCATCAAGTGCCAAAGCTAGAGCATACTTACTTAATTGGCTAAACTTCTTAGCATAATCTGAAGCAGTCATGTTTAAAGTCTGTACTAGCCTTTCAAATTCCAATGCTATGGCATCCCTTACACTTTCTAGTAAGAATTCATTCACCACCTTTTTCTTTAAATTGTTCCTAAGTAATTTCTTCATTATCCCTAAGTATCTTAGTGGGGCTCCTCTTAAACCATTCTTTGGCATCTTCCTTCATTAAGTAACCAAAAAATTATGCTACTTTTCTATCTTGAATCCTTATAATCCATGCCTTATCTTGCAATTCTTCAAGGAAATCCACAAGGTCCATATCCCCCTTGTACTATACAGCCTTTAGCTTCTCAAAACATTTCATAACCATCTTCCTCTGCTAGTGATACATCTTGTGGCTGAGATGGAGCCACTGGAGGAGAAATAACTAAAGTAATAAGGGCAACATGATTAAGAGAAATAGGTTGTTTCCTCATTGAGTAACCAACTCAACTAACATCTCATAATTCCTTTAGAGTTGATCTAATCTTCGTGTTATAATAGCTGTATCAACTAGAGGTGCAAAGACTACCTTATCCCCTGCTCAGCTAATAGAACCTTCCTTAGGAAGAATAACCCTTCTACAATGACCATAGTCACATAGATAAGTGCATATTTGATTAGATTTTATCCCTTGCTCTTACTTTGTTTTATCATTAAATTGAGTTTAATTTGTTTGTTAAGTAATTTATCAGAGCATTTTGAGTGTTTTAGCTGATCTAGGAGCCACAGATCAATTTATCTAAAAGTTGAAAAGCTAATAAGTGAATTCGGCAAATTTTGGGCAAAGACCTGAAGACACATAAGAAATACGACTAGGAGCATGGGTGTGTATCAAGGCATCTTGAACCATCATACCCATGTACCTAGGTGTGTTGTAGCAACTGTGGAAGAGCTAATTTTCATAAAGAGTTATATGCCTACACTTCTAAAAACATGAGCATGTCCCAGACTATGTAGACGATTGTCACACCATTAAAAGACGATTGTCACACCTTTAAAAGACGATTTAAAGAGAAAAAAAAGGGGGGGATTCTAATCTTTTTAGAGAGTTTTACTTTGCGAGAACTTTTTGAGAAGAAAGGAAGAGTTAATAACCAGAATTAAGAGGGAAGAGCAAGATTCAAGTGGATTTGAAGTGGGTGATTCAAGATCAAAGAGAAGATTTTTAAGAACTTTTATATGGAATATTTGATTTATCATTCTCTTCTTTCTTGTTCATCATTCTTCTAGTTTACCATGAACTAAACGCTTTTTATCTAGATGGATGAACCCTAATTTTGATTGTATGGATTGAATGATTGTGTCATCCTTAGATTAAGTTATATTCATGAATTATATTGATAAAATTTGATTGACAATTGCTAGCTTGTTCTTGATATGTGATTTCTTATCAATGAGTAAAGATACCTTTGATTTGATTTGATCACTCATGAATATTGGAGATTGCTTGGAACACTAGAGATAGGTTTACAAAATCCTTTGACTTTTAATTCCTTAATCTTAATGCTTTTCCTAACACATTGAATAAAAAGTGATTCTATTTAATTTATTTAGGGAAAAGGGGATTAATTCACTTAAGAAAGGTTAAATTCTAATTTTAGGATTGCCAACTTGACTCATTGTTTAATTTGATTAATTTCGTAATTCATGAAATAAATGAAGAGCTAGGGAGAGTTTCTATATGGATAATCTATTCATTGGTTCTTTTCCAATTGATTTTGTTAAATTACTACATTTAGCTAATATTGTTTAATTTTCAATTTAGTTTAATTTTAGTTTTCCTTGGGATTTGATTCACTAGACAATAGTTAACGTTTGAGCTAATACTTTTATAGTTTCCCTATGGGATCGATCTCTTTTGTGCTATACTACCTAAACAATTGATACACTTGCCTATAACTATGGTACAATAGACTTAGATTTTATTTAACCAGTGGAAGTATAAAGCCAACATCAAGTTTTTGGCACTGTTGCTAGTGAAACTTTTATATAATATTAGTAAAATAATATAGACTATTGATTTGATTTTTGATTTTTGTTTTTAAATATTGTTCTTAGTCTTTTATATTTTAGGTTACTTAATTCTTGTATGACTAGAGCTAGTTCATCCAACTTGGTGGAGATAGATCATGAAATAGAGAGAACTCTACATAAGAGGTTGAAGGAAAGAGAGCTGGTTGTGGTTGAGAAGATTGAGGAGCAAGAAGAAGTTGAAGCAATAGGAGATAGAGACCAAAGAACAATGTTAGATTATGCTAGGCCTGATCTCACTAGGGCTAATTCCAATATCAGGAGACCGTCGGTTATTGCCAATAATTTTGAGATCAGACCAAATGTTATTTAGATGGTTCAACAATCCTGTCAATTTGATGGATTTCCTTATGAAGATCCTAATGCACATCTGGCAAATTTTCTAGAGATATATGACACATTCAAGATCAATGATTTTCAAGTGATGTAATTAGGTTGAGGTTGTTTCCATTTTCTCTAAAGGATTCACCTAAGTAGTGGTTGAAATTATTTGTTGTTGGAACCTTCACTACTTGGGAGGTTTGGCTAAAAAGTTTCTAGAAAAGTATTTCCCTCCTTCTAAGACAGCGAAGTTAAGGAATGATATTTCTTCATTTATGCATAATGACTCTAAAACTTTGTATGACACTTGGGAGAGATTTAAGGATTTGCTGTGAAAGTGTCCACACCATGGCCTACCTCTTTCGTTGCAAGTTCAAACTTTTTACAATGATTTGAATTATGCAAGTAAGTAAGCAATCAATGCAACTACTGGGGGTTCAATTAATAACAAGACATCAGAGCAAGCTAGGGATTTGATAGAGGACATGGCCATTACTAACTACCAATAGCAACCTACTCGAGATTAAGAAAGAACTAGGACTGCTAGTGCTCATCAAGTGGACCTTGTGGTAGCTTTAGCGGCTCAATTTAAGGCTATGAATAAAAAGATTAACACCTTAACCTTATCAGCTAAGCCTGCCCCAAGTTATGTATTGTGAATGGTGTGGGGGAGGTCATCAAAGTCAAGACTGTCAGATGGGGAACAATTTTGCCAAGCCTGAGCAAATGGACTATATAGGTAATGCACCAAGACAGCAAAATAATCCATATAGTGATACCTACAATCCTAGTTAGAGGAATCATCCAAATTTCTCTTGGAATAACCAATCCAAAGTGAGACCTCCACTATATTACAATCCCAACCTCAGCAAGAGAAGAAAAGCTATTTGGAAGAGATGTTAGGAAAATTCATTGTAGTTTTTGAGACTAGATTTCAAACCATAAAGACAGCTCTAAGGAATCAATAGACTTCCACTCATAATCTAAAGAATCAGGTTGGGCAAATTGCAAAAGCACTATCTGAGAGATCTTAAGGTAATTTAACCAGCATTACTGAAACTAATCCTAAAGAGCAACTCAAGGCCATTACATTGAGGAGTGGTAAAGAGTTAAAGGCTCCTAAGAAGCAAAATGAGAAATTGATAGTTGAGGATAATGGTGCCAAAGATGAGGAAGTTAAAGAGAAAGTGAATCCTACACCTGTGGTTAAGGATTTCTAACCACGCATTCCATACCTTGTGAGGTTGAAGAAGGATAAAATGGATGAACAATTTGGTAAGTTTCTTAAATTCTTTAAACAATTGCATATTAACATTCCTTTTGTGGAATCTCTTTCACAAATGTTGAAGGATGCTAAATTTCTTAAGGAGCACTTTCCAATAAAAGGAAACTTGAGGAAGTGTTATTGGTTCAACTCTTTGAGAAGTGTTTAGCAATCATTCAAAAGATGCTACCTGAAAAGCTTAAAGATCTAGGGACTTTTACTATCCCTTGTCTTATAGGTAGTTTGGAGAGTAATAAAGCACTGGCTAATTTGGGGGTTAGCATTAATATTATGCCCTACAAAATGTTCAAAAATTTAGGTCTAAGTGAACCTAAGCCAACATGAATGAATATTTAATTATCTGATCGATCTATCACTTACCTTAAGGGTGTAGTTGAGGATGTGTTGGTGAAGGTTGTTGAATTTATATTTTTTATGGATTTTGTGATATTGGATTTGATGAGGATGTTGATGTTTCACTTATCCTAGGTAGACGATTCTAGCTACTACTAGAGCTATTGTTGATGTGCATGATGGTAAATTGCTACTAAGGGTAAGGAATGAGCAAATCGTTTTGCAAATATCCAATGCTATGAAACACCCACTTGCACTTGAGGATATGGATGCTTGTGATGATGTAACTAATCTTCAGTTTTATTTCTAACATTGTTCATAAGAATCCTTTAAAGTTGTATCTTATGCAGGGATAGGACGATATTGAGACACCTGAGACTATTAAGCATGTGGCCTATCTTAAGGCTACTGAGCCATTAAAGATGAGTAAGGCATTTGAGCATATAGAGATGCCTAAAAATGAAAGAATCAGACCATCCATTGTTGACCCACCGAGCAAGGAAAGAACTAAGCAATGGTATGATGCTTGCATCAAATAGAATCAGGAGTTTCATGTTAGAGATCAGGTTTTGTTATACAACTCTCGGCTTAGACAATTTCCTAGTAAGTTAAAATCTAGATGGACAGGACCATTTGTAGTGAAACAAGTCTTTCCCCATAGAGCTATAGAGCTTACTCATCCTGAAAAGGGTGATTTTAAGGTGAATGGGCAAAGATTAAAACTATTTTTTGAAGGAGAGGTGGAAAGTGCTAAGGAGATACTTCATCTTTGAGTTTTTAAATGAGAAATCACTCTTAATCGTCCAGTTAATACAACATTAAAGAAGCACTAAATGGGAGACAACCCATTGTTGTTTTAGTTTGCTTTAATTTTACTTGTTTTTAACTTTTAAGGATTTAATCTTTGGTGAAGTATTATTTTTTACAATTATATTGAAAAAAAAAGGAAAAAAAAGAAAAAAAAAAAAAGGGTGAAAAGGCTTTAATTTTGATGAAGGCAACCAGTTACACGCCCAAGGAAATGGGTGTGCTTGGGCATGTTTAACCAATCCCTCAAAATGGTGAAAAATGGAAGTTCAAAATTTCTTACAAATGCGGACACGCCCGTGTTCTAAAGAAATGAAATTTGCAATGGTGTATCTAATCGTGACTCTATTCTTGCAACCAATTTTAGGGTAGTACCCCTTTTCTCTTTTATTTCTATTTTCTTTATCTCTAACACGTTGAGGACAATTGTTCAATAAATGTAGGGGGATTGTTTAAAGGTGTACATTGTGAGTTTGTAAAGTGAATTGAGATAGTAGTATAAAGTGGAATTGACTCTCTTAGTGTATGAATTTCCATTTAAATGACAATAACTTGCTAATAAGTTGTTTGATTGACTTAATCATCTATCAAAAATTAGATGTGGTAGTCGTGTTAGGGAGTTGGTTTGATAATTTGGAGTTTGAACTCTTAGTTAAATTTTTGTTCTTATGTAACTTCATTGTGACTTTTGTTAAGGCTTGGTAGAAATACTTAATATCCTAGGGAGCTCGATTATTTTTCTTAGAAAATAAAATAAGTTAAGTAAAAGAACAAAAAGAGCTTTAAATTTTAATCTATTCCATTATTCTTGACTCATTAAAATCCTAGAGTTAAGATTATGAATAGTGCTAGTAGCCATTTGAAATTGTGATTCTAGCTGAGCAATTGAGGGTCGGCATCACAAAGGTTTACACTCAATTCAAAAGGCTAGTATGACAATTCAAACAAGGTCTTGCTTTAAAAAGTTGACAATTGAAAAAAAAAAAAACAAGCGTTAATTACCTAGGAAAAAAATCTTTATAAATCTACTTTGCTTTAACTTTTGTGGTTATAGAATAGTTTGCACAAATCTTTAATTATGTAGTTTAGACTTGAGAATTTGATATGAAAATGTCTTAGTACGACTATCATATTTGAGAATTGGTATTTGATTAAAGATTTCAAATTTTTGTTATAAGTAAGTTGTTGTCCATTTTGATATTTTGTTTTGAAGTTGAGGGAGGAAATTTTATTTCAAATTGCTATCTTGATTTAATTTGCTTGAGGACAAGCAAATGCTCAAGTGTGGGGGAATTTGATAAGTGCATATTTGATTAGATTTTATCCCTTGTTCTTACTTTATTTTATCATTAAATTGAGTTTAATTTGTTTGTTAAGTAGTTTATTAGAGCATTTTGATTGTTTTAGCTTATTTGGAAGACACATATCAATTTGTCTAGAAATTGAAAAGCTAAGGAGTGAATTCGGTGAATTTTGGGCAAGGACTTAAAGACATAGTAGGAAACACGCCCAGGAGCATGGGCCTGTATTAGGGCATGTTAAACCATCCTGCCCATATACCTGGGTGTGTTGCAGCCCATGTGGAAGAGTTGATTTTTGTAAAGAGACAGACACCTACACACCAAGAAACACAGATGTCTCCCAGACTGTGTAGACGATTGTCACACCTTTAAAAGATGATTTAAAGAGAAAAAAGTGGAAGGGAGTCTAATCTTTTCGAGGAGTGAGAGTCTAATCTTTTCAGAGAGTATTACTTTAGGAAAACTTTTTAAGAAGAAAGGAAGAGTTAATAGCCAAAATCAAGAGGAAAGAATAACATTCGAGTGGATTTGAAATGGGTGATTCAAGATCGAAGAGAAGATTTTTAAGAACTTTTCTATGGAATATTTGATTCATCATTCTCTTCTTTCTTGATTATTATTCTTCTAGTTTACCATAGACTAAACTGATTTTATCTAGAAGGGATGAACCCTAATTTTGATTATATAGATTGAATGATTGTGTTTTCAATTGAATCATCCTTGGATTGAGTTATATTCATGATTTATATTGATAAAATCTTATTGACAATTGCTAGCTTGTTGATTTGATATCTAATTTCTTATCAAGGAGTAGAGATACGTGTGATTTAATTTGAAGACTCATGAATATTGGGGATTGCTTGGAACACTAGAGATAGATTTACAAAATCCCTTTGCTTTTAATTCCTTGATCTTAGTGCTTTGCCTAACCCATTAAATAAAAAGAGATTCTATTTAATTTGTTTAGGGAAAAGGGGATTAATTCACTTGAGAAAGGTTTAATTCTACTTTTAGGATTGCCAACTTGATTCATTGTTTGATTCGATTGATTTCATAATTCATGAAATACATGAGAAGCTAGGGAGAGTTCTATCTGGGTAATCTATCCACTGATTCTTTTCTAATTGATTTCGTTAAATTACTACATTTAGTTAATATAGTTTAATTTTCAAGTTAGTTTAATTTTAGCTTTCTTTAGGATTTGATTCACTAGACAATAGTTAACGTTTGAGCTAATACTCATATAGTTTCCCTATAGGATCGACGTCTTTTATGCTATACTACCTGAACAATAGGTGCACTTGCCTATAATTAGGGTACAATAGACTTAGAATTTATTTAACCTAGTGGAAGTATAAAGCCAATATCACAAGTCATAGAGGCATCTCCATAAGTTGATAAGAAGAAATAATGTAACTTAGATTCATAACATTACAATGTACACAAATCTATGCTAAAAGAAAATCGAACAATGACATACTAGATTCCTATGCTCTATAGTTTTCCTAGTCATGCATACTCTTAAGTTATAGAGCTTATAGTACTTTTATAGTTTCAAACATATACTCTAATACCATCTTTGTCACACCCCGACTCCAACGGTGTGGCAGTCTTAGGGCAAGGATAAGTTTAAAATTATCATACACCCATAAAACCCAATATCTATAATAAAATTTCTTGGATCAAACATAATAACATTTTCAATACTATGCATATATTCTATCACATAACAATCAAAATGCTCCAATAAAGTATAATTTTAATATATCTTAATAAAATAAATGGTAATTACTATCTAAGTACATTCATACTAGGGGTAGTAAGCTGGACACAAAATTAGCAAGTTTGTATTAGGCATTGTCATGTTTGCGTTGATTTTGTGTCAATCCAATTGTGAGACAAAAATAATTATGATGTGGTGTGGGTTGACCCGTTAACTCAAAAACAACACTTTAATACATTAATACATTTAAAGTAGTATATTTTATGGCTTTTAGAACATGTATATATAAATATTACTTTTAATCTACTTTATAAATTTATGTATAATTATATATAATGTAATAATAGAAATCAGTAAGGGTTAATTTAGTAAATTTGATAATTTTTAAATATTAAAATAAAAATTTAATCAATTTTAAACATATTATTCATATTATGTCTTATTGCCCATTAATTAAATAAATGATATTCATGTTTAGCTTTTTGACATGATAAACTAATCATGTCATATTCGTATTGACTCTTATCATGTTATGGGTATAGGTCAACACGACCCATTAACACAAATTGCCACCCCTAATTCATAATACTGAGTGTCTAGAATATAACATACTTAAAATAACACATAATAAAGTGTGAGACCTTGCTCGAATGCCCCTCCCTCACTAGGAAAAAATTGCCTTAAAGAAAGACAGGCAATTTTTAAGGAGGTTATGGAATGAACTACAGTACTCACAATTGGAATGACTATCATTCAAAAAATTGATTTTTGATTTTTGAAAAGTGATTTTGGGAGTCACCATAATAATTATTTTTTTAAAATAAGAAAATTAAGGAAAAAATCCATTTATGACTGCAATTCATTAATTTTAGTTAATTAATTTACCTGTGGATAAAATCATTAGCCTCTAACTAGGTTAATCTCAGGGACTAGGTTTTTGGTTTTTTAAATAATCTTGATTTAGCTTTTAGGTTTAAATTGACTTCAAAAAATTGATTTCATGAATGATAAGTATTAAATGACATTTATAATTAGAATGCATGAACATGACATGATATGGATGCAGGGTATGAAAATGAGTGCTAGGAAACTAAAAGAGCATTTAAGTAAATCATCTGCAAATGGAAGATAGTGTTCCCTCTAGTCCTATGGATGCTAGGAGAACCACATGATCACTCTTTGATTCCAAAAATAATTAACTAAATACATTGATTAAAAATGGGATGTCTTCTCCAACCCTTATGGGTACTAGGAAGACCATAAATTACCTTACAAATGCATGAAAGTAGATAATTATAATGGAAAACGAAATTAATTTGAAATTAGATTTGAGGTTTGGATTTAAATTCCAAATGTGCTTACGTACCACATTAAATTGGGATCAAAATCCGCGTAGTTCATTCCACAATTAAGTGGAAGGGTTTACGGATTGACTAATTTTGACTTAGGAGTTGGATTAATGAAAATACTTTCTTTGGTGGATGAGATGAATAGAGTGTTTTGTTGGACTGAAGTTCATTTTTAACGAGACTAGATGATTTGATTGATTGAGGGATTGATTAATTAATTAAAATGACTAATTAATGTGATGAAATGGATGGGTGGATCAAAAATTGATTTCGTTTAAACATTGATTAATTAATTAATTAAATTAATTAAGTGATTAATTTAAAAATGATTAATTAATTAAAAGATTTATTAATTAATTAATTTTGAGTGATTGAATTTAAAAATGTTTTAGTTAATTAAAATGACCAATTAACTTTCGGTTCAGATGAGGTAATTACTTAGTTAAAAGGATTAATTAATTAATTAGAGCGTGTTTGGAGGGAGAAGAAGGAAAAAAGGACTAATAGATAGCTATCAATATTAGTTCCTAGGGTGAAGAATTTGGTAGGAAATGATGGGATATTTATAGGTGAAGGGTGTGGGGCAAAAAGACCAAAAAGGGCTAGAAAAGTGGCCTGAAACAAGGGCAATTTCGAAAATTCAGGGCTGGCAAGATACTGCAACCCTCCCAGCAACTGCCACTTGCCAGCTTCTTTTATTTTTTTAATGATTGATGTTAGCCCTTATTGGAAAATTAGGTAACTGCATGGTAAGGTATTTGAAGGCAAAATTTTCTTTTGGGAGCCCGCTAGCCTGCTAACGAGACCTCCATACCAACTTTGCGTAATGCACTAAACTTAGTAAGTATTAGGCTATGGCTGCATGATGAGGGTTCAAAATTGAGGGTTCACAACTTACCCCTTATTAGAATTGTCTTGTTTGTAAGGTAATTCTAATGATAGTGAACCTAGGAGTTGGGATGGTGTAAGGAACCAAATGAATGTCTAAGTCAATGCTTTGGACATGTTTGGGTAAGAGACATGGTTGAAAAAAAAAGATAGTAAAAAGAATTTCAGGGATTTTTAAGCAATCATTCCTAAACATTTATGGTGGAAAATGTGTCTAATAAATAAGAGCAAGAAAAGGACTAAAGGCAGGGAAAGGAATATTTAGCAAAAAAAAAAGCATAAATATCTAGGCTGGTGGCTAGTTATTTTTAGGTGAATTGATGGATATGGTTAATTATGATGAAAGGCAGGGAAAGAAGTATAATTGACTTTAAGATGAATGAGGATGAAAAAGGGAACCAAATTAACATCTAAGTGAGGATTTAGATGTTTATAGGTAGAGGACACGATCAATCTAAAAATAAAGAGAGGTGGGAAAGGAACCATAGGGATGTCTAGATTATTATTTTTAGAAATTTATGGGTGGAATTGATGGATTTTGGTAAAAAGAAGTGAAAAGAGGCACTATAAAGATGTGTAGATGATAGTTTCTACATTTATGGATGAAGTTGATAGATTTAGATAAGATAATTTAGTGAAAGGAAAGCCTCGCTCTATGGTAACTCAGCTCAAAAGATTCTAACAATATTTTAGTAAAGGGAGAGCCTCAACCTAAGATGAGTCTGCTCGAGAGATTTTGACAATATTTTGGTAAGAGAAGAGTCATGGCCTATGGCAAGTTTACTTGAGAGATTCTAATAAGATTTTAGTAAGAGGAGAGCCTCAGCTTATGGCAAGTTAGATCGGGAGATTCTGACAAGATTTTGGTATGAGGAGAGCCTTAGCTTATGTCAAGTAAACTTGAGAGATTCTAAATGTAAAGGTTAAACCTTTTGAAAGGCTTGAAGAAACTTTGCTAAGATTAAAGGGGCTCTAATAGTCACACTTTGTTTGTTAGATCTAGAAAGGTATCATTTAGCTTCAAGGAGGCACCAGTCAGCTTTAAAAGATGTTGATCAACTGCAAGGAATTACTGGTCAACTTTGGAGAGGCTATTAGCTTGGCTTATACATGATATTACACAATTGTAGATGGTTGCATAGATGTAGGTGTACAAATGATGCATGTTTATATACACATGTTCTGAGATTCATGAGTTTTTTATTTAATTTTTACATTATGGATGTTTTGTGATGTTTCATGTAATGGATGATTATATGGATGCAAGATGGTGGATTCATGGGTTTACTCTATATATATCATGAATGTGATTTGCATGTGATGCCTACTCATAAATGTGACCTTGCAGCAAAGTGACATTTAGGTTATGAAATGGATTTCTAAGGCTGTCTTAGGAAGATCTTAACAATTCTATGATATCCTTAAGTGATGACCATGATGGGTAATATAGACCCTAAGTAGAAAGGTGTTTATGTAACTTATGTACCTTGAATTGGTGATTAGTTATTCTAAGAAGGTGATTTTAGGAAAGATGGCCCATTTTTAGAGGGCAACAATTTGGTTACTTTGACATAGGTTGAGGCTTGGAATGGCAATGGGACAACTATGTTGGTTTGTAATAGATTTAGCAAGTAGGTGACTTATTTCAGATTCTGAAGAAAATTTATCAGTTTAGACTTCCCAAGACCTTAGCAAAAGAATTGGTTTTGGTAATAAAGTGTCGATGGTTTACTCTTAGTTTGACTTTGGGAGCTTGTGGCTATGAGGAGATTTATAGGTTAGCATACATGACAGAGATTTATGATTCATGCCATGTGGCCTAATATTTCCTTTTGTGCTAATGGCCAGCCTGGGTTGCTTAGGTGCATAATCGGGTAGTCTAGGCTTTTGACTTTTTTTAGGGTTTGGTTATTTTTTTGTCAAGGGGTTTGAACAAATGGGTTAGTATGTATTAGGATTCAGTCAATCTTGGCTTTGGTTCCAGTGTTGGTGTGACAGGGTTTTGGTTACAAGGATAAATGACGTGGATAAGTTTGGACGGTTCACTTGGGTTTTGGATACATGCTTTCTTTGAGTAAATGATAGAGATATGCCTTGATTTTGGTCTATGGTGAGACCTTTTGAGTGTCTTAGGCTCATCAAGGAGATGGGACTTTGTGATTTTGTTACTATCATTCATGGCAAAGGAAGAATGCTTTATTTGTTCTAGGAAGACTCTTGGAGATAATGCTTTTTAAGTTCAATTAGATTGGTTTAAAGGTTAGGATAAACTTTTAGGAATGAGGGAATTTGGATTTTTTAGTGACTCAAGCACTTTGATAAGAAAACACGACTTAGAGATCTTACCCTTGATAAGAGGTGATGGACTGACCAAAGGTTACTTGAAAGAATGTGAATGTCTTCAAATGACATGCCCCTGATGATGGGTAAGGGCAACTTTATTTTTGATGACTCGATATTTGACTTGAAAACTTTCTTTAGCCTTTGAATGATTATGGGAAGAAAAAGGCTAATTGTAATGACCCAATTTTTAAGCTATAATGGTTCTAAAGCTTAGGGAGACATAAGATCACCTAAACTCATAGAACCCTATCAATCCTATCATTATTTAGCATATTCCATATTATCTTATCCTAAGATCAAAACTCAATTACTCTTTACCATTTCCATTTTTACTTTATCCATTCACTTGCAACTAATATACTTAAATGCCATTTCATAACCTTTGATTGGAGCATCATGCTTAAATATTATTAAATATTATTCATACATTTTTTACTTACTATCATAAATATGTATATATAACAATTACTACTATTTATTTATGACATGTATTAAATGACATTTATAAGTAGAATGCATGAACATTACATAATATAGGTGCATGGTATGAATATGAGTGCTAGGGAAATTAAAAAAAGCATTTAAGTAAATCATTCACAAATTAAGAAGAGTGTCTCCTCTAATCCTTATGAATGCTAGGAGAACCACATGATCGCTCGTTAATTCTAAAAATAATTAATAAAATACATTAACTAAAAATAGGATGTCTTTTCTAGCCCTTATGGGTACTAGGAAAACGACAAAATATCTTACAAATGCATAAAAATAGATAATTACAATGAAAAATGAAATTAATTTGAAATTGGATTTAAATTCCAAACATGCCTATGTATCCCATTAAATGGAAATCAAAATATACATTTTTCATTCCATGATTAAGTAGAGAGATTTATGGATTGATTAATTTTGGTTTGGGAGTTGGATTAATGAAAATACCTTCTTTGGTGGACGAGATGGATAGAGTATTTTGCTAAAATAAAGTTCTGTTTTATTGAGAATAGATGATTTGATTGATGAAGGGATTGATTAATTAGTTAAAATGATTAATTAATTTGATGAAATGGATGGATGGATCAAAAAATTGATTTGGTTAAAAAAGTGATTAATTAATTAATTAAAGGGATTAATTAATTAAGTGATTAATTTATAAATGATTAATTAATAAATTAAAAAGATTAATTAATTAATTAATTTTAAGTAATTAATTTGAAAAAAGAGTTTTAATTAATTAAAAGGATTAATTAACTTTTAGTTAGGGTGAGGTAATTAATTAATTAATTCAAGAGTGGCTAGAGGGAGAAGAAGAAAGAAGAACTAATAGATAGCTATCAATATTAGATCTTGGGGTGAAGAATTTGGTAGGAAATGAGGAGGTATTTATAGGTGAAGGTTGTAGGGTAAAAAGACCAAAAAAGGCTGAAAAAGTTATCTATTAGTTTTTTGAAAATTCAAGGCTAGCAAGGGGGAACCAAGTTGGCTACAATCCATTGGATAGGCTGGTAAATCCAACCCCCTCGGTGGCTGTAATGCGTTAGTTCTTCTTCTTCTTATTATTTTTTTTTTTTTAGAGATTGATGTTGGCCCTTATTGGAAAATTAGGTATCCACATGGTAAGATGTATGAAGGCCAATTTCTTTTCGAGGGTGTTGCCCCCGAACTAAAGGAATGGTGGAGGCAATCACAGCGAAAGCAAGGTGGTGAGGTGAAATTTCAAACATTTCAAAATTTCACTTCACCCAATTAGATCCAAACATTTATTCAAGAAATCAATTAATTTGTGTGTAAAACACAAATGCATAGAAAGAAGAAGGAAGAGCAACCATATTAGCTTTTGAAGGTTCCTTCTTTCTTTAACAAAAAACTCCCTAAGTGTGAAGCCTCTAAACCATCCACACCTAACTCACCTTCAAGTTTCTATTTGGTGTCTTTGGTTTTCTTGAACCTTTCTTATTTTCCCAATTTTGATTCAAGATCTTCCTCAAAAACCTTCAGGAAGATAAGATTTCTCTTGGATTATTTTAGACTAAACTCACTTTCAAATTGCAAGCAATTTTGTTCTTTCACAAAGAATTAAGAAAAAGAATTTAAGATTAAAAGAAAACTTGAAGAAACACTTTCTTTTTTTCCTTTTCTCTCAACTTCCTTCTCTTCAAAATTGCTTCAAGTCAAAAATAATGTTCACTTATTCAGGAACATAAAAACTCATAGCTTTTATATTCTTTCCAAGACTTAACCCTTAAATCTTCACAAAAACTATAATACCCTTTTAGCTTATCATTTGATAAAGAGACAAATGTGGACTTTGCTTTTTCAACTAGTGAAATGATCATTTTATCCTTTAAGCATAAAGTGGAAATTTCCATTAGCCAAAAATTGTAATTATAATTTTAACCTTAGTGGAACCCCTAAACCCATCACATGGGCTTATGAATAGTGAATTTTCTCCAACTCCTAAATTTCCTCTTTTCCATATCACATATGGGCTTAGGCTACATTCATGTGTTAAGGGTTTTCACAAAGTTTAAAATTAGGTTTTTGATTTAATTAGTCCAAATCATTTTTTCACTTTAATCTTTCTCATTTGCATCATATACAAATAGAAACCTTTTTAGAATAATCATCAGGACATGCTAGGGTCGTTATAAATGTAATTACATATTTAATCATTTTACCACTAATCAATTAATTAAACACTTTTTATGATAAACCTTTTACACTTGAAAAGTGATCACTATTGGGTATGTAACTTTCTAGGTTTATATCTAATTGGCAATGGGAATGAGAAAATATTTTTCTCTACTAATGTGAAATCCCCACTTCACACTTAGTCGCATAAGTCATGGGTGACAACTAGCATTTTAATGGGAATGAGAAAATATTTTTCTCTACTAATGTGAAATCCCTACTTCACACTTAGTCACATAAGTCGTGAGTGATAATTAGCATTTTATACTATGACTACCTAATTAGAAATGAATGTTTATAGTTGATTACTTCAAACATTACATGGACCATCGTTCATAAATTATCATGCACTAAAATCTCTTCATTAAAGGTCTCAATCTTGGCTAGTGTAATGGTTTATGTCAAACCCTAATGTGCCTCAATTCTATGTCCTTATCTCAGTTCTAATTCTTGATGAGTTTAGATTCCTACTAGAAACTCTTTCTGGTGAATCTTTCTATCTTAGCCAAGAACTTAAGCATTAAGAATAACCATGTCACATCCTAACTTCTGAGACATGACGGTCCTAGAGCCCACGCCCATAGAACCCACTTATACTTATACAAATACTACCTAGGATCATAACAAAACCTCTCACATTAACTTAAGTAAACCCTTTATTTTTTTCAAAAGGAAACCCATAGCTTATAACATATAGTTCATGTTTTACAATCCATGAATCAAGGTTTACAATTTAACAAGGTTTGTAGAAATCACACTTATAACACATAACACATAGAGTGAGGGCTACTGCCATAATCACTCAAACATATAGAGTGAAGGCTATTACCATAATCACTCAAACAAATAGCTGATGATTACTCGCATTGGTACGAGGATCACATAGCCGATGATTACTCACTTCAGTACGAGGATCACATAGCCAATGATTACTCGCATTGGTACGAGGATCACATAGCCGATGATTACTCGCATCGGTATGAGGACTTCTACATAAAGTGTTAAAGGTACCATAGCTAGAGCTAATGGTAATCACATATAACAATAACATTTAAGGCAACAATAACATGTATCACAATAGCAATAATAGTTTAATGTTTTGAGCAAAAGATACAAGAATAGTGTAGTTCCAGAAAGAATGTAAGTTAAGACAATAATCATAAAGGAATTATCATTGGATAAACAAAAATAGTTTTGGACCAATTGTCCTTTGGCAACCCAAGCTTAACAAAGAAATTATAGAGTTTCATTTTAGAATAGAGAGAACTTGGGTTTTAAGAATATCAAAGGTTCACATAAAATGATAACTTGTACTTGTAACTTGAACATAATGTTTAATCACACCGATAACGTGAACATAGTGTTTACTCACACTGGTAACATGAACATAGTGTTTACTCACCTTGTAGTTCCTTTGCTCCTTGTACACGTAAACCTTTTGAACCTCTAAAACCCCTCAAGCTCTAACATGATATTTAATTCAATACTTAGTATTTATTTAATCATGATACTATCCTATCCCATAACTACCCCATGCACATATAACATTCAAATACACTTAGAGTTGCACATATAAATGCATTTCATCACTTACACATACATGCTGACTTTAAAAGTCTTGTACACTTAGCCTTTATAGGCCCATATGAAAACATATTAGAATTCATGTCAATACCTTTCTAAGGTCAAGCACAATGTCATGATCTTGATATCAATTCACTTTAAGAATCATCTTAGTACACTTAACACTTCCATACAGGTCAACTTATCAATAGCTTTTCAAGTGTCATGCCTATCTCTTATGACCAATTCCTTCAATCAATCTCTTTTTAAATTCAAGATCATTAATTCATTATTAACTCATCATACAACCTACTTCCATATTATCCAATCACATTCACATATTAATCATAACATAAGTTTAAGATACCTTAAGTATACCAAATTGCCTCTAGGCTTGTCTAGGATCATTCTTTCAATCAACATGCAATTTTACCATTTATTATTCATACATACATGTCAATAATCAACTAAATATATCATATAAAATTTATAGACATTGGGATAAAAATTCCATTGTAGGTCGAATGCCCCATAAAAGAGAAAACCTAAATTTTTTAACTTTTTGCACTTTCTGTCTATTACAGTGATATGTAAAAATATCGTTTGAACTAAGATTTTTCATGTAATCACAACAAAAATCATTTTAGAACATGATCATGTAGGAATTGGTACCTATATATATCCATATGCATGAAAATTTCCAACTTTAGTTTTTAGGATGAAAAACCATGAGTTTTCTTATTTCCGGTATGTTTTGGTTAGTATACCAATATGTGAACGTGTGATTTAAACCATTATTTTTTATTCAATCACAACAATTATCAGTTTAGAACACTAATACACACCAATCGGTCAACCATGGACAATTCCCATGCATGAAAATTCCAAGTTTAGGGTTTAAAGTGAAAATCATGAGTTTTCTAGCTTTCTGGTGTTTTCTGATTATTACAGTAATATGTAAACAAATGATTTGAATCATTATTTTCCATCTAAACATAACAAATATCCATTTAGAATATGAATCCATACAATTTGGCAGTCATTAAGGTTCATACACATGAAAATTTTCAACTTTTAAGTTCTGGAATGAAAACCATGAATTTTTTTGTTTTTTGAAACTTTTCGGTCATTACAGTAATATTCAAAAATATGATTGAATTCAATATTTTTTATCTAAACACATCAAAAATCAATTTAGAATAGAATCATGTAAAAATCTCCTCCTTGGTAATATTTATGCATGAAAATTTTAATTTTGAGTTGTAGGATTCACTTTTGGAGAAATCGCAAAGAGAAGATGGTGTTTTCAGTAGAAAAATTAATTTCTCTCTTAAGAATTCACCTAGGCCAAATTTAATCAATAAAAATTAGTAAATATTCAATTCAAAATAATTTTTCCATGATTAGTTTCATAAAAATCAAATAGCAATTTGAAAGGAAAAGAAAAACTTATGAAACAATCACAAAATCACAAGTTTAAAAAGATTAGACTTTATTAGTTGAGTTTATGCCTAAATTACATAATCCTCTCGAGGCAGGATACTAATAAATCAGACTTTATTAGTTGAGTCACCAGTGGACATAGTCTAATGAATTTTCCCTATTAGTATAGTTGTTTTGTCATAGTATCGTCAATGACTAGGTCAACGGTTCAATAAGAATAATAGTAAGATATACACCCAAGTGGTCTTTCAATATCAATAAAATAATATTTGACAGTATTCAGTCAATAAAAAGTTTACTAACAATATATCAATGTGGTCTAATAAAATAATAAAGGATTCAATGGTCACAATAATAATAATAATAATAATAATAATAATAATAATAATAATAATATCAATGATAATTAATTAAGCAATATAAATCATTTAAAATAATTAATCAATAGAAAATGAAATAAACAATTTGATATATTCATAACTTACCTCATTGATAATTTTCTCCAATTAATTTGAATCACCTCAATTTGAATAAGATTCAATAATTTCTTTTTCACTAGCTTACAATAAAATCCTTGATTTAATTATTATTTGTGTTATCAGGCCCCTATATTTAGGATTTCTATAGATCTAGATTCATTAATTTAATAAACCTTGCATTATAACAAATACTAATATGATTTATTACTCAATCATATAAAACTATCAAATTTTAAAATCAAAATAATCATCTGAAATGAACTCAAAAGGTCAATCATCACTTATCGAAGGTTTAATGAAAAAGTCACTGGAAAATGATTAGCGGTAACGAATTATGGTGAAAAGAATGTCAATGATCTTGTCTCAAAATGGTAAGTCTATAAATACTAATCACTTTCCTTCACTCACTAAAGTTCATCAAAAAACTGCACCAGTAGTCTTGACATTTTCATATTTCACCAAAAACCAAGTCAATCCAAAATTCACAAAAAGAGATATCAAATTAAAGCTGAGGAGATGAGGAGTCCAACCGTACCAAAATAGTTAGAAAATGAGGTAAAAAGTCCTTAGTATAAAGTTCAGAAGTTCTCTTTGCAAGCAAATTAGGTAATGCATACGACGATGTCCGACATCAGCTAGCAAAAAAGTATTGTACTAGCAGAAGCTCAGTGTCTCCCCTTCCTGATGATGCCATGTGTGCAATATTCTAGTGATTGGACATCAGTTAGTTGCACGGCAAAAACTCAACCTCTCTTTCTCCTTTCCTTTTCTACCTCTTTCTCTCTCCTCTTGTCTATTGTACTCTCTTTCTCTCCCCCCTCCCCCTCCCCCCCCCCCTCCCTCTGCTTTTATGTCTCCCTTCTTACCAACACAATCAGCTGCATTGATTGGCCCAAACAATAAATAATAAAATATTAATAATAATATAATATTAATTATAATGTCCAAAAATTTTGCTTAGGAAATTTCTTATCAATTAAATGTTGATAAATATTAATAAATAAAATATCACTACTAATAATAAATAAGTAAAATAATTAACAATTAATAAAAAAACACAATGCCATTTTACAAATAAAATAAAACTTTATAAAATAATAATAGTTAATAATGATTTAAAATTTTTCTAGAAATTTTATCAATTATAATATTTTTTTAAATTTAATTAATAAATATATAAAATTAATAAGTACCATAATTCAAATTCAAGGTATTACATTAGTATGATTTAATATTTTCTTATTAAGTTTAAGTTATTTTTATTGAATGTCATGTGAAATATTTGTTTATATATATGAATGAAATAATATAACAAGGGTTTATTAAGATTAACACAATGGGACACTCGGATATGTAAGAATGAAAAATTTTATTTAAAGAAATTATGCTAATTGTTATCATCATTATTATTTCATTTCATCTTTAGCATGGGGAGGACATTGTCCTCTTAAATCATGAATTAGTGATGACAATCATCCTAAAAATAGGATGACTATTGTCCTAAAGTTTATAACAACTTTCATCCCCATATTTAAAGATGATAATCGTCCTAAAAAATAAGGATGAAATCATCCTCGAAAGTAGAGATGATTGTCATTTTGAAATACAGTGATGACTATCATCCCTGGAATAGGGATGAAAATCATCCCTAAATAGAGGGATGAATGTCGTCCCTAGAAAATCATCCCCTATAGAATAAGATACATAAGATATGGGGACGAATAATGAGGATGATTTTTGTAGTCCCCATATTTTTGGGGACGATTTTTAGAGTTTTAAGGACGATTTTGATTGTCCCCTGAACTCATATTTTTGAAGTGAATATTAAAAAATAGACATCTTCTTCTAGTATTTTCTTCCCTGCCATCTTCAAAGTCATTGTTAAACTACAACTCTAATTTCAAAGCTTGTCAATGACAAAATCAAGAAAATCGTCATCAATCTTTTTCTTCTTCTCAAATTTCAAGATCCTCCATGGATATTGACATGGATTACAAAGTTATAGTTGATCTTGCCATTTCTAAATTCAAAAATGTTATTTCTTTTCTATGTTGAACTAGAACTAGCCATACCTGTTTTAGAAGAGCTCATGTATCTACTCCTTTTAATAATAATAATCCTCAAATTTGCCTAGAAAATAATGATCAAAATCTTGAAAGAAAAATTTATTATGCTACTCCAATCTAGCAAATTCCACTTCCTCTTCCTCTCTGCCACCTTATTATTCTTCTATGATGATTTCAAATAATAATAATGATTGAATAGAGTTATTAACCACTGTGAACCCTTAATTTTGTACCTTCCAGTATGTGTTTGAACCTTAGAAGCACTTCGCCTCAGTAAACAAACTTTCAAAAGTCAACTCTCAAAATGGAAAAAATTAAAACATTTCTTTTTGACATTTGAACCCTTTCAAATCATTTGAGAATAAGTAACGAGTACAACACAACTGAAATTGTGAAAAACGGATGAGAAATGAGCAAAAATGGGCCAAAATGGCAAAACGGACCAAAACAGGCACGCTGTTGCGAAGGGATGTGACATTGCCGCAGAGGACTTTACAGAACTACAAAGGCCTATACAATAGTGTAGCAAAAAGCTCTGTGATGCTACATAGCTCCCTATGGCAACTCCAGTGAAAATCCAATTTTTTGCATCCCATATTGGAATTTGATGCATTTTGTGCTCCAATCCTCCTCCTATTTATAAAAGGCCTCTCCACACTTCAAAAGACAAACTTCTAGAGCTTGAAAAGCATTACTTCAAGCAAAATGCTTTGCATTTGCTCCTTACTTCTCAGAGCAAGTTGGGAGGTTTCTCTTTGATTGCTA